>BSBK01001727.1:0-455000 GCA_027943335.1 Chamaecyparis obtusa
TGTATACATATATATACATATATATACATATATGTATACATATATATACATATATGTATACATATATATACATATACATATACATATACATATATATATATATATATCTTTATATCTATATCTATAGATATACATATATATATATATATATACATATATACATACATACATACATACATACATACATACATACATACATACATACATACATACATACATACATAGATATATATATATATATATATATATATATATATATATATATATATATATATATATATATATATATATATATATATATATATATATATATATATATATATATATATATGTATGTATGTATGTATGTATGTATGTATGTATGTATGTATGTATGTATGTATGTATATATATTATCAGATGGAATGTCATCTTACCAATGGGGATCAACTAGAGTATTAGGATTATTTTAAATTTTATTCGTGATTATGGCTTGGGGAATAGTAGTGACATCTACACTTACCTCTCCATGCTCATAGTGACTTGGTTCTCTAGCTGAAAAGGGTAGTGGCCCAAAATACACATGCACAAAATTTAGCTCTCCATTGGTGTATCATCATCCCTATCCTCTTTGCTATTTTCACTCTTCCCTAGATACTTTGCAATTAAATTAATGCACCTTGTTATTCTCATCTCTATCCTCCTCCTTGCATTATTCATCTCACTAATGTGCCCATGGCCTAATATCATAGTGGGGTGATCTTCAAGAAACACGAGGTTAACACATGAGTAGTGCTCCACCATCTAGTGTAGCCTTGAGTCCAACCTACATCCTCATATTTAAATGCAAGGGGTATGACTTGCTCCACATTATTTGGAGGCCTCAAACATAGAAGCATCATCAACCACCGCCATAGTGAGGTATTCATGTAGTTCATTCTTCTAGTAGGAAGGATCATCGTGGACCATTAACTATGAGTAATCTCAAGCTAGATGACCTATAAAAAGTATTAACTAAGCCCAAAAAGGAATTCCTTAATAATCCAAATCCTAAGTACATGATTGATCAACAATTTATTAAAAGACCTCCACAAGGAGAGGCCATAGGAAAATCTAGTTCTAGGAGTGGCTTTATGTTGCATAATAAATATCCCTAATTCAAACTAACTACCAATGTTAATATAGAAAGAATTGTACACAAAATAAAGAGGAAAGTTTTGGATATATGAATTTAAATTAGTTGTCAATCAAATAAATTAACCAGAGTGTTAGTTCATATTTTTACTACTTAACTCTTCCAATATACTAGGCCTAATAGTGATAATCTAAATCGATAGTTGAGTCAAGTGTGATAATCTTTCTACACTAACTCTTTGCTTATTTTTGAAGGCGAAACTACCTTCTTATGATTAAAATTAATAAAACTAAAACTCTCTTATGGTTTTAACCAGAAAGCAAGTAAGGTAAGGAAATTTTGACCATAAAGTTTTAAATGATAAACCTCTTAGATGTCAAGCTAAACTGTTAGAACACAAAGTTTCTTTTAGAAATATGAAGAAACTATAAGTTGGTATTTGTCCAATATTTGTTAGTTAATAGATTGGTCTTTAATAATATTAACTCAAACCCTCACAAGACTTCTCTATTAACAAACATTTGAAAGAGATTTAATTTGTTCATTAATAGAGAAGTCTTATGAGGGTTTGAGTCAATATTATTAAAGACCAATCTGTTACCTAACAAATTTTTGGTGACTCTGCTAGGGAATCGAATTGAAGTGATGGTGCTTTGTTTTTCTTAGAAATATGAAGATGCCTCCCCAAGGATGAAGGTTGGTGAGTATATTTTTCAGAACCTATAAAGAATATATTTTGGTTAAAAGAAGTCCAGTTTAAATTTATGGCTTTGGTTGCAGGTCAGCCATGGTAGGCTCATTTCAGCCCTTTTGTTTTCCTCATTTCAAAACCCTTCTTGTAGGCTCAAGAAGACATTTTCCAAAATATTTCAGAGACAACAATCAAGATCCTAATAAACACATCCATGTATTTAATGTTACCTGTGGGATTCTTAGAGTTTCTGAACGAGATGTTTTTGTCTGACTTTTTATCAAATCCCTTGTTGGTACTACTACAATTTGGTTCCAGAATTTGGAAGAATGATGTATCACCAGTTGGAACATATTAGAAGGCAATTTTATTGCAAGATTTAAACCAACAGTTAATTTGGGTTCTCTGTTATGTCAATTTTTCAAAATCCACAAGAAAGAAGATGAAAACATAAGGGACTTTTTAGAGAGGTTCAATCATTTATTTGCAAAAATCAAACAAGTTGAGCAACCCAGCCAAGAAACTTTTTTGTCCATATTTATTGTAGTGATGCATCTAGAAGTCAAATTTTATTTGAAGCAAAGAAAAGTATGTGATTTTGAAATCACTAAGCTAGAAGTTGTTACAATTGAAGATGATTTAGTGTTGTCAGGTTGGTTTGAGAAAGATAAAATTGAAGAAAAAATCAACAAAGAACATACAAATGACTATTATTTTAAATCAAGAATGCTTGTACCTACACCTAGCATAGTTGAATGTTTAATTTAACTATTTTATATCAAGAGAAGTCTAAAAATAATAAAGCAATTAGCCTAGAAATTGAATCCCAAATGGCTAAGGTATATCATTTTGATTATAAAGATGATTATGATAGTAAGAAGATGATAACCATGTTCCATCAAAGATATCAATATAATCTGTCCCAGAGAATAAAAATAAAGAAGATAAAAAATATATTGTGGCTATTTCCGTGAAGGCAAAGGACCCAGAGACGTGGTTTCCATTTCTGTGAAGGCAAAGGATCCCCACGCCCTTGGTACCTATGGGTGGTAGAGTCTAAAGAGGAATTGGGGCCAAAATTGGTAGAGTAATTTGAACATGATGGGGAGGACGTTGTCTTTTAGAGTGACAACCAATGATGGGAGGAATATAATTTCTTGAAGGGTGGCTCCCAAATCATGGTAGTTCCGGAAGGCCTTTGAGGGATGACAATTCTAACCACAACTTGGGAGTACTCCAGATTTTAGTTCCATAGATTTTATTGCTTTCACTATCTAATGTGGATGATATGAGGCAAAGTCGATGTTGCAGAGGCATTCTTATGTTTGGCACCAACTTATTCTCACTATATTTTATTTTTCTTTTTTGGTCGAGATTTATGTACTATATTATATTAAATCTTGTGACATATTTATGTTTACTATATATTGTAAACAAATAGTTCACATTTAAATAAAAAATGGTTTTTTAAAGGAACTTATATTTAACACTTAAATGTTATATGAGAAAAAGCATAAATACATTTATTAATGTAAATGGCTAAGCTTCCTACAAAATGTACCATTGGCAAAATTTCAAAAACCAGAAAACAAAATAGATTTTCATAAAAATTTCAACATATTTTCTTAATGATCTCAATATTTTGTGGTCGAAAGCTACAAAAAAATTGCAAAAAAATCATTGTATTTTCACGAATCTGAAAAAAAAAGTTTGACCTTTTCTGTCTTTAGTGCATTTTTGTAGGGAGCTTGCCCCGTGAAGTTTTTAAAATTAATGACAACCCTCTTTTTGAACTTATGGATGATTTAGTCTTTCATGAAAAAGAAGAACTATGTTCTCATGTTTCCCACATCACAGGTTTGTATCTCAAAATCCTTAGGGAAGGTAGGGTGACCCCACAATAGTGGGTTACACTTTTTTAGACATGCTAATTTTTGCTGAAATAACACATTTTTAATAAAATATGATTATTTAATCCTTGAGAGGTTCCATTTGAAGGAATTAATTACAAATGGTTAGCTCAAAACCTCTTAGATTAAAAAAATATTGATATAACATCTATACTCCTCTCATTCATACCTACAATGGAGTCTCCTTCACACCTATTAAAATGTTGACAAAAATCACTTCGACTTTATCTTTTGGAAGATCAAATGAAATCCATTTGACAAACCTATATATGTAGTAAGGTACTACTAGAAAATATTTTCAATGATTATAATGTTAATATATATTAAGTTTATTATGACCTTGTATTTTTAGTTTTACTAAACATAGATATTTCACCACATGTCTACCTCTATGTTTGACGCTTATGGAAAAATAGTAAATGAGAGAAAAAAATTATAAAAAATATCTATGCCCTAGGTATTGAAGGTTATCTTTCTATAAAAAATAAATGAAATTGGACGAATACACGACAAGTTTAAGCTATGTAGTCAAGATATGTCAAAATTATGGTTTAGTCAACTTCAAACATTAACAAAATATGCAATAATTATGATAATGTTATAAAACCAATTTCATGCCCTCCATATGGATGTTACAAAACTAAATGTGAAAGAAGCACATTGATATCTATTTTAGAAAAAAAGTTATGCTCTATGAAAAAAATGTAACTCTTTGAAAATGATGTTTTCAGCAACATACTAGATTTGTGGGACAAAGAAAAAAAACCCAAAAAATTAAAATTAAAATTAAAATAAAAAACATATTTAAAATTTGGACAGAAAATCCTAAAAAAGTCTAATTTACTTCATCTTCTGATTTCAAACGGTTTAATGACAATATGCATCTGAATCTGAAAGCTTTTTTTAAAATGTAGAGTTCAGTGTTCATCTAGGCAAGAAAGTGTAACCCACTATTGAGGGTTCACCCACTAAGGATGTCGATTTATCAGTTGCAAAGATGAAATTTATTTTTAGTGGAGTCGATGTTGATACTGAAAAATCAGAATTTTGCTCAAAATTAATTATTTTAGATTCATAGATTTATTAGATATGGAAACTTCAATGAATTCCTCTTTTCATCTCAACTGAAAATAAATATATTTTAGAATATGATTTTATTGAAACATAGAATATAAATGGTGAAGATGATATTTAAAGGAAAACATAAATATATGATAAAATATGGTTACTTGGTCCCGAGGTTCTACACAAGGGCTTCCTTCACATATTGAGCCTTCATTGGATCTACTTATGGTTTTCAAACCTATGAACGTTATATGGACATGCATTACTGTTTCATAGTGGTTCATATTTCTATCAATCAGTCAATAGTTTCATATGAGAAGCTTGAAACATTCCTGGAGGTAGGCACCTTGCCCTGTCATTTTATTTATAAAATTTTAATTTTCCATAGGATGTAGGAAGTTTTATGTTGTTTCTTTTATCTTGTGCCCTATTCCCCAACACCCACTTTCAAAGCAACTCCCTATACTCATTCTCTCTAACTTTGTTTCCCAATGGATTTTAGCACTGGTCCTTGCCAAAGATTCTAGAGTTATGATATTTTCCTTTGTAAGAAAAAGTCATCCACAATTAGAGGTAGTTGTTGGCACATTTTAGTCCCTCTGTGTAAAATTGGCATTGAAAGACAATAGAAGAAGTTAACTCAGTAGATTCCTAATTGATGAATGATGAAAATACTCATTACCTTGGAGGAACTCCTTTGTTTGGGAAAGGGATGTTTGAAGTATGCATTCATTAGAAAGTGAAGGGGGCAAGTGAAATTCATGAAATAGTGAAAGTGGGAACTCATGAAGGTTGGTCTCTAATATTTTAGAAGTGCAAGATGGGTTTCAAAAAAATTTCATTGTAGCTACTCCATCGACAGACCCGACCACTCTCCAAATAACATTTAATTGTTCCAAAGTCTGATGACTCTTTCATTGGTGGGACCTATAGATGTATAAGAAAGATTATCAGATTTGGAAATGAGACGTGCATGGTGAAAATCCCGATGGTGGGAGAAGCTTTTATGGTCTACCATCAAACAATAATTTTTTTTTTCTCATTCAAGTCAGAAAAAAACAAATTTATTTCTATCGAGAATTTTGGTGAGTGTTGGACTATCATGGGGCTGTGAAAATGTTCCTAGAACAACATAGAATCTTGACAGCCTTTGGAAATAAGAATGGTTATGAAGTTATTATCGGAGTTAGATGTGACCACCTGCAATGCTCAAGAGTATTAAAATGACATCTTTCAAACTCAGTAAGTGGTATCAGATTTACTAAGTGTGGTGATATCCCAAAGTGAAGAAAAGTCAAATCTAAAGCATCCTCTTGTGTTGATCAAAGATGGACTTCAGATTTTGGAAAATCTCCATTAACACCCTTCCCTTTTATTAGTCACATGAAAACCCAAAGGCCATAGAAGATGATGTAGCTGAAAAGGAAGGAAATGAAAAGGCCACATTACATTTGTTGAAGATTCTTTTTCAATTTTAGTTCCTTTTATGATATCTGTTTAATGACATTTGTTTAAGGAATATTTTTCAAGAACTATTGTTTTAACTGTCATGGAAGACAAAGGGATTATTTATATCTTTGTTAAACATTTTATTAAGGATCAACAATCTTTGTCTATAATTCTCCCTTTTTCTATGACAACTAAGTGAGACTCAAATTTTGAGTCATGGTTGCTTCTCATTAAAATTATGTTATTAACCTTTACTGTGAGATAGGTAAATATGGGATGATTCAATAAATTAGTCATTGATGTAAAATTGTGTTTTTGAATGTATGATTATAAGGTGATTAGGGAGTCATTATTTATTGTTTTCTTCTATTATATTCATGTTGTTCGACATATTTATATCAATTGTGGGTACACTTCACATGTAATCTTCATGGTCATGGAGGTGCATTTGTAGAAATTAATTATAGTGATTTTACTGTGTTTTAGTTTCCATGGTCATGATAATTTAGGCACAACCGTATAAATTAGTTACATTATTTTGATTGCATATTTTTTCATGAATATCTCATAGTGATGAACATTCATTTGAATCCTCTTCTTCTCTTTGGTTAAGAGCATACCCAATCATTTATGGAAAATAATAAAAACACATTCATTGAATATCTATTTTAGGGAGCTATACCTATCAATTCAGAGATGGAGCTAATTGAAATCTCTTTCAACTATTTGTTAATAGAGAATTGTTGTGAGGGTTTGAGTCAATATTATTAAAGACCAATCTGTTAACTAAAAATCTTCACACAAAGTTGAACATCAAACAACAACTCATAATTTTATATTCAAAACTCACTTTCATGCACATATAATCGATAACATCCTACAAAAAAATATTCAATATAGGATGAATGAACACCTATAAATCACAACAAATAGTTCACAATTTTTAGGCTCACTTTCATATGCTATTTTATTAAATCATGCAAAAGTATTTTCTATTTTCTCAATTTCTATTGTCCAACCTTAACACCACAAATATCTAGCAATAAATAAGAATCCAATATTTAACTCACTTTGATAATCAAAGATTTCTTTATGGATATGGATCTTGTCATGGTGTGTTGAGATCCAAATGAATTTACGAGTATTAAAGATTTTTTTCGAGGGCTGACTAGTTAACGTGTTCTAATGGCTTGCTATATGTTATGTTTGATGCTAAATTTCTATGATATTAAATTGTGTGCGCTTTGCTCAATTTATTTGTTGGGGGCATGTTATGCTATTTTTGGGTCCTATTCATCTCCTGGAGTAGACCAAATTGAGTATAATTATTCATGGTGGTTGAGTTTTTATAAATAATGCTTATCTCTATGTTGGATGACTTAGTTATTTTTTGGATGATCAAGATGGTATATATTGGCATGTAGATGTTTGAGTTGAGTATGGATTGAATGTGAAGTTGATGTAATGCAAATGTAGAAGACAAGATGTTCGAGTAGCTAACATTGACAAATTTTTTTGTAATGATTGATAATGAGATATTACATCTTTTGAGCTCACTAATTCCACATTCCTTCTAGCATAAAGTGAGTTCATTTTTCAGCTTTTATAGACTTGTGTCTCCCTCTGAGATCGTGCATCTCAATTTTGCAAGTCTTTTGAATCTTTCCCTAAGGTTATATGTTACCTTATTCTATAAGTCTTCTTTTAGGAGTAGTGAACTCCTTGGCATGTGGCCTAAATAATTGTAATATGTATTTATACTGTGAGCATTGTTATCATTATGGTTTTTTGCACATTGGATTTTCCATGTAAAAAATATGGTGTTCATATGTGTGTGTTTTCATTTTATTATCTTTTATTAATAGTTAGCTAGATAATGATAATTGATAAGTGTTTGTGATAGAAAATAGTTTAAGATTTTTCTTAGACTAATTCACATGCCCTCTAAGTATTAAGGTACATTCAAAAAGTACATATGTGCTACATGTAGGTGGAATGCATGAAGAAGGGAGGAATATGTTTTATGATATCTAGGTCATGGTATTACCATAAGGTGCTCATCAAAAATGTTTGAGGAGAATGATACGTATTCAAAAAATGAATATGTTATGTTAGAATAACTGAGAGGGGGGTGAATCAGTTAATCACTGTCCCAATACAAAATGTATAATCCAAAAAACAAATACTTCAATCTATGTTGCTCGGTAACTTAAAATACTTTATTGTATGTGCATTTACCGATTACCGGTCTAAAACATATAGTAGTTACTCATCAAATGAAATATGCAACATGTAAATATGACATTAAACAAATATCACAATCAACACATAACACAAGAGATTTAACGTGGAAACCTTGTGAAGGGAATAACCACCTGGGACCGGCAACCCAAAAATATTCACTCTTCTGAAGTGAGGTCGGTGAAGACCCAACCCTGTTAAAGGTTACAAACACACTGTTAGGTGTGAACTTGTTAGAGGTTTTAAGACCAACCATTATCGTCCAACTAGTAGTCACTCTGGGGTTGACAGGATAACAATGTTCATTCTATGAATGATACATAATAAGACTTTCTTAGTCCACTCGGTTAAGAGATTTGACTATGTACAATGGTTAAATATGTAACAGTAGGTGATCTGATCTTTTACAACTTCAATTGCAGATATACAGATCAATATTCAGCTCATACAAATCCTTTTGATCAATGTAACATTTCTGATTCAATAATATATCAACTTACTGTCCATCAGTAATTACTCTCTGTCATTCGGTAATGCTCTGTAGTAGGGTTCTCCTTAACCAATATGATCAGAATGCATGAAAACTTGTTCACGTCATGATTCTATAGTTTCCTTTTCTTTCGGCATCACACTCACTTATGAAATCTTTAGTCTCTTATATAGACATGTAAACCATTTTCTTCTACTCCATTAAATTTTTCCACTTAATCTCATCCACTAATTGTGCCGCTTAAACATACCTCGGCACTTGTGTCAATAACACATTTGATTCCAATCCATTAGATCTTTCCTGAATTTTGTTAGCCATTGATCATCATAACACACTTTATCTATTACCTCGAAATCATACACTTTCCAGCTCATCAATTCTTATTATCTAAACTAGTCATTTAATTTAGTTTGTTCTTCTCGGTTAACAAAGAAATACGTCGGTGAACACAAGCCTAGTTTACATTGTGCTCAGTATACAGTACACTCCGTCGGTGTATATTGAAATGCTTCATCAACTGACAACACTGCTTTGTGTCTTTAAACTATTTTCCTCATCATAGATGAGTGCAACATAATCAAGTCAATAACCTAAGGTCATAGACTCATTAGCAAGTTACTCAATGTATTCCTTATCCTCATTTTTCATATCCATCTTCCTCATGTAGATATTTCTACTCTTCATCTCTTTCACTCCTTTTCTACAGATGTTTCGGTATAGTAACTTACAAGATAAGTGTTGTCAAACTAGTTGACATCAATGACAACATAATACTAGTTTAATCACATTACATATCTAATTAATTAGCTCGGTGATCTCTAATCACAAATTCTTCAATTAGGTTCTAAATCAATTGTAGTTCATCAATCTCTACATTTGGCATTAATGGAAACTCAAGTAATATGAAATATACCATACCCATACCAAACATGTATTCTACAACTCTATGAGAAAATGCTATACCAACTCTCCCTAGCTTAATATGTTTAATCACTACATTACTCAATAGCATTACAAAATACAACTTTTTCAATCTGCAAATATGATCTTTTCAGCTTTCAGATTCCTTCTTCTATTCTCAGTAACTGATCTTCAGTGCTCCCCCTTTCTTTAATTTGTCTCTCCCTTAGATAGTTCTCATTAGTGCATATTGTTTCATATTGTTTATCTTTCCCTTTGACAACAATGCCAAAGAAACAAATAAACATACAGCTCTTCAATAGCCAAGTAACTCTCTATTGTCCAATGCATTCTCTGTATCTCTGTATACTGATATGTCAATTTGTTTTAGTACTTTTCATAGCTTTAGACATGATCCAAAGTGTGAACTATGCTACATCAACATGAATGATCTTTTGATAAGATTAGGCTGATGCAACATCCAGACCTTAGTGACCAGTAGATAGGGGATGAACCCCAAGTCTAGTCCTTAAGTATTCAAATGTATCCTTCGGTAGAGGCTTTGTAAATATATTTGCAAGTTGTTCTTTTGATGTAACAAACTCTAACTTAACTTGCTTCCCCCGTACTTGTTCTCTCAAGTAGTGGTACTTAATTGATATATGCTTTGCTTAAGGTGCATCACTAGATTCTTTGAAATGTTCATTGCACTGGTGTTATCACAGTATATAATCACCAGCTTAGTGATTATCTCATTCATACCTTCCAGAACTTGCTAAATTAATGCAATATTTAAAAAGTTTTTAGCAGCGGCAACATACTCTGCTTTGGCTGTAGACTGAGAAATATAAGCCTGTTTCTTACTTGTCCAAGTAACAAGTCTTTCACCAAAGAAAAATGCTCCTCTGGTGGTACTTTTTCTATCATCCACATTTTCAGCCCAATCAGCATCAGTGTATACCTTCAGTTCAAACTTTCCTTCCTTAGGATACCTGTTACCCAAATTTTCCTATGCGTGCAAATTTGGCTAAATCTATCCCAGGGTTTCTATTTTTACCCTGCCAAGTGTTAGCACCTTGAAAAAATTTCATGGATCTAGCCCTTTTCTTCTAGTCTCTGCAATTGCTTTTAGGTCTTTGGCCTTAAACCCTTGGTAAAATTTCAAAAAATCTAGCCGTTGTAATGAAAAACCCTTTGTATTGCCCTGGCCTTGTTCTATTTTAAAGTTACTTTATTGGGCCACTTAAAAACCTTTAAGTGCACATGCCTTATATTTTGGTCGACCCCTGTTTAAATTCTTCCTAAGTTTTACCCCCGGTGGCTTTTAATTTTTATTATAGTCCTTTGTGCCTAAATTTTTCCCTAAAAGCCTTAGTCATGCCCTTTAATATTTCCTATGTTTTAGCCTTAATATTTCCAGGGCTCGACTTTTTGACACCATCTTGATCCAATTGTTGTCACGAAAGTGCAAGGGTTTTGTCAGAGGCTTGGGATTTTGTGACAACCATTTATTTTCCTTTATGACATAACCGTTCAATGCAGGTGGGTCCATTGACATGTATGCACAAATGGTGGTCTTTGATTGGTCCATGAGGATCTACATTGGCAGTTATCAGTGGGACCTGGTTTCTGAGTTTGACAAAGGGTCCTGACACTGTTAGTCAATCAATGAAAGGTGTATGATCTTATGGGATGTGTCCGAGGTTTAAGATCATGCGCCAACCATTGATTCTAGCTTTTCAAAGGGGATAAAGTGCAGTGGGTCCACATGCCAGGTGTGCTGATTTGTTGTAATCTGATTGGTCCACGTTGTGTAACTAGACATGTTGTTAGTGGGGCTAGGTTTTTCAAGGTTCAGTGGGTTTTGACACTTGTAGAGAATCAACAGTCGATGTGTAATCTGATGGGTTTTCTTTGACACATGAAAACTTAAGACAATCGTTGATCTCTTTTGGTGTTAGAGGGTTGTCAGGGAAGGGTAAGATTCTTCATCAGATGGTTGTCTCATGATCTGAAGGAATCTTGGAGGTCTATGCAAAGATGAGACAACCGTCAATTTTCTTGATGTGGGCCCAGTAAAGTTTCTCGGTCTTTTTGGCAGTTTGGACAAGGTTTTGGCGGCCTGACAAATTTCAAAGGGGTTTCGCTTGTTCGCTAAATAAAATAGCGGTGTTCTAAAAAGATAGTAGTTTAGTGAAAAAGAATTTGCATAATCACTAAAATATCTAGCGGTAGTATAAAGTATTCTGAGAATGGCCGATTTCCTTCAGTCACTAGTTCGCTAAGTGTGACTGAGGTCATATTAAAAGGTAAAGACATAAGACCATGAAAAAGAAGGATCCAATAGTCATGACTTAAAGTTGATCGAGATTCAAATATAGACCACCGATGCACTACTGGCGCTATGAAATTAGCCATTTAATTTCAAATTTAAATTTTTGAGGGTTTCCTGCAACCAGAAGGACTAAAATTCAATGCAGAAGCAACTAGAGCTGGTAAGAGATGATTTGTTTGTCATTGTAGTGTGGTCCAGGGTGTGCCATGATCATTTGTAGGGGTTTGTACTATGTTTTTTGTGCTTGAGGCATGTTGCAAGTGGCCAAAAGTGTTGACAAATTTGGAATTCCATGATTTTTTGTACTTTCCCAGAGATCTATCATAAGTGGAAATCTTTCTCAGGCATGCCCAACTAGTTTTCATCCCCTGTAATAAATTTATGACTATTTCAGTTGATCTGGTGGGTGAAACCCTAACCCTAGTCATCTATAGCTTGTTGCATCCTCTTTGAGGATTCCAAGATGACTATGGAGCATATATTGTAGCTTTTTTTATTTTGTAAGTATTCCAAAAATTTATTTTTGGTCCCTGGTTGTTGATGGTATTATACTGAAAGAGGAGCTAATTTTGGGTCTTCTTCCTATCTTTGTGTTGTTTTGATTGTATATTGATCCTGAATATGTTAATGAGAATGCTATTGAGTTCTAATCTTGCATTTGTGTATGTCTTCTTGTTTCAATTCTGAGCTCATATATGTTAATGTCACAAAGTGTATTAGCATATGGTAAACAAAGAGTAATGTGAAGTCATCTTTGAGTTCCTAACAAAGTTAGGATTAAAGTCTTTTAGGTGAGTTCAGTGAGTTTACAACCAAGTAAGAATCTGATGTCCTTGTGTTTGAGGGAGAGGGGTAATAGGCAAAGCACTTATCTTAAGCCTAGGAGTGTTTGATTTGATATCTTCAGTTGATGTATGTAATTGGGTGACTCTTTTCCCTAGGTTAAGGCACTGGTCCATCCTCTGAAGGCATTTCATTGTCATCAACCACACACACCCAAATTTAAATGATCAAATCTTTAAATTAGTTAGTAAAGAGTATATTGGTATAACATTTAGTGATTCCTTTGAAGAAGTGAATCAAGGGTACACCTGCCTGAGCATTGAGGCTCAAAGTGTAGGAGGATCTCATTGTTGATCCTTGTTAATTGGCCCTCTTCCTTGTAGACTTTGGAGTGGTGATAGAGTCAAAGTTATATTAAAGTTATGCATCAAAGTATAAATCTACAAGTTGAAGATCAAGGGGAACTCCCAAAAAAATGGTGACTCTACTGGGGATAGTCTAGAGATAAAGTTTTCAAAGTGGACTCTTGTTTTCATATTGTATTTAGTTAAAAGGATTTCCCATCTAGGTGGGTGGTTACTCAAGAGGTTAGAACTAGTGTTATAAACTGTAAAAGATGGACAAAAGGAGGAGTACTAGGCCCTTTGTCATAAAAAATCCGGAGGTCACTCTAGAACAATTACCTAGATAGGAAAAGAAGAGTTGGATCAAGAGGAATGGTGAGTCTACTAGTGCTCCTATAAGAGAACAAAGAAATACTAGAGGTAGAGAACCACATGTTTCCTCAAGTGAGGAAGGTTCACAAGACAAAGTTTCTAGATCAGATGGTGGTCGCTCTGAAGATAAATTTTATGATACCCTAGAGGCTATATTTCAAGACAAGGGTCCATTGCCTGCGGGTCAGGATGAACAAGCCAGAGAGATGGGTTTGGAGATTGATTTAGACGTTGATGAGGATAATTTTAGAAGGGAGCCCATGAGGCCACGACAAGTGCATTTCCCATATCAGCATCCTATTGATGTGGAAGTGTCATGAAGCTCTGAAGACAACATGATAGATCCACATGACCTAAATGTACTTAGGTTGTAGTTGGAAAAGCAGGATGCCATATACAAAAGGTTACAAGAGGAGAGAGAGGCAGTCTCTTTTAAGAAAAATTAATGAAATAAAGGAGAGAAACAAGATGCTTGCTTCTACTCCTAGGGTGTTGTAGCATGATGTTTTTGGTGATCTTCAAGCTCTAAGAAGTGAGTAGGAATGCTTGTTGCAAGACCATGAGTTTGATGAAGAAGGCCCTGTGATCAGACAGGTGAAAAGTTATGCTCCTTTGCCTAAGGGTAAGAATGGACATGAGATCACTAGGCCTACTATGGTTATTAATGAAAAAGGAAAGCAGAAGATGGTGGGTGTCCAAATAAGCAAACTAGTGACAATACCAGGGATCCCACCACCTAAATCAAATAGGGAGACATAGATACAAAGAAAAATAAAAGAGGATGAAGCTCTTGCTCAAGAGTTGGAAAGAGTTGAAGTTGATACTGCTATTGTAGAAAAAAGAAGAAAGATCTAGTTCTTGAAGGCTTCATCAGCTAATGTTCATGGCCCTTCTGCTACTGAACTAGGTATGCCATCTATGAACACTAGTGTTCCACTTAGCAATGCTACTACTAGTAATCTAATTCCTAATGTATCTACCAAATCATTTGTTGATCCTAATAGATAGTCAAATGGGCAAGTGGGTGGGAATGTAGATAAAAATAATAATTCTAGTGGGAACACTAGTTTAGGATTTCAAAGAAGACCTATGCAACTAGAAGGCTATAGGAAAATTAGTTTTGATGGAATACCAAGCTACCCAAATGCTTTTCCAAATGATATAAGAGATAAGGTACCTAAGTTTTTTGGTAATAATGCTATTAGTTATGAGGAGCATCTTAGATTATTTGTTGATATGCTTAATGATTATGAGGTTGAGCATGAGGATGTAGTCATGAAATTGTTTGTTCAATCTCTAATGGAGGATGCTAGAGATTGGTTTAAGAGACTTCTTGATAAATGTATTGATACTTGGGATTCCTTTGAGAGATGTTTTAAAGAGTAGTATGGTGATAGGCCTAATTCTAGTTTCATGTTGAATGAATTCAATACCATAAGGAAAAATTAGAATGAGACTGCAGCTAAATTCAACATGATATTTTAGAAGGGTATGCATAAGTTGTTCCAAGTTATGCGGTTAGATGACAATGTTTGTTTGACTACATACTTAAATGCATTTGATGGAAAGATGGGATACTTGTTGAGGGAAAAATAACTAAGAACTCTTAGAGATTCTTTTAGGATTGTTGTCAATATTGAGAACAATATGAAGATATCAAGGAAATTGGGTGGGAAGAGAGATGACCCTAAGTTGTTTGGGGACAAGAAATACAAAAAAGAAAATGATAGGAATGTTGGAACTAGGAGGCAAGAAGAAGATAAATTGGATAACGTGCTTAATGCATTGAAGGATTTGAAGGCACCTACAAATAAGAACATCAGTGCTCCTACCAATGAAAGGCCTCAGTTCAACAACAATTTTAGTAAGTAGAATAGATTGCAGAATTACCCCTACAACACCCAAAGGAAGGATGGCAAGCCTGTTGTCCTTGTTGCAAGAGGAAACAATGATAGAGGTGTCCCTGACCCTCTACAAAAAACTTCAATAAATGTCATGGAGGACATACCTTGGTGTGTTGCATGCCAGTCCCCTCATTCTACAGAGCATTGTGTGGTTGCACATTCTATGGTTGCAAATCAAGATTGTGGAAATGAGGAGATAGGTCGAGAAGAAGATCAAGATTATGTTGGATGCAACATGGCTACTTCATATCTAAGATATGAGGATGATTCTGATTTTGATGAAGAAGAAGATGTAAATGTGAAGAGACAGACTCGGGCCCTTTTTCATCAAGAGGTTTTTTCTGATAGCGAAGACATAGATAAGAAGAAATGTAACATGAACTCTTCTTCTGAGCCAGTAAACTTAAGGAGACCTTCTAGAGAAGAGATGGATAGGATTACTATAGAAATGATTACCCAAGTGCAAACTAGAGGCATGGTGGCAAGGGATACAAATGGAAAAGCTAGAGGAATGTTTATAAAGAGTGCCAACTCCAGAGAGCCTAATGAGAAAAAATCAAAAGGTGATCATAAGGTGAAATTCAAGAATGTAAAAGGTAAGAATTGTGAGCCTAAGGGAGTTGGAGTTGAAAGATTTTCTAGTGAGATTGAGAAGCCAATTAACACAATGGCTAAGATTGAAAAAATGAGGATGGTCAATACACCTAATGTATCAGATAAGCAAAGAGATACTAAAGCAGTGCAGATTGAGATTCCTCCCTCTCCTCCTGTTGATATGTTATCTGTATTGTCCCAAATTACAGTTAAGGTTCCATTGTCAGAATTGTTGAGGATCCCTAAACACAAAGATAGAGCTATTGCATGGGTAGATAATGTTCATAACAATGATGTTGCATGCAATAGATCTCAGGATAAAGCTTTGAAAGGTTTTGCTACTCAGGGAATTGTATCTCAAATTCCTCCTATATATTTGGATAGTTTTGTCAATGATAGCCTTGAAAACATTGATCCATTCCTTTTAAGTGTCCTTGTGAATTGAATGAAATTAAGAAATTATATGATTGATAGTGGTGCCTCTAATACTGTTATGCCTTTTAAGATTATGGAGAGGTTGGGCCTTAAAGTTGATACAGTTCAAGGTAGATGTTGTGCAATGGATCAGAGGGAGGTACCGGTCATTGGGCCTATCAATGCAATGCCATATAGGCTAGTAACATATCTAGAGAAAGAATTAACAATGAGTGTTTTGGTGGTGGACATCCCTCCTCATTATGGGAAGTTACTATCTAGAAGGTGGAGTGGTGCCATGGGTGGAAGTTTATAGTGTGATCTATCCTATGCCACTTTCAAGATTGATGATTAGTTTGTCAAGATTGAGCGAGAACCAAGAGTATGCCACATGATTGAGAGAAGTATTGATAATGAAACCACATGTTTTGTGGATACTGATATTAATTCTTTTAGGGAAGAGATCCCTGTACTTGAGAAGGAATCTACTTTGTCACCTATCTCTGTTGAGGTAGCTGTTAATTCTATGAAGGGTGATTTGTGGGTAATGTATTTTGAAGGTGCAAATTGCAAGGATGGAGTAGGAATAGGTATTTTACTTATTTCTCCTAATGGAAACACCTACAAGTTTTCTTTCACATTGAATTTCTTTTGTACCAACAATATAGTAGAATATGAGGCATTGTTGTTAGGACTAAGGTTGGCACAAAAGCATGGTATTAAGTGTTTAAGTATTGTTGGTGATTCTGAGCTGGTGGTGTCCCAAGTCAGGTCATTATATGCTTCCAAGAACAAGAGGTTAAAACAATATAGGAATGCAGTTTGGGATTTGATTGAATGTTTTGATACCTTCAATATTGAATGGAAGGATAGAAGTAACAATAAGATGGCTGACTTGTTAGCCAATATTTCAATCAACCCTAGTGATATTACATTTTCTATTATTTCTAAAGTTGAAATTCAGGCTATGCCTAGTATACTAGACAATATTGAGAATTGGCAAGTTTTTGATGATGATAATGATATCTTGAAATTTATGAGTTGTGAAGATCAGTATCATGGTCAGGAATTTGATTGTTCATCCCTGGTTGAGACTATCGAAGGAAAAGAGGTTGTCTTTGGCAATGAGGTTATTTAGCTTAGAACTAACAAGGTGCCCAAGGGGCTTGTTGTTTTGGAGACTATCTTTGATAGCTAGGATAGAGTTCAAAATAATATCAAAAGAGAAGATCATGCTAATCTAGAGGAGATAAATCTTGGAACACATGAGGCACCTAAGAAGGTATACATTGGTAGGGACATGTCTCACAATGTGAGAAATTTTTTGATTGAATTACTAAGAAAATTCAGGCATGTTTTTGCATGGTCATATGATGACCTAAAGGTTTATAGAGAGGATTTGTTTCAACATATTATTCCATTGAAAGAATATGCTAAACCTTTTCAGCAAAAACAAAGGCCTATAAATCCCACTTTGGCACCCAAGATGCAAGAAGAGTTAATGAAGTTGAGAGATGATGGAATTATCAAGCCTATAAGGCACTCTTCTTGGGTTTCAAACCTTGTTCCTGTGAGAAAGAAAAATGGTGACATCAGGCTTTGTGTGGAATTTAATAATTTGAACATCAGCTCATTAAAGGATAACTATTGTCTACCCAATATGGAAGCTATGTTGCAGAGAGTGACCAGATCTGAATTGATGTCTATGATGGATGGTTTCTTTGGTTACAATCAGTTAATTTTCAAAGAGTCAGAATAATTTAAGACAACTTTCACAACACCTTGGGGGACATATGTTTATGTGAGAATGCCTTTTGGTCTCACAAATGCTGGTGCTACTTTTCAGAGGGCAATGGATGTTGCTTTTGTAGATTTTATCAATGATTTCCTTGTTGTTTATCAAGATGATTTAACTACCTATTCCAAGAAGGAAGAAGACCATTGTACTCATTTAGAGAAAGTATTTGTGAGGGCCTTGGAATATGGCATTTCATTAAACCTAAGGAAATGTGCATTTGGTGTCACTGAGGGTAAGTTGCTTGGCCACTTAGTTGGGAAGCAAGGAGTTAGAATTGATCCTGAAAGGGTGGCAACCATTGATAAAATCCAAAGACCAAAAAATGTTAAAGGGATCCAGACCTTCTTTGGTCAAGTAAATTTCTTGAGGAGATTTGTAACAAACTTTGCAGAGGTTACTAGACCTATTTATAAGATGTTGAAGAAAGGATCTACAATCAATTGGGAGGGTGAGCCTGATGAGGCTTTCAAGAATATCAAGTAGGATATCAAAGATGCACCAGTGCTTAAGGCACTTGATTATAATGTCCCAATGCACATCTTTTCCTTTGCATCTTTTCACACTATTGCTGCAGTTTTGTTACAAAAGAATAAGGAAGGTTATGAGCAACCTATTGCATTTTTTAGTAAATCTTTGCAGGCTACTGAATTGAAGTATGAAATAAATAAGAAACAAGCATATGCATTGGTGAAGGTAGTCAAGGCTTTTAGGTGTTACTTGATGGGGGTAGTTGTGATTTCTTTTGTGCCAAGTGCAGCTGTGAAGGATATTTTCTCATAGTAAGAGGTGTCTGGGAGAAGATGTAGATGGATCAATAGGATCCAAGAATTCAATGTTGATGTCTAGATTACTAAATTGGTTAGAGGACAAGGATTGGTAAAATTGATGGCTCAATCCAATCTTGATGCAAATCATGTAAATCATTCTGAAATTGATTATACATGTGATATGGATGATTGTATCTGGTATCAAGATATCATCTATTACTTGAGAAATATGAAATGTCTAGTAGACATGGATGACAATAAGAAGAGGACATTAAAATTATAGGCCATCGAGTATGTAATTGTGAAATGTAAATTGTATAGAAAGAATTTAGATTGCATACTTTTGAAATGTGTTGATGAGGATCAGGCTAACAAGTTGGTAAAAGAAATGCATGAGGGAGTTTGTGGTGGGCATTATATGGGTAAGACAACTATTCAAAATCTTGAGAGCAGGATTCTAGTGGCCCACAATCTTCAAGGATGTGGAACAGTTGGTGAGGAGGTGTGATGCTTGTCAAAGGTTCTCTGGTAAGCTTAAATTTTTAGGTAACATGCCATTAAAACCAATAGAGGTACAGGCTCCTTTCCAACAATAGGGAATTGATTTCATTAGGGAGATACCAAAAAAGTCAAGTGGAGGACACTCATGGATTTTAGTTGCCACTGATTACTTTACAAAGTGGGTAGAGGCTATACCTACAAGGATTGCAACCAACAAGGTGGTAACTGATTTCTTGTTGAACAATATTGTTACAAGGTTTGGTTTCCCTGAGAGAATAGTAAGTGATAATGCCATGTGCTTTAGGTCTACTAAATATAAGGACTTTTGTAGAGGTTTAGGAATTCAAGTTTCTTATTCCTCACCTTATCATCCGCAAGGGAATGGATAAGCCAAATCAACTAATAAGAATTTGATTAAGATCCTTAGGAGGATTCTTGAAAAGAATAAAAGAGCATGGAATTCAAAACTGCCATTAGCTGTATGGGCTGATAGGGTAACTATGAAGAGGGCAATTGGTTGTACACCATTTGACCTAGTATATGGAATACATGCAAGAATGCCTCAAAATAATTTATTGGAAATGTACAAATTTGTTTAGTTATATGATGATGACATAGATGATGAGATGCAGTTGAGAATTGAGGACCTCATTAGACTGGATGAAACTAGAAGAGAATCAGTTGCAAGAAATGCCAAGTTGTAATTGCAAATGAAGAACCTGTATGATAGGAAGGCTATTGACAGGATGTTTGAGCCTGGTGATTTGGTGTTAATTTGGAATGCCAGATTGGAGGATAAAGGAAAACATGGTAAGTTTGATCCTATCTAGCTAGGGCCATATCTAATTCATGAGAAATGGGGCCAAGATTCATACATTGTCAAGGAATTGAATGGTAATGTTCAAGAATTTCCTATTCATGGATAGTTCTTGAAGAAATACTTCTCTTGAAGGTATTCTATTTTCCATGAATAGTAGTTAAGTTTTTACATTCTATAAATTTTGTAAAGTTGCTTGCCCTTGTCCTGTTTTGTCCTAGTCTTTAGGGTTTTGGTCCTGTTGCTCTCTGTTGTCAGTTTTCTAGTGGGATGGTCTTCTTTAACCAATGATTCTAAGTCCTTGCTATGCCTGCAGGAGGCATACATACCCAGACAGAGCCATTGTTAGCACCTTGAAAAAATTTCATGGCTCTAGCCCTTTTCTTCTGGTCTTTGTAGTTGCTTTTAGGTCTCAGGCCTTAAACCCTTGGTAAAATTTCAAAAATCTAGCCGTTCTAATGTAAAACCCTTTGTATTGCCCTGGCCCTATTCTATTTTAAAGTTATTTTTTTCGGCAACTTAAAAACCTTTAAGTGCACGTGCCTTATATTTTGGTCGGCCCCCATTTAAATTCTTCCTAAGTTTTACCCCCAACGGCTTTTAATTTTTCTTATAGTCCTCTGCGCCTAAATTTTTCCCTAAAAGCCTTAGTCATGCCCTTTAATATTTCCTATGTTTCAGCCTTAATATTTGCTGGGCCTGGCTTTCTGACACCATCTTGATCCAAGGGTTGTCATGAAAGTGCAAGGGTTTTGTCAGAGGCTTGCGCTTTTGCGATGACTGTTGATTTTGCTTTATGACGTAACCTTTTAATGTAGGTGGGTCTGTTGACATGTATGCACAAATGAAAGTCTTTGATTGGTCCATGAGGATCTACGTTGGCTATTGTCAGTGGGAGCTAGTTTTTGAGTTTGACAGAGGGTCCTGACACTATCATTCGATTGATGATGGGCATATGATCTTATGGGATGCGTCAGAGGTTTAAGATCATGTGCCAGCCATCATTTCTACCATTCTAGAGGGGATAAAGTGTAGTGGGTCCACATGCCAGGTGTGCTGATTTGTTGTAATCTGATAGGTCCACGTTGTGTGACTAGACATGTTGTCAGTGGGGCTAAGTTTTTTGAGGTTCAGTGGGTTCTGACACTTGCAGAGCATCAACGGTCGGTGTGTAATTTGATGGGTTTTTTCTAACACATGCAAACTTAAGACAGCTATTGATCTCTTTCAGTGTCAGAGGGTTGTCAGGGCAGGGTAAGATTCTTCATTCGATGGTTGTCTCATGATCTGAAGGAATCTTGGAGGTCTATGTGAAGATGAGACAACCATCAATTTTCTTGATGTGGGCCCAGTAAAATTTCTTGGTCTTTTTGGTGGTTTGGACAAGGTTTTGGTGGCCCGAAAAATTTCAAAGGGGTTTTGCTTGTTCACTGAATAAAATAGCAGTGTTCTAAAAAGTTGATGGTTTAGCGAACAAGCGTTCGCATAATCGCTAAAATATCTAGCGGTAGTTTAAAGTATTCTATGAATGGCTGATTTCCTTCAGTCACCAGTTTGCTAAGTGTGACTAAGGTCATATTAAAAGGTAAAGACATAAGACCGTGAAAAAGAAGAATCCAACGGTCACAACTTAAAGTTGATCGAGATTCAAATATAGACTGTCGATGCACTACTGGCACTATGAAATTAGCCATTTAATTTCAAATTCAAATTTCTGAAGGTTTCCTATGACTAGAAGGACTGAAATTCAATGCAGAAGTGACTAGAGCTGGTAAGAGATGATTTGTTTGCCATTGTAGTGTGGTCCAAGGTGTGCCATGATCATTTGCAAGGTTTTGTACTATGTTTTTTGTGCTCGAGGCATGTTTGAGGTGGCCAAAAGGGTTGACAAATTTGGAATTCCATGATTTGCAGTACTTTCCCAAAGATCTATCATAAGTGCAAATCTTTCTCAGGAATGCCCAACTGGTTTTCATCCCCTGTAATAAATTTATGACTGTTTCAGTTGATTTGGTGGGTGAAACCCTAACCCTAGTCATTTGTAGCTTGTTGCATCCTCTTTGAGGATTCCAAGATGACTATGGAGTATATATTGTAGCTTTTTTGATTTTGTAAGGGTTCCAAAACTTTCTTTTTGGTCCCTGGTTGTTGATTGTATTATACTAAAAGAGGAGCTGATTTTGGGTCTTCTTCCTATCTTTGTGTTGTTTTGATTGTATATTGATCCTGAATATGTTAATGAGAATGCTATTGAGTTCCAATCTTGCATTTGTGTATGTCTTCTTGTTTTGGTTCTAAGCTCATACATGTTAATGTCACAAAGTGTATTAGCATATGGTAAACAAAGAGTATTGTGAAGTCATCTCTGATTTCCTAACAAAGTTAGGATTAAAGTCTTTTAGGTGAGTTCAGTGAATTTACAACCAAGTAAGAATTTGATGTCCTTGTGTTTGAGGGAGATGGGTAATAGGCAAAACACTTATCCTGAGCCCATGAGTGTTTGATTTGAGATCTTCAGTTGATGTATGTAATTGGGTGACTCTTTGCCCTAGGTTAAGCCACTGGTCCATCCTCTAAAGGCATTTCATTGTCATTAACCACACACACCCAAATTTAAATGATCAAATCTTTAAATTAGTTAGTAAAGAGTTTATTGGTATAACATTTAGTGATTCCTTTGAAGAAGTGAATCAAGGGTACACCCACCTAAGCATTGAGGCTCAAAGTGTAGGAGGATCTCATTGTTGATCCTTGTTAATTGGCCCTCTTCCTTGTAGACTTTGGAGTGGTGATAGAGTCAAAGTTATATTAAAGTTATCCATCAAAGTATAAATCTACAAGTTGAAGATCAAAGGGAACTCCCAACACCAAGCATCCCTGAAAATTTTGTGGCTTCATTACAAACCCTCTGGCCTTTGCAATCTTTTTTACTCTCTGGTCTGCAGGTAAAAAATTCATAAAACTAACCGTTGCAGGCAGAAAACCCTAAAAATCTCTTTGGCCTATTATATTCTTTCATTACCTTTTTGGCCACTAAAGTCTCAAAAGTTCCACGTGCTTTAATAATTCCCTAAGTCTCTAGCGCTTAGCACTTTATTTTTCCTAAGTCCTAGCGCTTAATCTTTTCTAATGTTTCCAGCCTTTATGTCTCTTGGGCCTGACCCTCTGACACCTTTTCGATGCAATGGCTAGTGTAGGATCTCATGCATTCTATCAGAGCCATGAGATTATGCATCGACTGTTGATTATCTTTTATGACGTAACTCTTCAAATAGGTGGGTCCACTAATAAGTGTGCACAGGTGGCGTATTCTAATTGGTCCACATGCTAATGAGTCATCTCTTGTCAGTGCGGTTGTCAGTCGATGATGATCTAATAGCTGGCACATAATCTAAAGGGGTTTTTCTAACACATGAGATCATGCACCCGCCATTGATCTTACTTTATCCCCAGACTTTGTCAAGTGGGTCCTCAATTTTTGATGTGCTCATTCATTAGTGGTTGGCGAGACAATAGCATGGATCTATCAGTGGGACCATGTCAAAAGGTCTATGGATGTGTCAGAAAGGGAAAGATCTATGGTGGTCATATGATCTCATAGAATCTTCTGACCCTATGAGATCATGTGACAACTGTTTGATCAGAGTCACTGGATCATGGGTTTGATGTGCTACCTAGCACTGATGTGCTCACATATGATTGGTTGCTATATGATGATCAGATTTATCAGAGGATATGATGTGTCATGGGGTCCCAATTTTAAAAGGATCTATGGCTGGTGCATGATTGGAAATAATATTTGAGGGCAATGAGATCATGAACCTGCCGTTAGATTGGAATCCAGTTATCAATGGGTTCATTGTCAGAGCCTGCTGAGGTGTATGCCTACAAAGTGGTTAGGAAAAATGGAATATTGACATGTACTAGTTTTGGGCCTAGGGTCAGTAAGGTTCCGCAAATCAATGAGTAAGTTTTCTCTCTTGTTCAGTGGACTTAACTAGGGTTAGCTGAAGGACTTATAAATTCAGCGACTGCTTTGTTTGCATAGTCGCTTAACTAGACCAGGGTTATGAGAGGTTCTTCATGACTTAGAGGAAATTCTTCAGTCACATAGTCATTGAATGACTTAAGAAAGAAAAGCTTGAGGTGGGGCCAAAATGATAGGTGTGCCGACGTGTTGAGATTTTATTGGCTGTAGTGTGCTGAGGTGTTTTTTGACTTTTCAAGAAGGTTTTATAACTTTTCCAAGGATGATCTGAGCCGTTCATCTACCAGGAAACATTAGATATTGACTGACATGTTTTAAAATGATTGGCTAGCCCTTATAATTCAAATTCAAATATCTCTGCAGAGGGTTTTTTGCCAGCAATTGATTCAAACAAGCTGCGAGTGGTGAGGTAGCTAGGAAATTTATGTCTATAGGATGTTTGCAGTTGAAGAAGATGATGAGGAAGCCTGGGTGGCTGTCATGAGTCATTTCTTGTCCCTGTGAGGTACCATTTTCACATTCATGGTGGGCCTGTTGCAGAAAAGTTGATAGATCCAGCTTGCTTGTCCATGGATTGATGCAGTATAGGGATGGGCACCTAATATCTGATCGGCCATAGTATTATAGAGATGTATTTATGATTAGATTTGATGGCATTAGGGTTTGATTATTATATTGTAAAACTATGTAACCCTAATTAGGTTTTTGACTCCTGCCTGCGTGCAGTTGAGACGTATATATTGTATTTTTGGAGCCTTAGTGCTCAGAGAGTTCACATTTTGTAAAGGAGAGAGTCCGCTTTTGAAATAAAGTCATCCTTTCTCATAAGGCTATTAGTGGTATCTTCTCTACCCTCTGGTCTTCTACTCTTTGTAATCTCCCATTGATTATTCAAACATTACAGAGGTATTTTGTGACAATTCTTCATGTCCCTATGCTTCCTTGTCTGAATCATCTCTTAATGAATTAAAGTCTATGCATGTTTTTGATGACAACTTAGGGTTCCTTATCCCTCTTACTTTCTGTAATTGTGTGTGTTATTATGTTTGATCTGATTTAGATATTTTTGTGGGTATACTTCAGCCCCCTAACAGTCTTGTCTCAATCCTACACCGAGTTGCAGAAGTGAATGTCTACTTGTAGGTCATAGGTTGTGTCTTATGTTTAGGCCCTCCTATGAAACACTTATCCAAGCCTATTCAGTAAGTTGTGACCTACTAGACCTAAGCCTTTCATTGATTCTATCCCTTTATACTGCAATTCATACCCTAATTTTGGTGTATCACCTAGTAGGTAGTTTTCTTTTAAGCATTTTTACTTTCAAGCATTCCTTCTATCCCTTCCCCTCAAAAGTTTTACTTTCATGTCTAGAAGCAAATTAAGGTGATTATCCAAGAGGAACCAGCCTAGAACTTGGAGGTCTTATCTCAGTTAGCATAGGTCCCACACCTAGAGATGATTCCCATGTTGGGTATGTGCAAGATCATGAGGGGCCAAACTATGCCCTTAAGTGGCTATGAAAAATTAGCAAATCATGGTTAGTCAATTTGACATGAAAATTTCAACTAGTTATGAACCTAGTATCAAAAAGTTGTAAGAATAGAATCTATAGAAAATTGAATGTAGTTTCTAAACTACTAGGCCTTTTTTTAGAAAATGTTAGTAGGATTGGTGAAAAGTATAGATTTCAATGCAGTAGTACAAAAATTTTAGGAAAAAAATAAGAAGTAGGTGTATGTCTGACCATCTTAATCATAATCAAATGATAAATTTTATTATAAGATTTTATATATAAGTAGTAGACTCATGCCCAGATGTGACGCATATTTTTGTAATTTTATTCCAAAAGATAATTAATTATGAATTTTTTGCTATGACATTTTCAGAATAAAAAAACTCCCATGTTTGATCACCTTAACTCATTCAAAACTTTACAAAATTCAATTTTTAATATTTTTTCCTTATAGTAGGTGAAGCATAGAATGTGACGCATTTTTCAGATTTAAAAAATGTTATACTATCTAAAAGTTATAGTCATTTTTCAATCAGTATATAAATCAGCACTTTAGAGGTAGCTCAATTAGAAAATAGCTAATAATTACTCACTGAATTCAAAATTTGACAGAAATTATATCGATAGAAATCTGATAATCTCCTTAAGATACCCTTTTTGTTTTATCGAATTCTGGTGAAAAAAAAGTCTACAGCTACATTGTCAAAGTTTTGAACTAACATCACCACTTTTTGGCCCCTCATGATCTTGCACATACCCTATTATACTAGGTTATCAAGACTACAAGAGGTTGAAACAAGGGTGCAAACTTAGTGTATAACAATTCTGGCACGCCCGGTGGGACTACAAAAGAGACTATTGTTTGAAGATTATGTTATCTCTGATATACAGATTGCATAATACAGGATTTTAGAAGTATTCTATCAAGTATATATGGTGACTCCACTAATTTCAAAGATCTAGGCCAACCTTGTTTAAGGGTTATGAGAAAGATTGAGACTAGGAGCTCAAAGCCCACTAAATTTTTAGAGTTGCCCTAAAAAAGAAGTCATAAAGGTAGGTCAACTCAAAGAACATCCCCTGCAAGGAGAGTTTAATCAACACCACTGGATACCTCAGAAAGGAGACCTTTTCCCTTTCATTCTAGAAGAAGAGGTAGATCTCTAATCAGAGATCTAGAAGAAGATTCAAATCTAGCATCAAATACAACCCACAGTTGTTAATCTTCAGATTCCAGCTCCTACAATGGCTAGACAGTTTTCCTTTGCACCTTTCAACTAGGGGAGTCCATTAGCATTTTCTCAACATCATGATGTGCCCTTGGTGGAACTAAAGAGTATACCTAATTTCACTGGTGAAGGGAAGACAACTAATTTTGAGCACATAAGAGATGTGACCACCATCTGTAGCATACACAACATAACTCAAGAGGATGTGGCCACAAAATTATTAGCAGCCTCTCTGAAAGGTAAGGCTCTTGAATGGTTTAGAGCTTTAATTGTTGGTTCCATTACTTCATGGGATGAGTTAGGAGATGCATTAAGTAAGCATTTTGAGGATAAATAAGATAACTTGTCTCTGGTAGAGTAGTTGACAACCATTAAAAGAGACCCTCAAGAGCAAATGACAGATTACAATAGTAGGTTCCTTAAAACATGGAATATAATTCCAGTATCAGTAAGACCATCAGATGACCATGCTTTCCTATATTATTTGCAAATCTTGAATGGTCAAATTTCTATCATGATCTAGTCTATGGGTGGTACTTCTTTACCCCAAGCTTTTGACATAGCTATTAGGGCTGAAAATTATTTAATCCAAGTAGATATGATTGCTAGAAGGCCACTAATGCCCATCTTTCCTAGCCTTTAACCCATTGCACTTGCACAAGTACCTTCATTTACCCCTATTCCCACCATATTAGCACCTCAGGCTAGTACTAGTGGTCAAGAGATGAGAACAAGTTTATCACAAGAGTTACAAGAGATGAAGAATAGCCAACAGAGAAGTCAACAAGAAATGACAAATTTGTTGCAAACCTTGACTAAATAAATTACAAATCTAAAGAAACAAGGTCAAGGGATCAGACCACCCTTTCAACCATAAGGCCAAGCTCCCAATCAACAATATTAGAATCAAGGACAACCTTATCAAAAAAATAGGCCACCATACCAAGGGGGCTATCAAGGACAAAAGAAAAGTTTTAATCAGAGACCATTCCAACCATATAACCCTGCACCTCTAAATTCTGCAAATCTAGTGAGGGATATGGTTCTTAGTCAAAATAATATGGCTATGGATAATGAATGGTTTTTTCCTTTGAATCAGCTTCATAATCAAGCCACATGTTCAAATGGATGGATGAACCAAGCCCTAATGGTTCAAAATGCCTCACAAGCTCAATCAGAGGCTTCATCGAGTGGGTCAGTTCCTCAACAAGAGTCACAAAAGAATGAGACTGCTCTCTTTAATTGGGGGCAACCAGACTTCAATAGAGTCAATGATGAAGTTTCTTTTTTTGCCTATATAAGAGAAAAAAGGAGAGCTCAAGATGTGGAGAGAGTAGATTCCAATGCCAAAGCCACTACATCTACAGAGCCACTACAGCAAGCTAGTCCCATCACACCTAAGGAGGCTCCTGTCATCACAAGCAAGGAAGGCCAACATTCTAAAGAAGTGGAGCCTATCCTAGTAAAGAAACAACAAAGAGTACACATTGTAACACCTTTCAATATTGTGGACAAAATGAAAAAGGTGAATGTTACCATGTCCATGTGGGACTCTTTGGCTATCCCAAGGTAGCCTGAGATCCTGAAGAAGGCCATGACCGAAGTGGAAAATCCTCAACCTGCAAAAGAAGCTACAAAGGCAGTGTTGGTGAACACTGATCAAGGAAAGGAGGCTCCAAGTAGCAAATCCAAAGGCAATGCCACATAAGGTAGGAATTCAAAACCACCTCCCTTTTATGCATCTCTAATTATTGGAAAATCTTTAGTACATAATTGTATGCTAGATAGTGGAGCTACTAGCACTGTAATGCCCAAGAAAGTAGCTAACCAATTAGGACTAAAATATGAGCCCTTCCAAAAAAAGGTCACACAACTTGATGGGTCCTCAGTCAATACTATAGGTGTGACCAAGGATACCAGTCTAATCCTACATGCTAGTCCAAATTTCTCCATCCTCCTTGATATATATATCATAGATCTCCTTGCATTATTTGCTATATGTCTTTCAAGGGAGTTTAAGGCCAAGATAGGAGGCTATCTATCTTATGACTGGTTTGACATGCTATTTCATACAAGATATGGGACCAAGGTCACCATTAAGTCAAAAACATTAGCAGCACACCATATAGAACCATATGTGTCTAACACCATCAATGTAAATTTCCCTATATTTGATAATAGTGACTTCCAAACCATTAGTGAACCAGACGCTAAGATAGAAAGTATCCCTAATATTTTATTGGATGAAAGAGCTTCAGAGGCCCAAGAAAATCTTGTTTGGGATTTTGGTTTGGGAAGTTATTTGATACAAGAAATTGGATCCATAGAGTCAAGCCTTTTCAAAGAAGACACTGATTCATAGGATGAAAGAAATCAGGTTTGGGAACTATTTTTTGATGGAGCTAGAAGTAGACATGGTTCTGGTGGTGGTGCTATGCTAGTGTCCCCAAAAGGAGAAAGGTATTATAATGCCTTTAGATTCAGTTTCTCTTGCACTAGCAATACTATAGAGTATGAAGGTCTAGTCAATGGACTAGAATGGGCTAGGAAAAGAGGGCTTAAGGCCCTAAAAGTTTATGGTGATAGTGAGTTAGTTGTCATCCAAATAAGAGGGATAAGTGCAACCAAAAATGACACTTTGAAAGCATACAAGCATAGATTTTGGGATGCAATTGAAGATTTTTGTGCTTTTAATATTGTTGCTATCCCTAGGAAGCTAAATCAGAATGTAGATAGGTTAGCTGCTGTGGGATCTTAGTATGATATTCCAAATAGTGTTTCAAAAGAAATAGATCAATAGAATAACAAAGTGATTGTCAGATCTTCTATTCTTGATAATGATGTCAATTGGCAAGTGTTTGACAATGATGAACAAATTCTACAATTCTTGATTGAAGAAGATGTTTTTTCAGAGTACAATCAAGATAGGGTATCACAAAACTATGGTGATCAGGTAATACAACTGAAGTCCAACAAGATTCCTAGAGGTCTTGTCACCTTAGAGAATATCTTCAACAAGGATGATGAAGTTAAGAGAGGCAAAGCTGGCTTGGTAGTTCAACAAGAACATTGTGTTGAACTAGAGTTGGAACTGGGTAAGAGCTTACAATTTGGAAAAGTGAACACTGAATTGGAAAAGCAAGCTTATACCCAATTATTCAAAGAATTCAGTGATGTGTTTGCATGGAAATATGAGGACCTCAAGGTTTTGATCCTTCCCTTGCCCAACACACTATTGAGTTAGAACCTAATACCAAACTAGTGAGGCAAAAGCAAAGGCCTGTTAATCCCAAACTTGAGCCACTTATGCATAAAGAAGTACTCAAACTAATAGAACGTGTTATCATCTATCCCATCAAGCATACTAGTTGGGTTTCCAACCTTGTTCCTTTTAGGAAGAAGAATGGGGAGTTGAGGTTATGTGATGACTTCAAGGATCTTAACATGGCCTCTCTAAAAGACAGCCATCCATTACCCTCTATGGAACAAATCTTACAATGTGTCTCTGGGTCCAAGAGATTTTCATTATTGGATGGCTATTTAGGATACAATCAGATCCTAGTAATTGAAGAGGATCAATATAAAATTGCATTTACAACCAAGTGGGGAACCATGGCTTATCAAAAGATGCCCTTTGGTTTGTCAAATGCAGGTGCTACATTTCAAAAGGCAATGAATATGGCCTTTAAAAGCCTCATGTACAAGTTTGTGTTGGTCTACTTGGATGACATAACTATCTATTCAAAGCATGCAACAGACCATATCAAACATTTGAAGAAGAATTTTGAAAGAATTTGGGATATCTCTTAATCCCAAGAAATGTGTGTTTGTAGTTCATGAAGGAAAATTGTTGGAATATGTAGTATCCAAAGAAGGGATCACAATAGATCTTGAGAGAATTGTAGCCATCTTAGAGCTACCATTGCCACATCATAAGAAAAGTCTCCAATCTTTCATAGGAAAGATTAACTTTGTTAGGTGTTTCTTGCCTAATATTGTAGATTTACTTAAGACTTTGACAGCCATGTTAAAGAAGAGTTTAACTTTTAGTTGGACCAAAGAAAGGAGAGTTAATTTCAAAGCTATCAAAGAGGCCTTAATAGAAGACCCTGGTCTCCTAAACCCAAATTTTAGTAAGTATTTTATCCTTTATGCTTATGGAGGTCATGATGCTATAGCTACAATGCTGACTCAAGAAAATTTAAATGGATTGGAGCAGCCTATTGCTTTCTTTAGCAAAGGTTTAGAAGAGTATGAACATAGATACTCTTTTGTAGAGAAACATGTACTTGTTGTGGTGAAGAGCCTTAAAAAGTTTAGATATTTGTTGACCCATAGCAAGGTACACTTGAAATTTACTCATCCAAGTGTCAAAGAATTTTTGCTTTCCAAGGACCTAAATGAGAAAAGAGCTGGTTGGATCACCAAGGTGATGGAATATGACATATATATTCAAACTACCAAGCTGGTTAGGGGAAGAGGTCTTTGTGAGCATTTGGCATTAGATGAAAGTTCAAAGAAATTAGAGCAAATAGATGCATCTTTGGTGGTGCATTCTATAGAATAATAAGCCAAGGCAACAAGCTGGTTGCCTAATATGATTCATTTATTGAAGACAGGACAATGTCCTATAGGTTTGGATTTAGCAAAAAGGAGATATTATAGATTACAATCTGTTCTTTTTATGCTGATAAATGAAGTTCTTTTTAGAAAGGATCATAGTGGTGTCCTTTTAAGATGCATAGATTCAGAAAAGATAGCTGATGTCCTATTTGAGTTTCATGATGGACCTTCTGGAGGTCATTTATCTCCTAGGACTACTACTTTTAAAATCATGAGGGCTGGATACTATTGGCCATTTATCTTTAAGGATAGTCATGAAATGGGTTATAGATTTCATTGGCATGATCAATCCTCCATCTAGTGTAGGAAACAAGTGGATAATCACTGCAACTAATTATTTCACTAGGTGGACAGAGGCAGTCACCTTAAAAGAAGCAAATGAGAGTGTTGTATTAAGTTTTTATGATGACATAGTTCATAGGTTTGGCACTCTTGATTCCATCATATCAGATAATGCATTGGCATTCACAGGCCTCAAAGTCTCAAAGTGGGCAGTCAAGAATGATATCTATCTGACTACTAGTTCAAATTATTACCCTCAAGGCAATGGCTTAGTAGAATCAACAAATGAGAACTTAATTAGGATAATCAAGAAGACTCTACAAGATAATTAGAGAGATTGGTATACTAAACTCAGGTCTACCTTATGGCTAGATAGAATTACTCCAAAGAAGATTATTAAGAATTCTCCTTATGTGGTAGTGTATGGAAGAGAGGCTAATTTGTCCATTTCAACTAAATTACTAGCTCTGGACTTAGCCACTCAATATGGTCTGTTTGAATAAGGAGATCCTTTGTAGATCAGATATGCTTAGTTGATGGAGTTAGAAGAATTCAGAAAAAAATTCATGAAAGATATGGAGTTCCATCAGATCCAGACAAAGAGAGACTTTAATAAAAGAGCTAGGATCAAAAATTTCAAGGTTGGAGATGTAGTCCTCAAGTGGGATGAGTTCAGATCCAAGCCTGGTAGACATACCAAATTTGATTCATTTTGGAGTGGACCATTTGTTATAATAGAGTGCAAGGGATCTAATGCTTTCCAGCTATCAACTCTTGAAGGAGTTCCCTTGCCTATATCAGTGAATGGTTTCCACTCAAAGCCCTACTTTGAGGTTAATCCCTCTCTATAAATTCTTGTAAATATGTGTTTTTCTTCTTTCTTTCCCTATTTTCTAGGTTAGTTTCCTTCTTTTCAAGAAGTGCCTATGCACAAGTTTGTCTCTCTAGTCCCAGTTTGTCTCTATCGAAGTTTTGTGTTCCAGAATAGACCCCATGCCTAATAGATTGTTTTAAGGCCATTGGTTTTCCATGTCTAGCAGGCTGACATCCAACATAAATCACCAAAATGTTACCCAAATTTTCCTATGCATGAAAATTTGGCTAAATCTATCCTAGGGTTTTTGTTTTTACCTTGCCAAGCATCCCTAAAAATTTCATGGCTTCATTGCAAACCCTCTGGCCTCTGCAATCCTTTTTACTCTCTAGTCTGCAAGTAAAAAATTCATAAAACTAGCCGTTGCAGGCAGAAAACCCTAAAAATCTCTTTGGCCTATTATATTCTTTCATTACCTTTTTGGCCACCAAAGTCTCAAAAGGTCCACGTGCTTTAAAAATTCCCTAAGTCTCTAGCGCTTAGCACTTTATTTTTCCTAAGTCCCATTGCTTAATATTTTCTAATGTTTCCAGCCTTTATGTCTCCTGGGCCCGGCCCTCTGACACCCGGCCCTCTGAGACCTTTTCAATCAATAGCTAGCGTATGATCTCATGTGTTTTGTCAAAGCCATGAGATTATGCACTGACCATTGATTATCTTTTGTGATGTAACTCTTCAAATAGGGGGCTGCACTGCCAGGTGTGTGCAGGTGGCATATTCTGATTGGTCCACATGCTAATGAGTCATCTCTTGTCAGCACGGGCCCAATAGTTGTCAGTCAATGATGATCTAATGGTTGGTGCATAATCTAAAGGGGATTTTTTGACACATGAGATCATGTGCCCATTGTTGATCTTACTTTATCTCCAAGCTTTGTTAGGTGGGTCCTTAGTTTTTGATGTGCTTGTTCATTATTGGTTGGCTAGATGATAGCTTGGATCTATCAGTGGGACCATGTTGGAAGGTCTACAGATGTGTTAGAAAGGGAAATATCTACAGTGGTCATATGATCTCATAGAATCTTGTGACCCTATGAGATCATGCGACAACTGTTTGATGAGAGTCACTAGGTCATGGGTCCGATGTGCTACCTAGCACTAATGTGCTTGCATATGATTGGCTACTATATGATGAATGGATTTTTCAGAGGATCTGATGTGTCATGGGGTCCCATTTTTAAAAGGATCTATGGCTGGTGCATGATCAGAAAGAATATTCAGGGGCTATGAGATCATGCACCCACCGTTAGATTGGAATCCAGTTCTCAATGGGTCTATTGTCAGAGCCTACCAAGGTGTAAGCCTACAAAGTGGTCAGGACAAATGGAATATTGACATGTGATAGTTCTAGGCCCAGGGTCAGTAAGGTTCTGTGAATCAGTGACTAAAGTTTCTCTCTTGTTCGCTGGACTTAACCATGGTTAGCCGAAGGACTTAGAAATTCAGCGACCGCTTTGTTCGCGTAGACACTTAACCGAACGAGGGTTATGAGAGGTTCTTCATGACCTAGAGGAAAGTCTTTGGTCACGTAGTTGCTGAATGACTTAAGAAAGCAAAGACTGAGGTGGGGCCAAAATGACAGGTGTGTCGACATGTTAAGATTTTATTGGTTGTAGTGTGCTGAGGTGTTTTTTGACTTTTCAAGAAGGTTTTATAACTTTCCAAGGATGATCTAAGCCATTCATCTACCAGGAAACATTAGATATCGATGGACATGTTTTAAAATGACTGGCTAGCCATTATAATTCCAATTCAAATATCTCTACAGAGGATTTTCTGTCAGCGATTGATTCAAACAAGCTGCGAGTGGCGAGGTAGCTAGGAAATTTATGTCTGCAAAAAGTTTGTAGTTGAAGAAGATGATGAGGAAGCCTGGGTGGTCATCATGAGTCATTTATTGTCCCTAGAGGTACCATTTTAGCATTTATGGCAGGCCTATTGTAGAAAAGTTGATAGATCCAGCTTGCTTGTCCGCGGATTGATGCAGTACAGGGATGGGCACACAATATCTGATCGGCCATAGTATTATAGAGATGTATTTATGATCAGATTTGATGGGATTAGGGTTTGATTATTGTATTTTAAAACTATGTAACCCTAATTAGGTTTTTGACTCTTGCCTATGTGTAGTTGAGATGTATATATTGTATTTTTGGAGCCTTAGTGCTCTGAGAGTTCATATTTTGTAAAGGAGAGAGTCCGCTTTTGAAACAAAGTCATCCTTTCTCATAAGGCTATCCATGGTATCTTCTCTACCCTCTAGTCTTCTACTCTTTGTAATCTCCCATTGATTATTCAAATATTGTAGAGGTATTTTGTGACAATTCTTCATGTCCCTATGCTTCCTTGTCTAAATCATCTCTTAATGAATTGAAGTCTATGCATGTTTTTGATGACAACTTAGGGTTCCTGATCCCTCTTACTTTCTATAATTGTGTGTGTTATTGTGTTTGATCTAATTTAGATGTTTTTATGTGTATACTTCAGCCCCCTAACAGTCTTGTCTCAATCCTACACTGAGTTGTAGAAGTGAATGTTTGCTTGTAGGTCATAGGTTATGTCTTGTGTTTAGGCCCTCCTATGAAACACTTATGCAAGCCTATTCAGTAAATTGTGACCTACTAGACCTAAGCCTTTCATTGATTCTATCCCTCTATACTACAATTCATACCCTAATTTTGGTGTATCACCTAGTAGGTAATTTGCTTTCAAGCATTTTTACTTTCAAGAATTCCTTCTATCCCTTTCCCTCATAAGTTTTACTTTCATGTCTAGAAGCAAATTAAGGTGATTATCCAAGAGGAACCAGCCTAGAACCTAGAGGTCTCATCTCAGTTAGCATAGGTCCCACACCTAGAGATGATTCCCATGTTATACTAGGTTATCGAGACTACGAGAGCTTGAAACAAGGGTTCAAACTTAGTGTATAACAATATCATAATCCATAATCCTCCATTTTCTTCAAGTATCTTAAGATTATTTTAGTAGCAATGATTTGTGATTCTCTAGGATTAGTAGAAAATCTAGCAACAATTCCCACAACATGTGCTATGTCTGGTCTACTATGTACCACATACATTAACTTACCATTCATAGATCGGTGTAGTGTTTGATTTACCTCTGTAGTTTCATCTTCCTTGGTTAGTTTACATCTAGTAGCCATCGATGTTCCCACAGGTTTAGCATCTTCTATGCCAAATGTTTTCAATACTTCCTTGATATATTTGGATTTTGAGATGAATATACCATCATTCTACTAAATCACTTGTAGTCCTAGAAATAACTTAATCTCTCCAAACATAGACATATCAAATTCATTCCTCATTTCATTAGCAAATGACTTACAAATTTGATCTTGACCTCCAAAAATAATATCATCCACAAATATCTCAGCAATAAGAATAGTGTCATCAGTATCTCCTTTCATGTATAAATTGTTGTTCTCACTTATTCTTACAAATCCTATACTTAACAAATAAGTATGCAACTTCTCATACCATGCTCTCAGTGCTTGATTCAAACCATATAAATCTTTATGTAATCTGAATACCATATCTTTCTTTTCTAGATCAACGAACCCTTCAGGTTGTTCTATGTAGACTTCTTCTTCAAGTATTCCATTTAGAAATGTTGACTTGACATCCATTTAATAAACTTTGAATTTATTGTGTGTAGCATATGCAGGTAGCATTCTAACACCTTCTAATCTAGCAACAAGTGAAAATGTTTCACCATAATCAATTACTTCCTCCTGTGCATATCGTTTGCATACCAATCTAGCCTTGTTTCTTGTTACTTCTCCATTCTCATTCTGCTTGTTCCTAAATATCTACTTAGTATCAATAACATTCTTATCTTTAGGTCGGGGTACTAAGGTCCAAGTTTTTTTCCTCTCTATCTGTTCTATTTCCTCTTTCATTGCATTAACCCATTCATCATTTTCTAATGCAACTTTTACATTTTTCGGTTCATAATCACAAACTAGACATGTACCTTGTCTTACTTTTCTCCTTGTTTTCATGCCAGCTTGTTTGTCTCCAATAATTTATTTCTTAGGATGATGTCTTCTGAAAAATTTTTCCATTGTTTTGTCTCTTCTTTCTTGTTCATCCTGTATAGGTTCATTTTCTTGCTCGGTAGGTCTATCGTGCTCATTGGTTTCTCTTTCATGTTGTTCGGTATTGTTTTCCTGCTGACCGGTTATCACAGGCTATGGCTTTGGTAGATACTTTGTTTGTTCAATGTAAGTGAATCTACTGTAGTCTTCTAGTTCCTTTGTACTTTCCTCTATGTTCTTTTCATCAAACTCATCAACTCGGATGTTAGTACTTTCAATCATTTTATTTGTAACCTTGTTAAGACATTTATATGCTTTAATTTTAGTGGAATATCCTAGAAATATCCCTTCATCTCCTTTTGAGTCAAATTTACCATTTCTCTCATCCTTCAAAACAAAGAACTTACTTCCAAAAATTCTAAAATAACTTACAGTAGGTTTGTGTCCAAACCATAATTCATAGGGTGTCTTGTTGGTGTCCTTCTTTAGTTGAACTCGGTTAAGAACATAGACTACAATGCTAACAACTTCTCTCCAATATGTCTAGGCAACATTCTTTTGCAATATCAGTGTCCTAGCATAGTCAACTATTGACCTGTTCCTTCTTTTAGCAATGCCATTTTGCTGAGGTGTCCTCAGTGCAAAGACCTATCTTTTAATACCATTCTCATTATAGAAATTAGTAAATTCATCAGAGATAAATTCACCTCCTCTATTAGATCTTAGGCATTTCAATTCCTTACTAGTCTCTTTTTCTACCTTATCTTTATACCACTTGAACATCTTAAATGTTTTAGATTTTTCTTTTAGAAACATAATAGTCATCAATCTAGTATAGTCATCAAGAAAAAGAATAAAGTATCTATCACCATAATAACTCTGAGTTCTCATAGGACCACATAGGTCGGTATGAACCAACTCAAGTTTCTTCTTTGTTTAATAATCCTTACTTTTGAAAGTAGATTTAGTCATTTTACCTTTCTGACATTCATGACACATAACATGATCAGGTTTTGACAAGTTAGGCAGACCTCTAACTCTTTTCTTTTTACTGATCTTAATTTCATGTTATCAAAATTCACATGGCATAACCTTTTATGCCACAACCTAGCATCTTTATTTTTCATCATCAGGAAAGTAGACTCATTAGTATCAAGATAAAATAGATTACCTCTTGATTGTGCTCCAGTTCCAACTAGTCTTTCTTCATCATCAAAGATTTTTAGTTTCTTCCTCTCAAAAGCAACTCGGTGACCTGAATTGTTTAGTTGTGCCACACTTAACAAGTTATAGTTCATTCCATCTACTCAATAAGCATTACCACATTTTATCCTATCATTTATCATCAAGGATCCTTTACCTCTTACCATATAGGGTGTGTCATTACCCATCTTAACTGATCCTCCATCGCATTCTTTAAGTTGATCAAATTTATCTTCATCACCAATCATGTGATGTGTACATCCACTGTCTATGATCCATGTATTATGTGTGTTAACTCTAGAGATTAGTGTTGTTTCAACATATTTTTCTTCTTCCTTGGAGTCATCTTTCATAGAAACAAATACAACTTCTACATCATCATCAGAATCAAATTTAGATTTAGATTCATTATCTTCAACTATGTAACATACCATTTTTCCTTTTTTATTATTGTCTCGGTTATCTCTATTATGTTGGTAGCTCTTGTTGAATCTCCTGCCATAGCTTCCTTCAGATCGGTCTTTGGATCTTTCATCATCTTTCTTATGTGGACATCTAGTAGTGATGTGGCCAACCTCTTTATAGTTAAAGCATGCCAAAGGTAGCTTCCCTCTATAGCTTCCTTTACCTTTGGGTAGTCTTTTTTCCATAAGAGCTTCAAGTTCATCAAGCTCATCATCGGTATTTCTATCACTATCATCATTCTTATTATTCCTGCTAGACTTACCAATCTTTAGAGAAGACATGAAAGAAGACTCAACAGATGGTACAACACTATTATCAAAATTATTTAGTTCAAAGGTTGTAATTTTACCAATCAGATTGTCAAGTGTAAGTACATTACCAGATGCAGACCTTATTTCATGAATAGCATAAATTCTGATTGCGTAAACTAACAATAAGGTTCTGAACACTTTTCTTACAACTGTCTCTTCACTGATAACTCCATCAGATGCTCTAATATCATGTACTACCTCTTTCAATCTATTTTTGTATTCTACAATATTCTCACCTTCCTTCATCTTTATATCATTGAATCTGCCCCTTAAGCTTTCTACTCTAGCTCATTTGACATTCACATCTCCACTGTAAACTTGAAAAAGTTTATCCCACACAGCTTTTGCAATAGTGCAGCTCTTAATATCTTCAAATTTGGCATCGGTATAGGTAGCATCAATCTCCATCATAGTAATATTGTGTTCATGCCTGTCTTTTAGTTGATCAAGAGTCAGGGGACCAGGGGTCAATTCTATATAGCCGTCCTCCATCAGTTCTAGTGCAGAATTCCCAATTCAAGATATGTGCAACTTCATCATGCTTTTCCATACTGTGAAGTTCCCTTTGTTCAGCTTTGGCACTTCCCTCTTATACATTTTGAGATCTTTGTACTGAAGTCCTTAAAACTTTGTTCTAAGCAATCAATGCTCTGATACCAATTGTTAGAATAACTGAGAGGGGGGTGAATTAGTTAATCACTCTCCCAATACAAAATGTATAATCCAAAAAACAAATACTCCAACTTCTGCTACTTGGTAACTTAAAATACTTTATTGTATGTGCATTTACCGATTACCAGTCTAAAACATATAGTAGTTGCCAATCAAATAAAATATGCAACATGCAAATATGACATCAAACAAATATCACAATCACCACATAACATAAGAGATTTAACGTGGAAACACTGTGAAGGGTAAAACCACCTGGGACCGGCAACCCAAAAATATTCACTCTTCCAAAGTGAGGACGGTGAAGACCCAACCCTGTTAAAGGTTACAAACACATTGTTAGGTGTGACCTTGTTAGAAGATTTAAGACCAACCACTATCGTCCAACCAATAGTCACTCTGGTGTTGATAGGATAACAATGTTCATTCTATGAATGATACATAATAAGACTTTCTTAGTCCACTTGGTTAAAAGATTTGACTGTGTACAATGGTTAAATATGTAACAGTAGGTGATCTGATCTATTACAACTTCAATTTTAGATATACAGATCAATATTTAGCTCATACAAATCTTTCTGATCAATGCGTTGGCTTTTAAACTTGTTCCCACACGGTGCCAGGTTTACACTATGATTGACAAAATGGTTAATCTTCACTCCAAAGTTTGACAAGGGAAAAAGTGCCAATTGATGAGGATAAAGAACATCCTCCTTTTGCTTTGAGCTCCACATTCACTCAGGCAGGTGTTGCCTCATCTGCACACTCATGACTCTTCTTGAGTTGATGAACAAAAGGCCTGCAGATGCATTCCTATGGAATAGTTCTTAGACCCCTATAGGTATCCTATACCCCAATGAAATTAAATCTGATGCAAAAACTTGATCTGCATGCAATGGTTCTAAAAACCAGAAGGGACCTCCTACTATTAGTACCAACATGAAGGGAAAGGATTTAAATGAATGATTGATGTTGGGCTGAATGGACTCTTGAAGTACCCCAAGTCTCTCATAGACCAGTGCCTTATCCAATGGGTAGCAGAGTCAAATACCTCACTACAATAGGGCTATGAAACAAGAAGACAACACACTAACCCTGACCAGATCACACATTACCAAACCACCTGTGCACCTAGATATGCTATCACCTATCCAAAGAAAAGACCTAGGAACCGGAAATACATTAACCAGCATCCACTGGAAGACAAGCATGATGCATCTTTGATACCCCAGCCCATACATATCTAAACACTAACTCTGAACCAGTTATCCTTGTGAAGACAACTCCACTTGCAAACACTTAGGCAATGCAAACAGACAAATCAAACACCCTTGATGTATGATTAGTGATTCAAAATTCAAATGGAGACAATCTGATACAAGAACAAGTATGCTACAATCTCATACATAAGACAATCCTATTACAAAATGTATTGTATTCCCATAGCCAGAAAGGGACAGAGGGAACACTCTGTATGCAGAGAAGAAGGGAAATACATGGTAGGAAGAACATTCATGGAACTAGTCCCCACAACAGTGGAAGAGAGGAACCCAGACAAAGATAAAAATTCAACAATTTATACCACTAGCTTCCTTGGAAACCCATGACAGGTTGCAACAAGCTACAGATAGCTAGGGCAAGGGTTTCACCCACCAAACCAATCAAAATTGCATCAAAAATTATTGTAAGGGGCAGGAAACCAAGCAACCTGGAGAAAGAAATTTCAAACAGATTCTACAATTATGAGCACATTGAGATTAGGACTGCCACACCTCAAGAAAAGATTGCAATCACCCCTCATGGTACAAATCCCTCTACAAACAACCACCAAGGACTTAGGACCACACTGCAAATCATTTCTCACCAAACAGGGTCTAATCTGGCATTCAATTCCATAAAAATATGGTACCCTCTGTCGCTAGAAATTCATAGACATTCAAATTTAAAACTGCAATGGCCACAAGCACTTCACGGGCTTTATGCTCCTCAACCTATTTCCCCCAGTCACGCAACTGTGCATCCACAACACACTACCATAGGAAACAGGCTCTTAATTTATGCTTGGTCACATGATCGCATAACCCAAAAATGGGTTATGCGAACATGTGACACCCGTTAATTGTAACCACCAATAAAATTGCCATCACTACCGAAACACCAGCCTGACCCTATTTGGCAAACTAGCAACCGAAGAATTTTCACCAGATCGCGCAATACCTTATGCCATCACCAAAAGATCTAGTGATCACGTGACCATTGTTCACTGAATCGCTAGACAAACTAGCTAATCACCAAAACTCCTTGCGAACTTGTGACAAGACCATATTTTATCAACACCACCATCCTTTTGTCTGGACCACCAAAACCAAGAGCCCACCTGGGCCCACCAAATGCCACATGTCATGCCACCAAATGCCACAACTGCCAAGAAACTCAAGCCTGGGCCCATGTTCAAACTCACCTTCCCGCCAGCACAATCCAACCAAAAACTGCCATGACAACACCCTCCACTGAGCCCACCAAACAGCCGTAGATGGGCCCACAGGGACATGTGGCACCCTATCACATGATCGCATAGCCCAAAAATGGGCTATGCAAACATGCGACAACCTGCTAACATTAATCACCACCGTTAACAACACCACAACTGTCATCGCAACCGCAAGGGGTACCGCAACTACCACCGCACTACCAAGGACACATGTCACTTGGTCGCATGATCACATAGTTGAGAGAAAGGCTATGCGATCATGCAATAGCCAATAGGAAGTTGCCACATCACTGCACTTGATCACCAAACTACGAACACCAAACTGCAACCACCATGTCGAGGGGTCCTAGGGGCACGTGGCAAACGGTCGCATGATCGCATAGCCCAGAAATGGGTTATGTAACCATTAGACAACCAATCATAGGCTGCCACATGTTGGCCTCTGGGACCATCACTGCAAGAAGCCTCACCCCTTCGGAGGATCAGACGGTTGTCACAAAAGTGCATGGCCCTGACACATCCTTCATGCTTTAATGACAACTGTTGATCTTCTAAAACATTAGGACCCTCTACCCAATCTGAAAACCAGGTCCCACCACCATCGCACTTGCGCACTAAGGCAAAAAAGACCGCCAGGCAGTTGCACAGGACTGGGACCCACATGGCCAGGTTGCAAGCGGTCGCATGATCGCATGTCAGAAAATTCTGACATGCGGCCATGCGACAACCAATAGGGAAGAAGCTAGATCCACTACATGGTCGGACATGCATAGTTAAGACATAGAACAAGGAGAGCCGACATAAAAGATGAAATGTAGGGTCAAAAACACACAGTGTTTTCGATGACAGATCGAAAACACACAGACCTTTCAACATCACACAAAGGTAAACCAGGAAGCTGAAAACATCACAGGTTTTCAATGCCAAAAGATAAGTGAACCAAACAGGAAGCACAAGGTCAAAAACAACACACAGGTCAAAAAAAATGTGGATTTGCAAAAATACTATGGGTTTTCGACACTATCGCAGAATTTGACAATATTTCTAGCAGACCTTAGAATTTGAATATCTTTTGGGATTTTGCACTTTAAGAGATGCAGATTGGACTAGAGCCTAGTGACAACACAAGGAACATAGGGCAAAGGGTATATCAAGAAAACTTGCAAGGCAATAGGTCAGTCTCAAAGGATTTTCACTATGGCAGAAAACTGGCCTAACATAATGTAACATTTCTGATTCAACAATATATCAACTTACTGTCTGTCGGTAATTACTCTCTATCACTCAGTAATGCTCTCTAGTAGGGTTCTCCTTAACCAGTATGATCAGAATGCATGAAAAAATGTTCACATGATGATTCTATAGTTTCCTTTTCTTCTGACATCACACTCACTTATGAAATCTTCAGTCTCTTATATAGACATGTAAACCATTTTCTTCTGCTCCATCAGATTTTGCTGCTTAATCTCATCCACTAATTTTGTAGCTTAAACATACCTCGACACTTGTGTCAATAACATGTTTGATTCCAATCCATTAGATCTTTCCTTAATTTTGTTAGCCATTGATCATCATAAAAAACTTTATATGTTACCTCGAATCATACACTTTCTAGCTCATCAATTCTTTTCGGCTAAACTAGTCATTTAATTCATTATGTTTTTCTCGGTTAACAAATAAATACATCGGTGAACACAAGCTCGGTTTACACTGTGCTTGGTATACACTACGCTCCGTTGGTGTGTAATGAAATGCTTCATCAACTGACAGCACTACTTTGTGTCTTTAGACTGTTTACCTCATCATAGATGAATGCAACATAATCAAGTCAATAACCTAAGGTCATAGACTCATCAACAAGTTACTCAATGTATTCCTTATCCTCATTTGTCATATCCATCTTACTCATGTAGATATTTTTTTTCTTCATCTCTTTCACTCCTTTTCTACAAATGTTTCGGTATTGTAACTTACAAGATAAGTGTTGTCAAACTAGTTGACATCAATGACAACATAATACTGATTTAATCACATTACATATCTAATCAATCGGCTCAGTGATCTCTAATCACAAATTCTTCAATTAGTTTCTAAATTAGTTGTAGTTCATCATGTTAATCACTTGCAGCATGGATAAGCCTAACAAAAATATTAGTTAATAGAAAAATCCATCTTAATCAAGAAGGGACATGTATTCACTTAGTTAAAAATACTAATACATTTGGAGCCAAATTCTAATGGCTAATTGTCTGACAAATGGCAACAAATCATTGCAATTAGTTGTTGGAGTTTTTGCGTCATGAATTTTGATGACTAGGGATGTTGTCACAATTTCGATGGTCATGGCATCAGAACTAGTTGCCCATCGTTTGTTTGATGAGTACTCATCCATCATTTGGTGAGTAAATATTTTTTATAGGGCTACGGTCGTGAGTACAACATCCATGTCAAAAAATGTCATTGGTCAAACTCAGCCTCCATCGCAAGTGCAATGACTATTTGTAAACATTTTTGATGGGGATACCATCACAAGTACAACATTCCCATCAAAAATTACTATTTGAAAACTTTTTTTTTTTGCAATTGCAATGGTTATCAATAATTTTAAAATATAAAATGGGTTACAATAATTTGGAAAATGCTATCAAAGGTGAGCTTTCCATCTCACACGTGTACTAGGAGATGAATGATGTTGAAAAAATTATTGCCAACTAAAGTGTAGAACAAAATAATAAACTAATTCTAAAATGCAAGTCCTTATCCTTGTCCAAACCTAGTTAAATAGATCAGAAAAGAAATAGTTGAGATATTAAAAAATTAAAATAGATAGGACTCTTTACAAGGCAAAAGTGGATCAAAAACTAATAGGTACATTGAACATAGAAGGGCATGAACTTTTCCATTCATCCTACACTAGATAAAAATATGCTAAAATATCATATGCACAGTCATGCATCTTTTCACGAAAGGGGTTTGTTTTTATACTTCTAAGAGAACACATGAAATATCTATTAGTTGCCATAATAGAATTTCTTGGTATAAAAAAATTCCTTAGCAATTGAGAAGGGATTCTATCTTGCATCCATCCAAAATCACAAGGAAATGTACAAAACTCTGAGCTAGGAAGTTCAAGACATGCCAAAATCTAGATTTCCCAAGACATGCCAAAATCTAAAGTTTAAGACATACAAAAATCTGGATTTCCCAAGTTCAAGATAATGTATTTGATAATACCTTTAAGTAGAAAGTCTAGTAGATATCGATGAGGAAGTTGCATACTTTCATCACATGCATTGAAATCTATGTATCTTTTCTTTTTTATTAATGAAGATAATTCTCCTTATATGACAACACTTATCTTTTTTAAAAAAATATTGCATATAATATAATGATATAAATATATAATGAAAAAAGTTATCGATGAGATTAGAAACTACAACTACTAAAAGTAGTTCCCAAAAAGAGTTAGCAAGGGTTTGCATATAATATTTAAATAATAGATATGCATTAGGTACCAAAGATATTTGGTAAACAATAGGATCTATTTTTGAATTCAATATCAATGAACACTCCAGTATTCACAAATTTATAATAGCTAACAAATGACCTAGAGGGAAACACAATAAATTAATAATGGAAAAAATACTTTATTATAAATAATAAAGAATGTCTCTTTTGACAACTTATTATCAGGACTTTTGCCACACTTGCAAATGGAATCTTTTAGCAACCATTTACTTTAATTTTTTCACAGTCTAAATACTTTCATCCTCCCATTCAAATATCTACTTTCTCTTTATGGTTTCAAGAATATAACAAATTTGAAGGTTCTTTTATTGCCATTCAACTATTATAAGTAATAAAATTCACATAATCCACAATGGTCAATTTACAAAGAAAGAATTCTATCTAAAAAATCTATATATCCTACCAATTTATGGGAAGTGGATGTAAATTGTAATCCCATATTTTATGTTAATGTATCCACAAACAAGCCCAAACTGCAATAGTGACTTTAAGATGAAAACCAAATTGAGCCAAGAATGGACTTCAATGTTTTTTTACTTGTTTATGTTCTCTACAAAGGATTTCGTTCATGTAGCTTTTAATTAAAGAAAATCATATTTTTTCTATATTAAATAAGATAGAATGCCCACGCAGAAATGTGTTAGAAAAAAGAATCCCGAGCTAAAGCCATCTCAATAATATGTTTTTGATTATGTAAAACAAGTTTTATAGGGTTCCTAAAACCCAATAAATCTTATAATAAAGCATTAAAAAGTTCAATTCTTAAGATAAAAGAAATAAAAAGATGAAGAGGGCTAGAGGCAGGCTGAGATAAAATCCACCACAGAGACATAATAGTCAAAATAGGGAAAAACAGAGACAGGAAAAAAGCACTAGGAAGAAAGGTTAGGATAGGTTCCTAATCATTACGACATCATTGGTATCAAGAACCTCCATCTTCTGTGTCATCTCCCCATATTCTCCGCCACCTCCTGAATTTAATGGATTTTATTGGAGTCTTCTTCATCCTTGTTCTTCTTAGACCTAGCCCTTGTTCTCTTTCTTGGACCTTCATTAGGCTTCTCCTTTTTTTCCCTCTTTAATTATCTACACTTCCTTACCATCCAACTTTTCTTCCATTTTTTTGATGAGAAACTTGATGTGCTTGTTTGAGGCCTTCAAGATGTTGAAGTTCTGCTCTGCAATTCCTTTGAGGGTTTCCTCAATGTTCTTCATCTTTTCCTCTATCTGGTTAACCCTTGAGTCCAAGCGACAAAAATTCTTAGTGGCATTGTGAACCTTGTTGCTTTTGATACCCTGGATTTTTTCCTTGAGGTCTCCTAGTTCATGATAAAGCCGTTTAAATGACTTGAATGAATCCAACATATTGTTATTATCATTATTGAGAAGGTTTATCTCCATTTCTCTAGCCTTGTCACTAAGGATGACTAGGGATGGTTCAATCAGATCCTCTTTCTGGATTGTACCATCTTCATCCTCAAGAATTTTGGGATTCACAGCTTCCCTAATGATCCTTATCCATACAGTGTTCATGTTGAAGTTACGCTAATTTTTTTCCTCTTTCCAGAGTCATTGCTGTGATAGTCCCCTCTAGACTGGTTCTTGTCTTCTGAATAGTCATGTGGGTTTGGGGACTAGTTTGAGGGGTCATCCTGGTCATCATCATGCATCTTAGTTTTTGGGTACTAAATCTTTTCATTGGTACCAGAAGGGGAGGGGGAGTGTTTCCTTCACTGATAGCTAGATCTACTGATAGTTGGCCTGATAATTCCCCCTTTAAATTAATATTTTTCCCCGTGGCTCACTCCCTATTCTTCTTGGCCTCACCTCTAGAATTATCCTCCTCTTCATCAGTGTTCATTTCTTCCACATTTTGATTATACTCCTCTTCTAAAGAGATCTCCATTCTTGCCTATTTTTCATCTCAATAATATGTTATTGCAATAGAAAAACACCCTTTTCCCCAAGATAATTTGAGTCAAACTACATAACCATTCTATATTTGGAACTATTTTTAGTGCAATGTAACCAAATTATGTTTTTAAGAACAAATCTTTCAAAAAAATTTCTTACCATGGTATGTGCCAAACACTAAAAGGTCTCATTATGGACATTGATTTCATTGTGAATAGTATTGATGGCTAGTCATAAGAAGTCATGATTCTCATTTAATAAGAAGGAAGTCACTATGTATCCAACTTGTTAAAATTTAAATGTTCAATTTTCATTTAACTTGTAAAGAATTTGGATAAAATTTGGGTCTCCATAAAAATGAACATATTACTAGTTATATTCCCCAAATAAGTATTTTATCTGCCATTATGAATTATTTCCTTTATGACTTTCATATAATAATAAAACCCACAGGATGCCATGTTGGTTCCTGAAATTACAAGTTGGAATCTTATGAGCTTAGCCAAATCAATGCTGGGATATCCATCCCATTATGGCCAACTTGACAAGACTGATCCAAAGATCCAAGTCTTCTACACTTTTGGCTCTATAGGACCAAGGAAGGTACACCTATTCCTTAGCCTACTCCTTAGGCCCTAGGATTTTTATAGTAGATTAGTTTATCACAATTACAACTAGGAACATTTACAAATGACAAGAACTTGGAGAATCCTTAGTATGCAATACTTGGTACAATATGCGAAATGCTTGAAAATATGTTTGCAATTGAGAGTTCTTGAGAATAATGAATATTAAATACTTGAAAATGAAATTTCTTTGAAAGTATATTGCATGAAAATTAAAATATTTATATAAGATTTATTAATAATCAAAATGATGAAAAAAGTCACTAACTTTAACTATATATCCAATGATTACTTTTAAATGATCCTAAAGATCAGTGCCTTGTTCATTTGGGAAATAGAGTCTACAATATTGAAGATTATTATGCACAACTTTATGGGACTATATACATCATAATATCATCAATTTTTCATGTGTTCTAAATGAAAAAAATTGATCATATATGCAATTCAGTGTTGGTCTAGTAGGATTTTAACTTGATTGGATGGAAGACCAATTAGATAAGGATGAGGAAATAGATGTATATTTCACACTATCTGTGTTTATCAAACAAAGACTTCTATTAAGGAACTTAATGCACAATAATTGTCTGGAACAACTCACCAATTACCTTGGTGACCACAAAGGACTAATCCAACTTGAAATTTTTTCCTATGCCTCAAATGGAAAAAGCATAAAAACTTTATTGATCATGAAAGAATAATACATAAGTTCATGTTTGCAAGCCATAAATTTTGATCTACAATCTTGATTAAAAATTGGTATCAATCTATTGAATCCGGTCCTCCCATTTGATTTTGGTATCCTCATTTATATGCAAATCAAAGGATGCATACAAGCTTCAAAGAAACTCCCTATACTCATGCTCTCTAAATTTGTTGCCCAATAGATTTTACCACCGGTCCTTTCCAAATATTATGGAGTTATAATCTTTTCCTTTGTAAGAAAAATTAATCCCCATCCAAATCTAATTGTTTCCACATTTTAGTCCCTTTGTGTAAAATTGGCATTAAAAATTTTAAAGTCTAGTTAAAAGTTCATTATTACGTTTAAGTCTCTAAGTGTTAGGATTTTAAAAGAATAGACATGTGTTGGCATATCAGGAATTAGGTGCCTATCATCAATTTAGGAAATAGGTGCTAGTTGGGATTTTAAGATTTGGGTGCATTCGGGATGTTGGTAAAATGGTTTCTCATGTTTGGTTAGGTTATTCCTTGTTCTTTTAGTCCTGAGTCTCGTCGAAATCTGACATATTAGTGGAAAGTTTGAACTTCAAATAAAGACTAAGTGTTCTATTGCAGAAAATTGATGTTCAAAGTGCTAATGGTAGAGGAAATGGAACCATGGTGGTAGAATTCCCAGAACTCCAAAGAGATGATGGGACCCACACTATGTGAAGTCATGGGTAGATTGAAAGATGACATAAGAAGTTAACTTAGTATATTCCTGATTGATGAATGATGAAAAGACTCATTACCTTGGTGGAACTCCTTTGTTTAGGAAAGGGGTGTTTGAAGTACAAATTCATTAGAAAGTTAAGGGGGGAAGTGCAATTCCTGAAATATTGAAAGTGGGAACTCATGAAGGTTGGTATCTGACATTTGCAAAGTGGAAGATGGGTTTTAGAAAATTTTCATCGTAGCTGCTCCATTGGCCGACCTGACCACTCTCCAAATAAAATTTAATTGTTCCAAAGTCTAATGACTCTTTCATTAGTAGGACCCACAAATGTATAAGAAGGGTTATCAAATTTAGAAATGAGATGTGTAAGGTGAAATACCGATGGTGGGAGAAGATTTTATGGCCTACCATCAAATGATAAAATTTTTTTCTCATTCAAGTCATAAAAGAACAAATTTCTTTCTATTAGGAATTTTGGTGAGTGTTGGACTGTCATCGAGTTACAACAATGTTCTCGAAACAACATAGAATCTTGACAACCTTTGGAAATAAGAATGGATGTGGAGTTATTATTGGAGTTAGATGAGACCACCTATAATACTCGAGAATATTGTAGCAACAACTTTCAAACTTGATAAGTGGTATCAAATTTACAAAGTGTGGTGATATCCCAAAGTGAAGAAAATTCAAATCTAAAGCATCCTCTTTTGTTGTTCAAAGATAGACTCCAGATTTTGGAAAAGCTCCTTCAACACCCTTCCCTTTTATTAGTCACATGAAAACCCAAAGGCCATAGATGATGCTGCAGCTAAAAAGGAAGGAAATGAAAAGACCGTGTTACATTTTCTGAAGATTATTTTTTAGTTTTAGTTCCTTTTATGACATCTATTTAATGGCATTTGTTTTAGGAATATTTTTAAAGAAGTATTTCTATAACTATCATGGAAGATGGAGGGACTATCTATATCTTTGTTAAATATTTTATTAAGGATCAAGAATCTATGGCCAAAATTCTCCCTTTTGTTGTGACTTCTGAGTGACTCAAATTTTGACTCATGGATTCTCATTATAATAATGTTATTATCCTTTACTGTGGAATGGGTGAATATGTGATGATTCAATAAATTAGTCATTAATGTAAAATTGTGTTTTTAAACGTATGATTATAAGGTGATCTGGGAGTCATTATTTATTGTTTTCTTCTATTATATTCATGTTGTTCGATAGATTTATATTAGTTGTGGGTACACTTAACATGTATTCTTCATGGTCATGGAGGTGTATTTGTAGAAATTAATTATGGTGATTTCTCTGTGTTTTCTAGTTTTCATGGTCATGAGAATTGAGGCACAACTATATAAATTAGTTACATTATTTTGATTGCATATTTGTTCATGAATTTCTCATAGTGGTGAACATTCATTTGAAGCCTCTTTTTCTCCCTGGTTAAGAGCATACCGAATCATTTATGAAAAATAATTAAAAAACATATTCATTGAATATCTATTTTAGGGAGCTGTAGCTATCAATTAAGAGATTGAGATCATTGAAAGCTCTTTCAACTATTCATTAATAGATAATTCTTGTGAGGGTTTGAGTTAATATTATTAAAGACCAATCTGTTAACAAAAAATATTCACACAATGTTGAACATCAAACAAAAACTCATAATTTTACATTGAAAAATCACTTTCATGCACATATAATCAATAACATCCTACAACAACATATTCAACATAGGATGAATGAACACTCATAAATCACAACAAGCAGTTTACAATTTTTAGGCTTACTTTCATATGCTATTTTATTAAATCATGCAAAAGTCTTTTCTATTTTCCCTATTTCTATTGTCTAACCTTAACACCACAAATATATAGTAATAAATAAGCATCCAGTATGTAACTAACTTTGATAATCAAATATTTCTTTATGGATATGGATCTTGTCATGGTGTGTTGAGACCCGAATGAATTTATGAGCATTATGTGTTGGATCTTGTCACTGTCTAATGTGGATGATACGATTTGAAGTCGATGTCGTGAAGGCACTCTTATGGTTCGCACCTACTTGTCGTCGCTATATTTTATTTTATTTTCTGGTCAATATTTATGCTCTTATTATATTAAATCATATGACTTATTTATGTTTACTATATATTGTAAACAAATAGTTCACATCTAACTAAAAAAATGGTTATTGAATGGAACTTATATGTAACACTTAAATGTTATATGAGAAAAAGCATAACTAGATTTATTAATGGATGTAGCTCAACCTGGAATTTGATGGTCACCCTACTGGTCATATAATTTTTTCTGACGGTTTGGTCATTTTACTGCCTTTCATTTTACATTATATGAAAATTATTGATTGTCAAAAAAAATTAATTGCAAATAATTTATATTGCTATTTTTAAATTAGAAATATTCTAAATTAACAATAATATACAATAAATCATATAAAACTTTTATTTGTGCTAAAATGTAAAAATAATTTATGAATTAAAAATAATTTATAAATAATTTGGAAATGGCTAGCCGATTCCAATGGAGAAAGAAGGGGGACTCTTCTATTGCAGTTCCTAAGCCTGTTGCTCCCACAAGATCCTCAAACCCTTTTGTCACTTTTCCCGATCATTATCTTGAGTCACACATTGCTTTCCTTAGAGATTCCACATTAATAGGTATGTTTGGCCCTAATTTGCTTCCTATTTCAACTATTTTGATGGGCAAGATCTACCTGGGGGGAGTCAAGGAAGTCTTTTCATTGACATGCAGTGCAATTTATTTATAGTTTTATTTGATTCAAAGGCATCTAGGGATTTTGTGCACAAACACAAGGGCTGGTTCTATAAAGGACAAGGTCTACCCACCACTGCTTGGATGCCAAACTTCAAATAGAATGATTCCCTATTTCAGTTCATGCCCTTCTGGATTTCCTTTCCTACCCTTCCCTTGGAATATAGAGATCCCTGTATTATCAAACTTATAGCCAACCAAATTGGTATTTTCATCAAGCATGACTTATTACCCTATGAAAATCTCTAGTGATATGTTTAGGTTTTCTTGTTACTTAGCATGTCTAAGCCCAAACCAATGGCTGTAACAATCAAATCCAAATGGGGCTCCCTAAATTAGCTAATTGCGGTTCAAAGCCGAGAGGTCATTGATAAATTTTCTCCATTTTTGGGCCACTTTACATTGAAATGCTCACAAAATCAAACCCAAAATGTTGAGATCTGTTGTGATCATTCTATAGATCCCCTCAATTATGCCCATGCAAATATAAATCTCCCACAAGTCCCCATGCAGAATCCAATGTTTTGTTAGTAGGTTTCTCTTAATTTAGATATATTGTTAGATCCATGTCAGGCTTTGGTCCATTTCCAAAGAGATTCTATTTCCACTGATGATTTCAATCTTTTTATTCAAGTTCTAGTTCTTTTGTATTTCTTCTATCATTATTGGAGTCACAATACAAATATGAGATCGGGCTCTAATAGGGCATTACTGCTCTTGGGTCCAGAAGCTTCAGAGCATACTAATATCCCCTCTTCAGTGCTGGACTTGATAGTTCATAACCTCACTTATAGAAACAAATCGATTGATTTCTCACACATTCTCAGTCAATTAAAAGGAAAGAAGATTCCCCAACATTATCTTTTGACTATAGCCACAACTTTGTCAACATCTTTTGCATATAATTTGATTCATGAAATCATGATTGAGGAAGGAGTTATGGTTAAGGAAATTATCCACCCGAGTGATGCAATGTCTTCCCATCTATCGCAATATCAAAATGAGTTTCATTTCGTAAAGGAAGATATACACCAAGATTTGAGTTTAGTTATGGAAGGCTTAGATGTTTCCTTTTATCCAATATCCTCTAACTGTTGTCAGTTGAATACATTCATCCAACCTCATCTACTATCAAATGACATCCCTGTTACTACTCCAAACTTGATTTCTTCAAAAATGGTGGAGTTTCCTTTAGACCTCTGTCAAATGAATGATTTTGTTGAGCCCCAATTGATGATAGGCAACCTCTCTAAAGATAGCCATATTCTGAATAACTTGTATGAGGTGGATGAGATGGATTTGAATAGTATAGAAGTAGACTATAATCTTTAGAAGGACAAGTCTTTAGTCAGAGGACATTTTGACTTCACAGTTATCTTGTCTCTAGATCAATCCCTTGTTGTAGTCACTCTAGTGAAAAAGATGCCAGAAAAGAGAGCTAGAAAACTAAGAGCTACAAAGACAATAATGGAAGTGGATGCTGGTATATAGTCAACTCTTGATGATAAGTTTTCATCAACCAAAAGATCGACGGGGAGAATGAGAGGTTCTCCTTGTCAATAATGAAGATTCTCACATGGAATGTCAGAGGAATTAATATTGTTGGAGCTTTTCCTTGCAGAACCAAACTTGAATCAATGTATGGGCTTGATTCTCAAAATAGGCACTCAAGTTTGACAAGAAAATAGTCCAATTAATGAGGATTGAAAGGAATCCTCCTTCTTCTTTGAGCTCCACATCACTCAGGTGGGTATTGCCTTATCTGCACACTCAAGACACCTCATGATAAACAATAGGCCTACATATAGATTATTGTGGAATATTCTTCAAACCCTTTTGGGTATCCTGTACTGCAATGAAAAAAATTCTTATGCAATAGCCCTATTTGCATAGAATGAGTCTAAAGACTAGAGAGGACCTCCTAATACCACTACCAACATGAAAGGGAAAGGTATTTGATTTGAATTATTGATGTTAGGTTGAAAGGACCCCTGAGATACCCTAAGTCTCTCATAGACCAATGCCTTATCCAATGGGCAACAGAGTCAAATACATCACTACAATAGAGAGCTATGAAATAAGAAGACAATACATTCAAATATGGTGATGCCTTACATCAACTATACACCAACCAGATCATACTTTAACAATCCACCTATATTTCCAACTATGGTATCACTCATTTAAAGGATTTTAACCCTCCCCTTAGAAGAGACCTATAAATAAGTAATACATTAATCAGCATCCACTGAAAGACAAACATGAGATACCCTTGATACCCCAGTTCAATACACACCTGAAAACCAACCTTGAACTCAGTTATCCTTGCGAAGACAACTCTATTGCAGACACCTAGGAAATGCAAACAAAAGGATTAAACATCCTTGATGCAATAATCAACAAGTTTAGGATTCAAATGGAGATAAATTTGATACCAGTACAAATGTATTGAAATCTTATACATAAGACAAGCTATTACAACATGCATTATATTCTCTTAGCTAGAAAGGAAAGAGGGAACACCCTATATGCAGAGAAGAAGGAAGTATATATAAGAAAAGGACCCTTCATGGAACTGAAAACCAAAAAAATTTCCAAACTTTTCAGAACCCTTACTCTATCAAAAAACACACTACTTAAACCCCTAGTCACCTTGGAATCATCAAAGAGGATGCATCAAGCTTTAGCTGACTAGGGTTAGGGTTTCAACTACCCAACCAACCAAAAATTACATCAAAATTTATTGCAGGGGCAGGAAACCAAGCAATCTCAGAGAAATAGATCCAGAAAGATCTACAATCATGAAAATCTATGAGATCAGGATAGAGAACCAAGAAATTTTCCATAAAAACTAGTCTATCCAACTAGCTACAAACTCACCTCAAGCACAAAACCACACTTCTCCTAGTACAAAAACATCATGCCACTGACCATAGAGACCCTTGGATCAGTCGGCAACAACCAGTGCCACCAAACCAATCAAAATCAGCTGCTAAAACCATAAATTTTGGTACTTCCTATCACTAGAAACCCTCTGCAAATTTGAATTTGAATTACAATGGTCATTTCCAAGCACCAATAGAAAATTGATGGTTGACGTTTAAATTTGGATCAACTTTAAGTCCTAACCATCAGATCTTTCCTTTTCGTGGGCTTTATGATTTATCTTTTAAAAAAACCCTAGCCTGGGCCCACTTTATGCCACTTGCAGCTATACCATTCACTGTATCCACTTGGTCACCACTGACAAAGGATCCATCATAGAATTTTTGTCTTTAGTGAAGATCAACGACTGTCACTACATCACTGACTTATCCATCGTGCAACTTTCCCTTGCGGTGTAATGATAGCCAAGAGATCACGCGACACTTTAACCTCTTTACAAACTACTGGCCACATTGACATAGCATAGTCAGCAACACGTAGACCACTAAAAAGCCCCCACATCATCTCTGTCAGACACCGGGAACACGTCACAAAATTTTCCTTATCTTCGCATCAGATGGTTGTCACAAAAGCATTGGCATAAAGCATGTGCATCTCTGATCAATGGTATCACAACAACCATTAGATCCTATAGCATATTAACTCACCTAAGACCAGTAGACCTTTTGACAAGTCCACCTCAGCACACTTGGACCAATGAGAAACTACCAATCAATTATGTCTGACACTAGGACCACCACCATGAAGTATATAGCCAAAAGTGAATCGACGGCTATTGCTAAAGGACTGACTTATCTAGTGTGCATCTTGACCTTGCAGTAAAGTGAGAGCTATAAGATTAAGTGGGTCTTTAACACCTGTTAGACCAAAAACCAGTAGGTCCCACTAACACATCCCCGTCAGCAAACCCTTCAACCAATTAGGAGAAAGCCATGTCATTAAATCTGTCACAAGTCCCATTTCCTGGCTAAGCAATTAATACCCCTGGGCCTACTTGCAAACTACCACATGTCAACATACCATTTGTTACCTCTACCCAGTCACCTCTGACAGGACCCACATGCTAAGAAATAAGATCAACAGCTATTGTAAGTTCACATAGAGCTAAAAGATTCTATGGGAACATCAGATAGCTGTTATATCAACCCTTTGATACCGCTTCGTAGATTCTCTGACACAGGACCCCCAGAAAAAAGCCAACTTAGCACCTCGTGGACCAATGAAAAGATGCCAAGTACACACACCTGGCAGTGGACCTGCTTGAAACAAAAGATTATGCCACACAAGAGAATGAATGGCTATCGCATAATCTCAAGCCTCTAACACATTCGATAAGAACTTACACCCACCGTTAATTTTTTAGAGATGTCAGGGCCACTCACAAGCCAGAAACTTAGGTCCCACTGACAACCGCCAAGTCACAACACACGCCAACCAATAAGAGACCGCCAATTATGCATACATGTCATCTTGGACCCACAATTTTTCCATCTACCATCGCATCAAATGGTTTTCACTACACCACCATGCTAAACAATGAGCACTTTACCTCAGCAGTATAATAATAGCCACTAGATCTTGTAGTACTTTAATTCATAGTAGACCTTGAAGATGTGCCCACCGAGATAGGTGGCACCTTGTCGCATGTTCGCATGTCAGAAACTCTGACAATAGAAATTCTTGCAAAACAATGACAACCACACAAAATAAAGGTCGACACTTAGGAAAAATTAATCCTGGGACTTAGGAAAAATCAAAGATGATCGACTTAGGAAAATATTAAAGGGACCCCACCCGACATGGAAAAACCTAACCGCGAACAACATAAAAGTGGTCTTTTAATTAACACATGCAGTAAAAGGTTTTAAGTGGTCTGATAAAGTAACATGAAAAGATAACAAGGCCAGGGTAAAGTTAGGTTATATTTTGAAATATTTGTACCCAACGGCTAGTTATTTGAAAATTTGACAAGGGTTTTAGCCAGAGACCAAGAAAAACATTACAGAGACTAGGGGAAAACCTATGAGGCCATGAAAATTTTTACAGGTGCTAATAGTGGCTCTAGTTGGGGATTCATTACTCCTGTAGGCATGTCAAGGATTCAAATCTCTGGGATAAGCATACCACCTACTAGAAAAGGGCACAGAGACCTCAAAAAACATAGGGAACACACCAGGGAAACATGAAGGGAAAATATTTACAGAGATATAAAAAATTTTTACACTTTACTTGGTGGCCCCAAGCCACCAAAAGAAAACCAGTGACCCTCCTGAATCAAAAATTTGATTTTCATCTACATATGTGACCAACCACCTGAAATTATCTTGATCACCTTGCGGCCAACATACATCAATATTCATGGGCTGAAGAATGAAATTGTGCTGATCACTACCCATGTTTTTCTGGTCATAACCATTACATTCATACTCCAAAAAGTATGGGCCATCATTCAATTCTTGGTGATGATTGGAAACAAAAACTGGATCAAGTAATGCATCAGAAAATAAAGCATACTAATCATGATGCATTACTACAAAAATACCTAGCTGAGAAGGACTTGGATCCTCTGATTTTCCTTCATGAATTGCTTCAACCACTGAGCAACTTGGTTCCTCCCTGATGTCTTCATGAATTGGATCATGAACCAAGTGAAGGTCCATTTCAAAACTTTTGTGACAGGGGAACAACTGATCTATATCATTATTTTTACCAAAAGAAGTTTTGTCCCAACTATTGAAGACAAGATCCTCAATACTGTCACCGTCACTATCATATTTAGCAAAAGAAGGAAAATAATATGAACAAGAAACTTGTTCATCACTACAATCTTTATGATAGGAAAACACACTATCATGTCCTTCTACCACTTCTTTTGTAGAGTTACTACATGAGGGGAACTATAATATACATGGGTCCTCATAGTCACTTTGAACACTGGCCTCATTATCAGGGCCAAAGGATAAATCATAGGGGAGCTACAAATCAAAATCCACAATAGGTGCATACCTTTGAAATTCTTCAGCCAAAAGTGTTGAAATCTCTTCACTACTTAATTGACTTTGGGCCATACTTTCATCTTCCTTAGCTTCACCCCTATTGCAAACATCTTCCTTTTTCAAGACAAGAAAAGAGACCTCTGGCCTTAGATCATCTTGTGTGAAGCAATCTATGCAAGAATCATCATCTGCATCATATTCAATACTTTCCCCTTCACACAAAACATCATCAAACCAGGACAAGAAACAAGAACTCTGATATTGAAAAGAAGAAAGATCTGTAGACCAAATGAAAATATTATCAACCTCAGATCCATCTTCAACACTCTCATAATCACTAACCTCAAAATCAGCCTCATAGTCAACACTTTCCACATAATGAGAATCAACATTAGAAACACTAGTCTCCTCATGATCAACATAAAGATAAGCCAATGCCCTCAACCTCCTGTCCCCCATTAACTACCAGTTCTCAGCTTTTAAGGACATAACCCCAAGTGCATCCTCAAGCCCAAGGCTGCCATCACTAAGTATCTAATCTCTGACACATATATAATACTCTTCCCACAATGTATTTGACCAACTGGTTGACTCTTGAAAACAAAGATCCAAGAATAAACCAATGAACTAAGATTCTAGAAACTCAACATCATTAGGAAGCTCATTATATACACCCCAAAATCTATCATAGAAAAGAGATATGGATCGATCCTTTCTACATCCTACTTTCAATCTCATCAATGACATGCAATCCCTAAGGATGCCTTGCTCAAGGAATGCAAGCTCCTCATCAAGATTACCCATCAAAATTAATGCAATACTTCCATACAATTTTGTAGAGATGCAATTGAAAACTTGAAGTATGAAAACCTCTACTCACACCTTATCCTTTTATTAGTGCTTGATCATTTAATAAAGAAACATCTAGACCTTGAAAAGTACTTGAGATTTTTGTAGCAAAAGACTTTGTTGACTACAAGGCAAGGTATATCTAGAGCTCACCCTGAAGCTCCATCAGATTCTTTGCTATGTAGAGTCACCACCTCCTTGGATAGGAAAGTAATGCACTTTTTCTTGTTTCTTCTTCTAATCAACACAAAACTCCACCAAGTAAACATGCACTATTTATCAGAAGATGCACTGATCAAATAGAGGAATTAGAGCTGCCACTCAACACTTAGTGAGAAGATTTTACAAGTGTGTTTTTTACTTTTGACTCTATGATCTTTAACCAAGACTCTGGGATGATCTAGCCAAGTAGGAAAGCTTGTTATCTTTTACTTCCTCCCTAGTAGAGTCACCAATTTGTTGGTGACTCAGATTGGAAAATCAATCTATTCAATAAGATTTTGACTTTACAACATAACCACAACCATAGATTCTAACAAATATAATGCTTCATTGTTGTTCTCTCTAGCAGAGTCGCCAATTTGTTGGAGCTTTTCCTTGTAGAACCAAACTTGAATCAATGTATGGGCTTGATTCTCAAAATAGGCACTCAAGTTTGACAAGAAAATAGTCCAATTGATGAGGATTGAAAGGAATCCTCCTTGTTCTTTGAGCTCCACATCACTCAGGTGGGTATTGCCTTATTTGCACACTCAAGACACCTCATGATAAACAATAGGCCTACAAATAGATTATTGTGGAATAGTCTTCAAACCCTTTTGGGTATTTTGTACCCCAATGAAAATAATTCTTATGTAATAGCCCTATTTGCATAGAATGAGTCTGAAGACTAGAGAGGACCTCCTACTACCACTACCAACATGAAAGGGAAAGGTATTTAATTTGAATGATTGATGTTAGGTTGAAAGGACCCCTGAGATACCCTAAGTCTCTCATAGACCAATGCCTTATCTAATGGGCAATAGAGTCAAATACATCACTACAACAGAGAGCTATGAAACAAGAAGACAATAAATTCAAATATGGTGATGCCTTACATCAACCATACACCATCAACCAGATCATACTTTAACAATCCACTTGTATTTCCAACTGTGCTATCACTCATTTAAAGGATTTTAACCCTCCCCTTAGAAGAGACTTATAAATAAGTAATACATTAATCAGCATCCACTGAAAGACAAACATGAGATACCCTTGATACCCCAGCTCATACACACCTAAAAACCAACCTTGAACTCAGTTACAACAAGCTGTTACAACATGCATTATATTCTCTTAGCTAGAAAGGAAAGAGGGAACACCCTATATGCAGAGAAGAAGGAAGTATAAATAGGAAAAGGACCCTTCATGGAATTGAAAACTAGAAAAATTTCCAAACTTTTCAAAACCCTTACTCTATCAAAAAACACACTACTTAAACCCCTAGTCACCTTGGAATCCTCAGAGAGGATGCATCAAGCTTTGGGTGACTAGGGTTAGGGTTTCAACTACCCAACCAACCAAAAATTACATCAAAATTCATTGCAGGGGTAGGAAACCAAGCAATCTTAGCAAAACAGATCCAAAAAGATCTACAATCATGAAAATCTATGAGATTAGGACAGAGAATCAAGAAATTTGCCATAAAAACTAGTCTATACAGCCACCTGCAAACACACCTCAAGCACAAAACCACACTTCTCTTGGTACAAAAACATCATGCCACTAACCATAGAGACCCTCGGATCAATCGGCAACAACCAACACCACCAAACCAATCGAAATCAACTGCTAAAACCATAAATTCTGGTACTTCCTGTCACTGGAAACCCTCTGCAAATTTGAATTTGAATTACAATGGTCATTTCCAAGTGCCAGTAGCAAATTGGCAGTCGACGTTTAAATTTGGATCAACTTTAAGTCCTGAGCGTTAGATCTTTCCTTTTCACGGGCTTTATGATTTATCTTTTAAAAAGACCCCGGCCTAGGCTCACTTTATGCCACTTGCTGCTATACCATTCATCATATCCACCCGGTCACCACTGACAAAGGACTCACCATAGGATTTTCATCTTTAGTGAAGATCGACGGCTATCGGTACACCACTGACTTATCCATCGTGCTACTTACCCTTGTAGTGTAACAACAACCAAGAGATCACGTGGCACTTTAACCTCTTTACAAAGTGGTGGCCCCACTGACACAACATAGTCAGCAACACGTGGAGCACTAAAGAGCCCCCACATCATCTCTATTAGACAGCGGGAACACGTGACAAAATTTTCCTTGTCTTCGCATCAGACGGTTGTCACAAAAGTGCTGGCATAAAGCATGTGCATCTCCAATCAACGGTATCACAACAACCGTTAGATCCTATAGCATATTAACTCCCCTGATACCAGTGAACCCACTAACAAGTCCACCTTAGCACACCTGGACCAATGAGAAATTTCCAATCAATTATGTCTAACACTGGGACCACTACCACAAAGCATATATCCAAAAGTGAATCGACGGCTATCGCTAAAGCACTAACTTATCTAGTGTTCATCTTGACCTTGCGGTAAAGCGAGAGCTGTAAGATTAAGCAGGTCTTTAACACCTGTTAGACCAAAAATGACCAGGTCCCACTGACACATCCCCGTCAGCAAACCCTTCAACCAATCAGGAGAAAGCCACGTCATTAAATCTGACATAGGTCGCACTTCCCAGCTAAGCACTTAATACCCCTAGGCCCACCTGTAAACTGCCACATGTCATCATACCATTTGCTACCTCTACCCAATCACCTTTGACAGGACCCACCTGCTAAGATCAACCCTTTGGTACCACTCTGTAGATTCTCTAACACAGGACCCCCTGACAAAAGCCAACTCAACACCTCATGGACCAATGAAAAGATGCTAACTGCACACACCTGGCACTGGACCTGCTTGAAACAAAAGATTACACCACACAAGAGAATGAATGGTTGTCACATAATCTCAAGCCTCTGACACATTTGATAAGAACTTACACCCACCATCAATTTTCCATAGATGTCAGGGCCCACTGACAAGCCAAAACATCAGGTCCCACTGACAACCACCAAATCATATCACATGCCAACTAATAAGAGACTGCTAACTGTGCATATGTGTCATCTTGGACCCACAAGTTTGTTGTCTACCATCGCATCGAATGGTTGTCACTACACCTCCATGCTAAACAATGAGCACTTTACCTCAGTGGTATAATGACATCCATTGGATCTTGCAGTACTTTAACTCACCGCAGACCTTGAAGATAGGCCCACTGGGATAGGTGGCACCTTGTCGCATGTTCGCATGTTAGAAAATCTGACAACAAAAAGTCTTGTGAAACAATGACAACCGCACAAAATAAAGGCTGACACTTAGGAAAAATTAATCCCGGGACTTAGGAAAAATCAAAGCCAACCGACTTAGGGAAATATAAAAGGGACCCCACCTGACATGGAAAAACTTAACCATGAACAACATAAAAGTGGTCTTTTAATTAACACATGTTGTAAAAGGTTTTAAGTGGCATGATAAAGTAACATGAAAACATAACAAGGCCAGGGTAAAGTTAGGTTATATTTTGAAATATTTGTACCCAACGGCTAGTTATTTGAAAATTTGAGAAGGGTTTTAGCCAGAGACTAGGAAAAACATTACAGAGACCAGGGGAAAACCTATGAGGCCATGAAAATTTTAACAGGTGCTAACAAATACCTTTGATAAAAGGGGTATAATCAAGAAGTTTCTTGACTCTACAAAAGGAGACATCATTCTTCTTCAAGAAACTAAGTTATCACAACAAGATTTTGATAAGACATTGGCCAAATGGACTAATTGGACTTTTTTCCATGTAGCGGGGCATGGTGCCTCTGGGGGCTTAGCAATATTATGGAATGCTAAATGCATTCATGGCCATCTTATTGGGAAGGATTCCAACTAGTAGCTAGTGAAAGTAGAACATTTTGATTTGAAATTTCTTATCTTCAACATCTATGGTCCCACGAGTACTAACGACAAGAGGACCCTTTGGGTTGTTCTAACCAATTTTATCTAGCAAGAAAGAGACTTGAATTTTATTTTGGGTGGGGACTTCAATGCATTACTATCGATGATTGAAAAGAAAGGTGGAATATGTCCGCCCATTAGAGCTATACAAGATTTTTCTAGGTTTGTGGAAATTAATAATTTAAGGGAAATCTTGCCAGACAATGGATCTTATACATAGACTAATCATCGAATTGATTTTCTAGAAATTGCTAAGAGGATGGATAGGTTCTTTCTCTCGCAAGCTTGGATTTTATTGAATTATAACTTTAAATCAAAGATCTTAAATTTTGTTGAATTAGATCATTTCCCATTCCAGCTATTGGTATCAAAGAATAACTCTATTGAAGGTCCTAATCAAGCCAGTTCCTTTAACTTTGAATGCATGTGGTTCAGGAACCTAGATTTTAGTATGCTCTTGAAATAATGGTCAGTCAATGCTCCATGTTCCTAGGATCCTAAGATGCTTCAATTCTCTAAAAAGATTTGTTACATGGAAAGGATGATCAAAGATTGGACTAAGAAGGTTTTAAAAAATGTGTTCAAATAGAAAATAAACATTTCAGTAAAATTAGAGTAGGTTAATTAAGTCATCATTCAAAATGGTCTTAACTCAGATTTATACCATGTACATAAGTCCCTGAAAGAAGAATGGGAGGAACTTTGTAAGAGGGAGGAGATCTACTGGAGACAAAAGTCCCATGAATTATGGCTAAGAGATGGAGACAAGAACACAAAATTCTTTCATGAATCAGCTAGAGTTAAAATGGCTATTAATACTATCTCTTCAATCTAACATTCAGATTCTAGTCATATCATAGAAGAAGAGAGTGGCATTAAGGAGGAAGGTGTTCACTTTAAAAAAAAAATCTTTTGGCCCCCCCATTTGGCTCCTATTAATGACAATGTGATCAATGATTTTATTAGTTGCATTCCCCTCTTATCTCAAAAGACCATGATAGAATGTTTCCTGCCCCTTTTTCATTGGAAGAAATTAAAAAAGTGGTCTCCTCATTCCTTCCTGACAAAGCCCCAGGCCTAGATAGATTTACAACTCTTTTTTACCAAAAATGTTGGGACTTCATTGGGTTAGATTTATTAGTTGTGGTGGAAGAATCGAGAAGGAATGCCAAAATGATCAAGAGTTTCAATTCATCTAACATTACTATCATCCCTAAAGTCAAGCAACCAACCACTTTTGCTGATTTTAGGCCTATATCTCTTTGCAACATGATTTACAAGGTGATAACTAAAGCCATTTACATGAGATTGCAGAAATTTATCCCCCATCTCATTTCTTCAGAGCAAGGTGGTTTTTTACCAAGAAGAGAAACATGGGAAGGTGTTGTAGTTTCACATGAGACTCTCCATTCCATAAAATCCCACTAGCTATCTAGTTTTGTGGTCAAGCTTGACATGATAAAGGCCTATGATAGGGTAAGATGGTCTTTCCTCTTTAAATTTCTTTCAAAATTTGTTTTTTCAGATAAGTGGTGCAGATGGATCAAAGGGTGTATTTCAAGCACCTAGTTTTCAGTCATTCTTAATGGTGAGTCAGCTGGTTTTTTCCCTTCTTCTAAAGGGGTTCGTCAAGGTGACCCACTATCTCCAGTCCTATTTATTCTTATGGCTGATGCTTTTAGCAGATTGATCTCTTGATCCTAGCATATGGTTTTATGGCAAGGAATAGTGATCCCTAGTACATCTATTACAGTCACTCATTCCTTGTTTGCTGATGATACCCTTATGTTTGGCAAGCCAAATGTGAATGAAGCCTCCCATATTAAGTATGTCCTAGACCTTTATTTTGAAGTTTCTGGTCAGAGAATCAATGCCGAAAAATCTAAATTTTTCATTTTTAACACTAATGCTACTGTTGCTCAGTGGATCTCTTCATCATTTGGTTTCTTAGTGGATCACCTCCCGTCAGTCTATCTTGGTATTCGCTTCTTTATGGGAAGCAACAAGACAACTTTTTGGCTTCCCATCATTCATAGAATAGGGGCTAGGATTATAGCCTAGAAATCTAGATGGTTATCCTTGTCAGGCCACATTTTTCTAGTTAAAGTTGTCCTTTCAGCTATCCCAAACTATTACTTGTCAATTCTCAATCCTCCCTCTTCTATAGTTCTGCAAATCTAGAAGATTATTCAGGATTTTATACGAAAAGGAAACCTATCAAATACTAAGAAGCTCTTGCTTATTTCTTTGCATGAAATGGCTCATCATAAGGCATCTTGGGGTGTGGGGCTGCATGATATTGCTACCAAAAACAAGGCTTTGGGGTATAAGTTGGTGTGGAAAATGTACTCTAAACCTCATGCAAAATAGTGTTCAATCATGCAAGCAAAATACTTAGATTCTCCAAACTTAGCAAGAATCTTCACCTTGTCTAATCCTCCTCCTGGTTCAACCATTTGGAATTTCATGATCTCTTCAAAGGACATTGTTTGTAATTATGTTTCTTGGGAAATCGACAGTGGGGAAAAAATTAAGTTTTGAGAAGACTCGTGGAATGGATTTCTACCTCTATGTAGACAAGAAAACTTGGATGAAGCTCATCAAGTTTTAAAAGATGTGTGGGGCTCTTCTTTATGGGACTGTGTTTTAGCAATTGAAATTCATTCAGGAAAGGTTTTATGGAAAGATCCTCCAGCCCACCTTCTTAGCTCACCAAGTCTTCTTTCTTTGAGGGACTCCTTTGTTGAAAGAATTGTTTTCCTCTCTAATAGGTTAGATATTATTAGATGGGCCTCATCCAAAGATGGAAACTACACAATTAAGGAAGGTCATTATGGTCTTCAACACATGTTTAACTCAAAAAGAAAATGCACAGCCCTTTCTTTATGCTAGAATTTTGTTGAGTTGCCCAAAGTCGATTGCTTTGTTCGGCTAGCCCTTAGAAAAAGGATCTCACTAGTGAATGACTATTCAGGCTTGGTATTGCTAAATCATTTATTTTCAAAATCTTCCATAAGGAGTTGGAAACTATAGATCACCTTCTTCTTCAGTGTCCCTTTGCTTATTAATGCTTGGTTTTTCCTCTCAACAAGATTCAAATATCTCTACCCCTTTCGAACAATCTCTGGGACCTGTTTGATTCTTGGCTTATTGTTTTCTCTAGACCTTTGTTTGCATGCATTTGGAAGTGTGTCCCTGTTGCTGTGATTTGGGCCATTTGGTGGGAGCGCAACAAGATCATTTTTCGTAATGAAAAGTAAAATTTAGAAGTTGTCCTTGATGGGATTGAGAATGCAATTTCAAAGGTTGTGAATGAAAGCATATTCAACTGTGTTAATAATATCTAATTTTTTGCTTAGGATCATCAACTTCTAAAAATGTGGAAGCGTTTAAAGATGCCACCTAGTTTCTCCCCGAATTGGGACTCTAATCATCAATCTCATGAAAATTAAGTCAAATGGTCTCCTCCCTCTAAAGATTTCCTAAAATTAAATTTTGATGGCTGTTCTCATGGGAATCCTAGTAAATCAGGCCTGGGTGCTTGCATTAGGAACTGGCATGGTGAAGTAGTCACAATTAAAGTAGATGTTCTTCCAGATGGTACTAATAACATTGCAGAAGTTCAAGCCCTGCTGGTAGGCCTAATCTTGGCTAAGAGATGTAAAGTCTCCAATCTTCATATCAAAGGTGACTTCTAGGTAATTATAAACTCTTGCATTTCTCACTCTTCTCATACCTAGAAATTAGCTTATATCCTTCAACAATGCTGGGATTTGATTGACTCCTTCCATGTCACTTGTCTTTCACATACTCTATAGGAGGGTAATAAAATAGTTGGCTGCCTTGCCAATCTTGGTTGTGATGGATCCATATTTGAATCTCAACATTCAGAAGGTATTTTCCCAAACTTCCCATCCTTAGTTGAGTGCCATGATTGGGATTTAAAATAGATGTGCTTAGTGTAACAAGATCCATGTTCTCAAGTTCCACATGTCAGTTTGGTGGGCTTGCTTCTCTTTGCTCCATTATAATGTGGTATTCGTAGTGACCTTGGTCTTAGTTTAAGCTTCAACAAGCATGATACACTGGCTCCACTAGCCCCTACTCTATTTTGTCATGTGGCCCGATTGCTCTATTTTAAGACATCCTGTCTTAGCAAGATTCTGTCATTAGTTCATCTTGATGTTTATTGTCCATTTGCTCTTGCTCTATTCTTTTCCTTTTGTGGCCTCTTGATCATTTCACATGCTTCCAAATCAAATCTCCAATTCCATATTTCCGCTCTTTGGATTGGGGCTCATCCTCCAGTTTGCAGCTATTGACTCTTTCGAGCATGTCCATTGGTTCTGCGGGCCTCAAAATGTGTGTTGGTGCTTAGATTGTTCCGAGCTCTTCACTCTATTCAGGCTAGGGGGCCTATTTGTAGGTCAGATTTCTTTTGGTATATGCTCTTTTGATTTGTTGACTACTTCATTATGGGGGGGTCTTCAGCCACATGTGGGGGCTCTGCTCATTTGGAAGTTGAGATTTTTATCAGGGATGTAGCTCCAGATTTCATTTTTTGGGCACTCTTAACTCACTAACTAGAGCACTTCTAATTGCTATCTCAATTTGGTAGTTTGAATGGCAGACTTCTTCTCTTCTGCTTCAAGGTGTAGATGGGCATGTTCTCCCATTCCATATCAATTTCAATCTTGTAATTCAACAATGAATTAGAGTTTTCTTGGTAGCTTCTTTCTCTGATGAGCCCCTTGAACTAGGTTTATATTAATAAAATCTATAAGTGCTATGCCACTTTTGCCTAAATTTTTTTTTTTATAAACAATTGTAATTTAGTAACATACTAAAATTAATTAAATAAATTTCTAAATTCATATGCTTTATTTTAAAAAGAATTTTAAATTAATACAAATATACAATAAACAATATAGAAACATTACATTTCATTACATACTAATATCATAAATTACTAATATATTTAAAAATCTCAAATTTACTAAATAATTTCTAAAATTTATATACACTATTTAAAAAAGATTCTACATTAATATGAATATATAATAAATAAAATAGAAACATATCTATTACATAATAGTAATATTAAATGATGATCACCTAATAATTTTTAATAATATCAAGCTTCTAAATTCATATTAAAATAATTTAAAATTTAAAAATATTCATATCTATCATTGTAAAATATCCAAATAAATTTCTATTTTATCATAAATATTTTAAAATAGTATATATTTATATTATAAAGTAAAATGCTATATTTCTTATAATAAATTTTGATGGTTTATTAATAATCTCAAATTTTATATTTATAGTTTTATAGAAATATAGCATGTTAATCCATAAGGTCTGGAAAATTTTCAAGTTGTCATATACAGTCAAAAAGTGTAAAAATGACCATTACGAACATCAAATTCTAGGATTGGATGTGACTAAGATCCCTACAAAATGTGCCATCGACCAAATTTCAAAAAGTAGAAAACACAATAGATTTTCGTGAAATTTTCGATATCTGTCCATCATGGTTTGCATATTTTATGGTCGAAAACCACAAAAAATTTGTACAAAAATTAGTATGCTTTCACAAATCTAGAAAAAAAAAGTTTGGCCTTTTTTCTCTTTAGTGCATTTTTGCAGGGAGCTTAGTGCACACCTAAGTTATTAATAAGGAATGAAATATTTGTTTGGTTTCAAATAAAATGTTATAACTATTTATTATAAGTATTTCTTTTGAAAAATACAATGTTCATTATAAAATAATATATATTTTTAAACAAGTGTTATTTATGATTAAATCAATAGAGAGAGGGTTCTAATCTCTTATAGAAATAACAACATCAACAAGAACGCAACTCAAACTTCAAGTTATTACAACCTAAAGGACCAAAACCCCTATACTTATGATTTTAAAATTTTAATTAAAATTTTTTAGTAAAAGAAACTATATCCCAGATACTCAGTACTACTACCATTATTCTTCCAACCATTACCAAAACAAAAATTAACCAAAATTATAGTTTTATTGGTATGGAATTTTAAGGGAATATTAACATTAAATAGATAGTCCATATTAGACTTATAGACTAATAAATCATTCTTAATCACAAAAACTAAACACTAAGTAAACCAAATGCTAATAAAACCTAACAAACAAGAATCATTGAAATGTCTACAAAATAACATATTCATATAAAAAAAGAGGAGACAACCTCAAAGAGTAGCTTCTTGGACAACTTTTAAAGGAGAATTGTTATCATAGTGAAAAAATATTATTTCTATATGTACAACTATTTTGCATATAAATTAGAGTATTTCAAATTAATGAATTGTTCTATCACAAATTTAAAAGGTAAGCACAATAAATACCTTGTATTTTTCTCTAAACTATGAAGAACTAATTAAAGGTTTTAGTGTTCAACTATTGGTCTATTTGTGTTAGATATAAAAGTTAGAGATAACAAAGATTTTAGTTATTACTAAGTAGTTGGTCTATTCAAATTGCGAATAAGATATATTTTATATAATTGAATTATATTCTATTGACAATAAATAATGTCTTTTTTATTCAGTTACTAGTTACTTTTATATTAAAGTTTGGTTGAATCTTCAAAAAATTAATTTTAGTACACTTTGCAAAGGTGTAGCTTCAAGTTGTGTTTTAGTGTTCATCAAGTTGTATCTTTATTCTTGTAAATGTGTATCTTTGAGTTGTGTTCTTAAGATATCATTCCCAAAAATCTCAAATTACAAAGTCTTGAATTATTTGAAAATGATCACTAAGAGCTATGATTGAGATCTATTATTGTTTGATGATGTGAAATAGTATAATTCTAGATCATATGTAATTTAAATATTGATGGAGAGTAATCTATATTGAGGTCAAAAAAAATCTTGAACCTCTTTCCAAAAACAATCTTCGTAATACATGCATTCTTCAAAAAATATTAGCATAACAAAAAAAATTAGAGAAAAAGAATAAACTTAACCCAAAAACGCTTCTCATGAAAAGTGGCATGTCAAAGTGAGAAGCTAACTTGAGATGATGGAAATTATTCTATGCTTCAATACTACCAACCTCTAAACAAGAACTTATTATACTTTAATCATTCGATGTTTAAAGTGTGTCTATAATGGTCTAAACCTCAACCTAGGCTAAGTTCACTTTATTTGGTATATAGACAGTGGCATTGTAATTTATTTTTTGTCAGTTGATCAATTATTCTTGGCCTATCTATAAATAAAAACCAAACACAAGTTTCTCTAATGCTTTAAAAATGTGACATGTAAACCTCTTGAGATCCATGGTATTTGGTGTCTTCAAATTGGATTGATTCTATTGATAGATAAAATGCTTTTTCCAATCTTACAACTATTACTATCATATCCCGAGTTGATAGACACTTGTTATCTAGGACATATAGCAACTTCGAGACTGACTTGGTTGAGTACTTCATGACCTACTTTATTTTGCATTGAAGTTTTATTAGACATGATAGTTGATACTTAATGATTTGTTTTGACCTATGATTCATCTTACTATCATTTAGTTATGAAGATGATTTATTAAGTGATTACATGCATTTGAATATTAATGATGTAAATATTCTATAAAATTAAGAAGTTTGCAAAATTAATTTTTTATTATGGTTGATGGACTAGCCTAATGAGAATCTCTAGTGGTTTGAGATGTTTTACAAGCTGAAGGTGGAGGTGTGGTTCAGATAGAGAAGGCTAGCTCCCTGGCAGTAATGAAATTGAAAAGATATGGCTCTTGCACATGCCATTTAGTTTAAAAGATATTTTAAATATTCTAACTTGGTTCCTATTTTGCATGTGCATATACAAATAAGTATTATAGAATTGTTTCTCTTTGATTGACATTATTCAAAATGGTTCATTTATTTAATTACTTAATGTTTGGAAAGCAATAATATTTAAATAATTAGTTATTTTGATAGTTAGATTTAAATTATACAAATATTCAATTACAAAGAAAAATATGCTTAAAGGAATGATCTAATTCTTGATCAAAAGCACTAATCTCTAGATTAATAGAGAGTCCTTAACTGTTGTTAACGAAGAGCTAGAAGTTTTCCTTTTAAAAGAAAATATGTTACTTTAATGATAGTTCGATAAGAATGGGGTTTAAAGTGGGAGAAAAAGTTATTAAATAGAAAAAGTTCATCTCTACATGGTCTATGAGTATAACAGACACAACTTTAGTAAACTCTCTATTACCTTCTAGTTGAGTGACATGAAAGACTCATTAGAGGTTTTAACTGGAAGAGAAAAAATATAAGTAGAGGTGTGGCTTTCTATTCAAAACATGCATGAAGAACTTTGAAAAAGAAAGGAAGCTACACACAAGCTAGAATAAGTTGGCAAGGGTTTGGGAAGGTCCAACTATTTTGCAAATTTCTACCAATATTCCTAGGTTCCTTTCTTGCCCATTTTGTTTATTAAATATTAGAATGGTAGTACAGGTGGATGACATCCTTTATCTTAAAATAATTAGAGATTGTCCATTTTAGGAAAAATGCTACCTAGAGGGCTGTGAAGGAAGAAGTCAAAATGAGGACTCTAATGCATGGTTCGAATTAGATGTTGGAGTAAATAGGAAATTGTCTAATTAATTAAAAATGAGGAAATTGTCTAATTAATTAAAAATTAGGAAATTGGCTAATTAATTGAAATTATAAATTTTTTTTGGTAAAATTTTTATATTTATATTAATAAAAAATTGGCTCAAAAAGGGCTCTCGGAGAAAAGAGCCAGTGAAGAAAAACTTCATTTGTTACCCATAATACAAATAGAAGAAATATCTATAATAAATTCATTATCTATCCCAGCCCTCATAGGCCAAAAAAGGACCTATTAAAATTGTGATAAAACCCCCTAATCATCATTCCCCTAAAGACTTTTAGAAAGGAAGGATAGATATTATCAATAATCTGATCCAAATTACAAGATTACAATGAATAGTAAGATCATCATATAACTTAAGACCAATGACCCAAAACAGACAATAATTGTGTACAAAATATGAGCCCGATAAGTAAACAAACAACCATGCTGAATATTTAAATTTAAAACTGAATATTTTGATAAAATTGGAGGCCGAAGACTCTGCGAAGCACATGCAAATAGAAGGCTAGTGGAATGCCAGTCGAAGAGAGAAAAATTGAAGCCAAACTGGAAACTCTGTCAACCACACCCCTATAGAAGACCAACTGGAAAGAGAAAAATTGGGCCCAAGCAAATCATTCTGTGACAATATCATATAATCGAAAGTGTATAGATATACAACATAAGAAACCGGCACCGTTAGTTAGGACCAATTTTGATAAAAACCTTGATATAATCAACCATCATGTTGCAAAATCTCATCCCCAAGTTGAGACAGAGGAGAGAAGAATATAGAGTTCCATAATCTATCCACATCAATATGCATGAATGAACCAGACCCAAATTCATTATTAGAACTGTGAGGTGGAAAAAGGGATTCACCCATACAGGGTTCCGAGGAGTGCAACAAATGACCTATTAAACTACACAGAGCCAAGGTAGGGACAATACCATCCACAATAGAAGTGACCAAAAAAGGGAAATTATTAGCATTAGTAATTTCATTAGAGTGAGCCATAAGACCGAGCATGGCATAAGTCTTAGCAAAAGATTTCCCCCAATACCATACTTCTACAACATTTCTATTTAACACAATATCCAAATGCATAATGGAAGAAGAAGAAGAAATGCAATCCTTAATTGCCCCAAGGATCATAATGTAAGTTTATCTATATTCAAAAGAAATTAATGTGGAAAGATACCACCAATAAATGCCTCCCCCTACTATAAATTATCACTTTGAAAAACAGAGAGCAACTTGTTATTTTGAATAAATTTTGGCAAAATTACCTAATTTTCCACATGAAAAAGCAGAGACCAAGATTGGGAGAGGTTAAGGAAGATAGAGAAGAAGATGGAAACAATTTGGGATGGAAAAATGACTCTCTTAAATTGTGGTGACAAAATAGATTAGCCAATAAGTTGATGAATACACATACAAGATTTGGGATAATGAACAACAAACATAGAATCCAAAAGATCCTCATTAATCTTATCCTCAAATAGGAGCTCAAAGGCATTAGGATGCAACATAACCCTTCAATTTAATGACCTGAACTAATTGGAAAATCTAGAGCAAGCCATATGTGAGACCGGAGTAGTAATCATCCAAAAAAAACCCAAACCAGTACTGATAAATGCCAACGAAGAGAACAATAAATAAAGGCCTAATATGTCAGATGATGGAATAATCACCATAAATGAAAATAGATACAAATTTACTGTCATTTTGTGTAAACATATAGAGGGTCATTAGTATTCTTAAGTGAATGAATAGTGAAAATCATACCCACGTGAGAGCCTCGACCATTACCAAAAAATAGCCTATGATCTATCATCAACGTACAAGGTACTGATTAGAATAACCAAGAGATGACGCAACAATGAAGTTTGATGAGCACAACAAAATAAATCAAAATCTGCATGATTAAAAATAATCATACTATGTTCAAAGTACAAAGTAGGGGAGATTATGATACGATCATCCACATAAAAAACTGATAATCCCATAATGAATTCATTAACAAATTAAATAGTATAGAAAGAATTTAAAGAACTGATTCAAAGAGAATTAAATTAAATATGGCTAGATGGGATTCCGGGGAGACCATGTTAGAGGGGAAACTAATATGAAGAACTTTCGCACCTAAGTTTGCAAGCAAATCCGGTAACTTATTCCCCTCTCTAAAGATGTGAGAAAGATAACACTAAGCAAATGAATCTAATAGAGACCCAATTTATTTTAATATATATTGAATATGCCGAGAGAAGTAATGTCTACTAATGCAAGCATTAACGATCACAGAAGAATCACCCTCAATATGGAGAAAGTTAATGTTTAAATTTTTTGCAATAGTGAGATCATGAAACAAAAAATATTCTTCTGCTAGATTATTAGGCCCAGGAGGAATGGGATGAGCTGCACAATAAAGAGAAGAACCATGACAATCTCGAAGTGTAAAACCTATAACCAAAATACCCAGATTACCCTTTGAAGATCCATCAAAATTAAGTTTGACAAAACCCTGTTGAGGCGTGATCCACTTAACTTCCAATCTAGTTTTCAATCTATCCCTAAGACAAAGAGGATAAGGAAGCAATGGAAAAATTAAACCCTTCCAATTTTTAGAAATAGTACTATCCCAAGATGAAAAAGTCTGGTAGCCATTAAACTTTCAAGAATAAGTATTAGCGACTTCAACAATAGATTTTTCAAGTCTAGCCGATATAGATTTGAAAGAAGAAGGATGGTTATGAAAAATCCTTTTGTTCCTCTCCCACCAAATAGACCACAAAATGAAAGAAGGAATACAAATCCATAAATAAGAAAACATAGATTTGTGAAATAAAATAGGCCGAGAATTGAACAAATCCCAAACCAACAAAGGAAGAGGCATATACAAACTCAATTTTTGCATAAAAAAGGACCAAAAAAGTTGTGCAAAGGGATAATTTAAAAAAAGGTGGTTAACTAACTCCACATCATCATTACAAAGAACACACTAGAATGATCTTGCAATATTAAGCATAGCTAATCTTTCACTAGTGAGGACTCGTTCTTCAAAACTAACCAGGCAAAACAACTAGCTTTAGGAAGAACAATAGAATGCCAACAGAAGTAAAAGATCTCTGATTTGCCACATTATTTTGAATGGATTGAAGCAATTTATAACCAAGTTTAGCAGAGTAATTACCATTAGCAGAAGGAGCCCAAAAGAGTCGATCAACAGCCTTAGAAAAGACAAAAATCTTATCAAGAAGATACTGATTTGCATTAGATGCACTTTGAAAATAAATAGGAAGGTCTTGAAGATCCTTCCAAATTACTAAGCCTAAATGAATGTGAACTATAGATACATAGTCAATAAGCATACATCCCCAATGTAAAGAAGAAATTTCCCAAATGTCATGAAAAATATATAGGGTATACAAAGGGGGAAATCCATTCCATGAATCAACCCAAAAATTAACCGATTCACCATTATGAGCCTCCCATCATACATAGGAGGTAACAATGTGCCTAGAATTTATCATAAAGTTCCAAATGGTAGATCCTTTAGGAGGATCAAGGGCTGAAATGATGTTGGCTAGGTCTAAATTATCCAAATATTTTTGTTGCATTAACTGACACCATTTAATAGAAGGTTGTGCAAAAAGTTTCCAAATTAATTTACCACCAAAACCCAAATTTCTATTAGAAAGGTTATGAAGACCCACACACCCAGTGGGTGGAGAAAGAGACATGTCAGAAAGAGAAATGATAGGAATCTTCTTTTGACCTGTCATGTTATTCGTCCAAAGAAAATCCCTAATTAACTTATCAATTTGATTAAGAATTGACTTTGGAGCTTGTAATACTAAAATATAATAGTTAGGAATAGCTCATAAAACCGCTTTAATAAGGAGGATCCTCCTAGAAAGAGACAACCATCTAGTTTTCCAAGCCACAATTTGGGTTTTAATACGATCAATAACTGACTGCCAATAACATGACTTATTATGACCCATGAAGAAAGGAATACCCAAATAGGTAGAAGGAAGTTCATCTAAGGGAAATCCTAGAATATTAACAATCTTAGCACATACATTAGGGTCAGTATTGAAGACATAAAATTTTGATTTCTGAGCATTGATTTCCTACCCAGAGACATAGGTATACAAATCTAAGACCTTTTTAACTTACATAGCTTATTGAATAGAGGCTTTCCCGAACAATAACATATCATCAACAAATAGGGAATGTGTGAGTGAAATAGAAGTGTCCACAATATTAACACCAAGCCAATGGCTAGACATGTCAGAAGCATTAATGAGATGACTCAAGGCTCTAGCCATGATAATGAAAAGACAAGGTGACAAAGGGTAACCTTTCCTAACAGCTTGAGTAGATGGGAAGAATCCAAACTTAAGCAAGACTTGAATAAGGAAAGACCAATTAAGCTTATCATAAGCCTTCATCATATCCAATTTAACAACAAAGGAAGGAATGGAATGTTCATTGATAGAGTGAAGAGTTTCATGGGCCAGAATGGCACCATTCGTAGTTTCCTAACCTGGGACAAAACCACCTTTTTTAGATGAAAAAATCCTAGGAATAAGATGAGCTACAACCTCAAATAAATTACTTTTGTAACAGTTTTATAAATAGTGTTACAAAGTGAATTGGGTCTAAAGTTAACAAAGGTTTGTGGGTCATTATTTTTAGGGATAAGGATGATGTTTGTGGCATTAAAACATTTCAACATAGCTATATTTTTCCTAGATTATTCAAGTATAGCCAGAAGATCTAAATATATGACATTCCAATATTTTTGAAAAAACAAAGCTGTAAAGCCATCTGGCCCATGAGCCTTCTCTGGTATTAGTGAAAAAACTATAATTCTTACCTCCATGTGGGTGAATAGAGCCATTAATGCCAAATTATCTTTAGGAGTGGTTAGGGGGGTATAACATTAATCAATTCATTAACCTTGGCTTCTTCCACTTGAGGGGTAGTAGGAGGGGATAAGAGATTTGAGAAAAAATTAACCCCTTCTTGATGAATACTCTTTTCATTAGAAATTAAATTACCCAGTTCATCTTTAATAGAAAAAATAGATCTAACTGTCTTTCTTTGTTTAGCAGAACCATGAAAAAACTTAGTATTTTGATCACCTGATTGCAACCACAATTCATGAGACTTCTATGTCCAATATTCTTCCTCTCTAGAACACAGCTCAGCCAATTCCTCTTGAAAATAATTTTTCTTTTCAAAGGTTTGGGAGTCCAACCCATTAGAGATAATTTTCTGATTAATCTCAAATAATTCCTTTTCAACTTTTGATTTTTGGTCAAAAATATTCTTAAAGACATTAACATTCCAAGCTTTTATCAAATTTTTAACAAACTGCATTTTTTTTACAGAATTTAAACATTAATGAACCTTCCTCCAATGAAGCAGACATCCACCATTGTTTAAGAAAGGTATCAAATGATGGATGTTTGAACCAGACACATTTAAATTTAAAGGAAGACCTAAAAGAATTGGTCACATCCTTGCAAGATAAATCAGTAGAAAGCTCAATGGGGAAATGATTTGAATCTCAAAAGGGCATAATATTTATATACATATATATGTTTTCCAATTTCCAAATTTGAGAAAAAAAGAATCTATGTAATCTGATAGATTTTTGTAAGAAGCCAAACCTACAATTAGTCCAGGTAAATGACCCATTCAAGGGAAAAACATAAAAAAAAATCATTATCAAGAATAAAATTGTTAAAGTCTATGACTATACGGGTAGTAGGGGAAATACCAGCCTTTTTATCATTAGGTCCCAATATATCATTAAAGTCTCCTACTATAATGAATTTGCAACCAGGGTACTGTTGAATAATATTGGTTAAAGATTTCCATAAATGCAACTTGTCCACATTGGAAGTAGGCCCATAAACATTAATTAGGAAATAGGAATAATTGAAATACCTAAAATTGACAAGCTGCCAATTAGCTCCATTTTGTAGTGGATGAATAACCACCTTTGACTTATTCCATAAAATAGATAGACCACCTAATGTACCATTAGAAAGAACACAAATACTCTACCAAGTACACCATTTACCACAGTCAAATTAAAATTATTAGCATACAATTTGGTTTCATGCAAAAGAACAACATCACATTGAGAAGAATCAAACTTCACCTTGATTTTATGCCTCTTGTTAGAGGCATTAATGCCTCTACCATTCCAAGAAAGGATTTTCATTGTGGACAAGGATAACCCTTAGTTCTCCTTGTCAAACATCTCCTATTGGCAGAAAAAATTCCCATCCAAAGTTGACTAGATACTAGCCTCAATTTCCTCCAAAGCCTTAGTAATTTAAGACTTTCTACCTCTAGTTTTGGGGGTCTTAACTATTGGTTTAGAGAAAATCAGTGTTTGAACAATTGATAGTTTAGCAGTATGCTCCATCTTATTTCCAGACAAATGCTTTTGTTGCTGGTGTTGTGAAGAATCAAAGTCTTGATTTGAATTCAAACATGCAGATTTTCTCAAAGGAGATGGAAGTGGCTGACCAAATGGCATTAAATGACAATCAAAATTATAAACATAATTAAAATTAACATTGTTAACATGATTTGAATCCACTATTATGGGCTCATTTATAGGTGGATTTTGGAATAAATTAATCCCCAAATCGTGATCATCATACATACCCTTATCCTCATACATATGAGAGGTAACCAAAGACATAAATTCTATAGACATAATCACAGCATGCTCTCTAGTCAATTTTCTTAATTTCAGGGGAATATCAAAAAACATGATAGATTTAACTATTGAATAAAAAATAGGCAAATTTGGAAAATTAGACACTGATTTTGCCTCCGAAATAATAGCCTACAAAATATCTACCCCGCTATGAAAGGAAACAATAATAGGCAAGTATAACTTTAATATACTAACAAAATATGCCAAAAAAGATGGGGAGAAAGTTGTTGGGGTAGTAACAATCTGTGATGGAAAAATCACAGAATCCTCAAACCTTGGATTAACAACCCGACGATCTTTCTTCAGACTAACCTCAAATCCAATATCATCTTGGGTCTTAGAGCTAGCCTCCACATTTCCTTGATTAAGAACCTAATGATCTTCCTCCTTACTACCCTCAAATGCCATAACAAGTTGATTGTTCTTATTGTGCAGAACCATAGAGCACTTAGATGGGAAAGAAGTTCACTCTTTACAAATAATCAAATTTGAAAAATTAGGGTCTTTACACTGATTTGTAAAATGACCTAAAAGATTTGAATAATATGATATAGTTTGCACATCTTGGATAAGAATTTCTTGCCTCCAAGATCCCCATTTCGAATTAAGGATAATTTATTGTTAGGAATGTTAAAAATAGGGAATACTGAGAGGGGGGGTGAATCAGTATTCTACAAACTTTATCTTTTGCCCAATTATGGATATAATAGATTATCTTTACACATGCATAATATAAGAAGCTAAACAACATGCATAGAAATAAAACTAAAGAACTCATAACACATTATTTGTTCTCGAGGAAACCTTGGCCAAGGGAAAACCCCGGTGGGGATGGTACCCACAAAGATCCACTAATCAAAAGTATCATGTTAAGGATGTTGACCCTATTAGGAGTATATTACATGAATATAGTGTCTCAGTCCTGATTAAGGGACTATAGGCCTTGTTAGAAGCCTCAACCCTGTTAGGAGTTGGCAGTACAAAAAGTTATTACCAGATGAGCCCACTGCCCAAACAAGTAATGTACAATATTTATTGATTACAAAAGTAGGTCAAGATACATAACCTTATACTACTTGCATCAATATCTTTTCACTTCTCTTTCACTATCTCTATTACATACATTCATTCCTTCATCATATATCCTTCTTAAAATTTACAATTACATTTATACAAGTTATTAAGATTAATAACTTTCCAGTTAGCTATCATATTAAAAAATAAATTTATGCAAGGGTTAACATCTAGGATGTCATCCCTTTACATTGTTAACTATTATTTTGATAAACAAAATGATCCCTTAACTCTTTGCCAATTCTGTCTTCATATTCTGTCATGTCGGCTTAACACTGTCTTTAGAAAAATTGTCATAACTTCTTCTATACATGTCGTACTAACTTGTGCTATGAGATGAGTATTCAATAGTCACCATAGAGTCTATGTTCAAGTGTGCAAGCACTAAACTTACTACAGTTGACATCGTAAACAAAAATTGTCTTCAGGTTCATTGGTAAAAACACACTGTCTCATACTTAGACAATTTCACATTGTGCTCTGACATACTAGCTCTCTAACCTATGTGATCTTCATGTAGATAATATATTTCCATAATGACAATATCTATGTAACCAACTCAGCCAAATTGCCAACAATCTCCCCCTTTGTCATTGGTGGCAACATATGAGAAAATTGGCTAAGTCTTACAACTTCAAAATCTCAAAATTGTGGCCATAGTATAAAATATATATACTATCCTTATAACTCCTCAAAAATCTTATCTCTAATACAGTACTCCTCCTAAGAGTATTAATCCTTATCAATTTTCTGCTATATATCTCTCCCCCTTTCACAATAATGACAAACTAAAGGTAAGGAGGGTTACAAAATTATATTCTCAAAAAGTTATACCTTAATTCAATATTGTAAAGCTGGTAGGCTTGCAACACAATCTAAAAAATCAATCTTTATAGCCTCTAACTCCTTCTCCCATGATTTCTTAATAGAATCTACCCCATTGAGTAGTGCGCATAATCCATAAGATGCTATCTCACATGCTTGGAGGTTCTCAAAGCTAAACTTTTGAAAAGATGTCTTAGCTGAAAGACATTTTTCCAATTTCCCTTCAATAATACTTAACTTCATAGAAGTGTTCTCTCTTAAAAGAGTGAATCTTTTCATTTTCCTATCCTCTTCATCTTGCAAAATTTTGATTTCATCATACATCTTACGAATTTTCTTCTCAACATCAGATACCTTTACATTGGGGCTTGAAAGAAAGTTAGTTTCATTCTAAATTTCTGCTTCCTTCATCTTCATCTTCTAATCCCCTTCTCCTATCAAGGTCTCTGATTTTGTACATTGGATGTACAAGGATTTTCCTCTTTCCAAATTCTTCCTCAAGTCCGCTGTACAGATATCAAGATTGTTGATAACATTCCTGATATTCTGGCTAATGTTCAAAAGTGTTTTGGCTTCATAGGCTTCTTGAGCTTTCACTTTTGCTATATCAATTAAATTTTTGAACTCAATATCAAAAGTGTTCATCACTTTCTTTGCTTTCTCCAGAGGGTCGGCTTCTGTAATTTGTGTAGTTACAATGCCTTGTAACTTCTTAGTAAGCTCCTTCAGACATCCTTCAAGACTTTTTACTTTCTTGTTCTTTCTAATGATTTTGTTCAAGGATGTGATCAATTCCATCTGATCATCATCATCTACTTCCTTTCCCAAATTTTCAATCATAGATCCAATCTGATTCTTCTTTCCTTTCTCAAGAGTAAGACTGATATCTTCTTTAGTGGAAATAGGTACTAGTTTTCTTGTCACTCTAGGTTCTACAACTGTGGTCTCTATTTTCTCTTCTCCTTTGGTGGTCTCCTGCTCTTCAAAAGCCAAATTGTCAACAATGTTCTCCAGATTCTTGAGTACATTATCATCAGTATACAAGGTGATCTTAGTTCCTTCTACATTCATGACTTCATCTTCAATGTTTATGGATCGTGGAGAGGGAATTTCCTCTTGTTCTATTTCACCTGCTTGCTGTGCTGCAACTGATGGTTCTCTAGCATTTTCTGACATAACTTTGATGATTTCTTGCTCTATTTCCACATTAACTTCTTCATATCTACCTCCCATAATCTGAATGGTTCTCTTCTTGGTTCTCAAATGGGTGCTTAAAGCTTTCATAATTTGACTAAAGTGTGCTTCATCTTTTACAATGCAAAGCTTTCTTACAAGCTTTTCTCTAATAGATGTGTCTTCTTCTGATGCTCTCTTCTTCCTATTCACAAGTTTATTGTACAAATCATCAGGTATCTTACCTTGAATTGTATCAAACTTCTTATTAGACAAAATCATATACTTTACAACTGCATTTTCTAGATACTTATTCATTCTTGTAATGTCTCCATCTTCAATGATCTTCTCATTAAGCTTCTCAACTCTAGGTTTCCAAGTTTTCTTCTTAATAGAAGTGACATCATCTTTGATTTCTACAATTTTCCTTGGAACTGGTTGCCCTAATGTTTTTTTCCTTTTACCTGGTCCAGTAGCACTCTCTTTTAATCTTTTGGTAGGTGTGGAGGAAGTGGATCTAGTGGATATCTTTGCTTCTTGATCCTTCCCAATTTCTTCCACTTTCACCTTAACTTGTGTTTCTTCTTGCTATGCTACAATTGATGATAGGGGTGGAACAGACAAAACTTCTTTTTGTCCAATATCTTTGATTGTTCCTACTATTTTCTTTGCTACCAATAATTCATGCTCAGTCATCCATGTATCTTTTAGGATTTTCTTGATAGTACTCTCAACTCTTTTCTTTGACTACTTCTCTTCAAGTAAGGTCTTTGTGGAGTTGAAGTTCCCCTCAAAGGTTCCAAACCTATTACAATGAGTGTCCAACTTGCACTTAAGTAACCTACTCACATACTCTTATGTCTCTACCTCAGATATCTCATAGACAAGAGGGTCTATGAACTCTATTCTAGGTTCTACTGTTTCAATGTAGGTAAATTTAGTATCAACCATAAAACATATCTCATTTTTATATTTCTCCACAAGAGACTGTGGGATCCTTGATCTACTAGACACTATATCCTGAAATGTCTTGATTACCAATACTGCACTCTCATTCACTTTATCAATAACATGCCTCCTATACACTAGTTTAATCCTTTCCATTGTAGTTTGGCCATCATTCCAGTCATTTCCAATGGTGTAAGGAAATCTTCTCAATAGATGAAAAAACATATAGGTGATTAGGGATGAGAATCTAAACTGTGTATACTTAGTTTTCTTAATCTTTTCCAAATTCTCAAATAGTTGAATTCTCAAAATCTCACACATATTAACTTTTACTTTATCAACACATATTAGATAAGTTGCATGTATCATTCTAGCTGTCATGTCATCCTCTCTTGAGTTTGCACAAAACTTAGTGGTTAGGATCTTACATAAATATCTAACATCATCTTGTTGAATCTTACTAATCACAATTCCTCTACCATTATAGGATGAATTCGTGTTGTCTATGACTATTTTCCTCATGGTCTTCTCATTTAAAGGAATGGCTCCAATTTTAGATAGTCTAGTAACTTCATGAATCAAATCAGCTATGATATCTATCACTCTATCTTCTAACCAAAACTTCCCATTATGAATTCTGCTTTGAATTATCTTAGTACATTTTGATCTCATTATATTTCAAATGTTCTGATTATATTTCAAATGTTCAAATCCTTCTTTCAATGTCATGTCTTGATTGTAGATCTTCTGATATTCCTTGGTGAAATCACTATCACTGATAGTCTCTAGTTTGCATCCAAGATAACTTCTAACATTCTCTAGATGTAAAATTCTATTTGGTACGGATGATAAAGCTAACCTAGGATCATCTTCCAAGGGTTCTACTGGTTCCCTTTTCATCTTAGGTCTATTTTTATCTCTGACATTGTGAATTAAAGAAACATCCATGATTCCTCTAATTCCTTTACTGATTTAAAGATCTGCAAAGTAAAATACCTTGATTTCATGATTTACGGCTTGCATAGATTTGGCACAAAATTCTTCTCCAAATCCTTGCAAAATGCTTCCAATCACTGCTCTTTGATCTCCTTAACACTTGAATTCTCTTAGATGATCAAATAATACCGATCATGACCTTTTATTAATTCAATCTCACTTAGATCTAACATCGCATTCAATTCTTTTGCCACTTCTTTCCAAAAAGTTGTTTCTGCTAACTTGCAAAACTTAAAACTTCTTGTGATCTGACAAAACATAATATTTTTATTTGTGCTCTTAACCATAGCATTAGAACATCATATACTACCTTGCATTAATTGTGAAAGACTCAATTCATCATATATCTACTTCTACACTAATCTAAGTTCCTACTCTACTGCAATTTTCATAAATTAAGTACTTTGAGATGTGTCAGGTAAAGATTCATTCTTACCTTTTAATACTTCACCTTCCTGATTAACTTCAATGTTGAATATGTGTCCTTGATTTGTGCTTTTGATAAACTTCACTTCATCTGAATTACTACAGCATCCTTTCTGACTGTTACTTGCATGATCATTTCTTCTTGCCTGAATTCTAGGGTTAGGATTGGTATGAAAAACTCTATTGTTCATTTTGCAAAACCTTGTTGTGTGTCTAATCTTGTTGCATATCTGACAAACTATTCCATGATTCCCATATCCTTGTCCAAGCTGATTGATCTATGATCTACAATTTCTAGCAATGTGTCTAACCTCATTGCATCTATAACATATTACTCCATTTCTTCTGTTCATATCTTCAGTAGGTTTCTTATCTACATTGTTAGTATTCCTAAACATTCTACTACTATTATTATTCTCAATAAATTTAGGTTTCCTGCATTCAATGGCTCTATGTCCAAAACTATGACAATTATAACAATAACCATTAAGAGGTTTGAATTGCTTACCTATGCAATCTCTCTTCATATGACCAATAGTATTACAAGAAAAACATCTACCTTTGAATTCTCTTTGCATACCTTTGGGTGATTCCTCTTTCTTAGGTGATTCTTCTTCCTTAGGTGTATCTTCAGATTTGTTAATCTCATCAGATTTCTTCTCATCTATGCTTTCAGATATTTTCAGATCTGGTTCTTTGCTTTCTTCATTTTCTTTAAAAGTGTTGAATCCAAGACCAGTCTTATCACAGAATAGTTTTTGATAAGATATTTGTTCATCAATCTTCTCACTAGTTGAATATAGCCTTTCAAGTTATTGTTTAGATTGAGTCAGTTCGCCTTTCACACTTGCATTGTATTTCTCAAGTTCAGCATACTGCAAATTGAATTTTTCAAATTCAGATGTTACTTTATCAAGTTTAGATTTTAGTCCTTCATTTTCAGTCGTTAGACTTTCATTCTCAGATTTTAGATTTGCTTCATTCTTGCCATTTCCATCTTTTAAGCTAAGCTTCAGATTTTCTATCTTCAGTTCATGCTTAAGGATCTCATTTTCTTTTTCTAAATTGTCATCACAATCTTCAATGAAAACTTCAAATTCCTTTTCAGATTTCAGATCTTCCAACTTGTTTTTCGGTTTCTCAATGAGGTTCTTTGCATCATCATATTTTCTTTTCACAATAGCTCTTTCATCAGTAAGCATATCAATCTATTCAAGAGCTTCTTCAAGATTCTTCTATAGTTGATCCATATCCATAGAGATCTTACTCAAGCTTCCAGGCTTTCCTTGAATGATTATTTTCTAAGTAACTATGCTCTGATACCAATTGTTAGAAATAGGGAATATTGAGAGGGGGGGTGAATCAGTATTCTACAAACTTTATCTTTTGCCCAATTATGGATATAACAGATTATCTTTACACATGCATAACATAAGAAGCTAAACAACATGTATAGCAATAAAACTAAAGAACTCATAACACATTATTTATTCTCAAGGAAACCCTGGCCAAGGGAAAACCCCGGTGGGGATGGTACCCACAAAGATCCACTAATCAAAAGTATCATGTTAAGGATGTTGACCCTGTTAGGAGTCTATTAGATGCATATAGTGTCTCAGTCCTAATTAAAGGACTATAGGCCTTGTTAGAAGCCTCAACCCTGTTAGGAGTTGGCAGTACAAAAAGTGATTACCAGATGAGCCCACTGCCCAAACAAGTAATGTACAATATTTACTGATTACAAAAGTAGGTCAAGATACATAACCTTATACTGCTTGCATCAATATCTTTTTTCTTCTCTTTCACTATCTCTATTACACACATTCGTTCCTTCATCATATATCCTTCTTACAATTTATAATTACATTTATACAATTTATTAAGATTAATAACTTTCCAATCGGCTATCATATTGCAAAATAACTTTATCCAAGGGTTAACATCTAGGATGTTGTTCCTTTATATTGTTAAGTCATTATTTTGATAAACAAAATAATCCCTTAACTCTTTACCAATTCTGTCTTCATATTATGTCCTGTCGGCTTAACATTGTCTTTAGAAAAACTGTCATAACTTCTTTCGTACATGCCGTACTAACTTGCACTCTAAGATGAGTCTTCAATAGTCACCATAATGACAACAACTATGTAACCAACTCAGCCAAATTGCCAACAAGGAAATGGTTTAAGAAGATCTAGCAAAAGGAAGAATCTAATAGAGCGATGGGGTTCTTTATAAGGGATCAAATCATGTCTAGTAAAAGTCTCAGTCTTGTTAGCAATAGCTTCAATAATGTCTAATTCCCTAAATTCCAAAGGCAATGCAGGAAATTCAACCCAAAAAGGTAGTAGGGCACACATAGAATCATGAAGCTTCAAATTAGGGGTTAAAAACATTATATAGATATCGATGCCATTACAAAACTAATATTTAATATGATGGACATCATTACGTGAGCAACAGAGGAACCAAAGATTGCAATAAAAAAATTTGAACCATGATCAAGATAGAACACATCAGTAAGCCCTTACCAATTACTTTTAGCCCATGAACAAAACTCAGAGATTGGCAAAAATGACTAGATCTTACCTCCAAGCACCCTTTCATGCATATACAATATGTGTGGAGCCAATAATCCATCCTCTAGATGAAGCGAAGGTTCATAATCACCCACAAGAGGATGTTGCTTCAACGATGATCAATTTTTACCATATCCACCAATTTTGAGCCCCGACATGGAAATCTTGATGATGAAATTTGCTCTGTAGATTATACTGCCCTTTTTCGCAGTGGAATATTATTTGACGAAGACAAAAACTTAGGAGACCGAATCGGTAGAGAATTTGGCCAAGAAATAAAAGAAGGAAAATTTGGGTCAAAACTCCCAATTAATGATCCATCTAATGCATGGATATGGGTTGGCAATAGAGGCCCTGAGAAAATATCAAAAATAGGTTGAGCCTGAGGATAGTGGAAACCATGAAACGGAGGTTTCCTACCCCTATTTTTCCAAGTGCGAATGGCCTTTAGAGAATATTGTGCAGATCCCTTAGAAAAATTCCCATGTGCATGAGAAGTTTGCTTTAAATAGCCTGGATTTCCATTAGATCTTTGTGGCCTTCCAAAACTGTCTTGTTTACCATTATGTGGAGATGGATGTTTGAATGAGTTAAAAACCCTAGTCTTCAACCTTCCTTCATTGGTCGATGAAAAAGCCCGCTCCTTTTGCTCCCATTTCCCATTTCGCACATTTTGCACATTTTACTCCTTTCACTCCATCCTCCACAAAATTAGATTTTTAATTAGTTATGTCCCCTTTGATTTAATTATACTTAATCTAAACATAGGAGTGTTTTTCTACACTTAGATCATGATGTCTCATGTCATAGGAAGAGGAAACTTTTTTTGATCTAACTTAATACTCACCAAGGGTTTCAACTATGACTTTCTTATGTATTTCTATAAGCCTTTATTTGTTAATGTAAACATCCAATAAATTTGAAGCAATCAATTTAAACTTATGTCTTTATATACATTTGTTCTGAGTTGGCTTGGCATGTGGATTGTTAAGAGTCTATACAAATAAACTTTGGAATATGGACCTTAAAAGGAACTCATGGCATGAAAATCACAAAGGCTATATGCATAGTTTTGTGAGTATTATTTTTTATCATTTGTTTAAAACTTTATCCAATTCAACACATAATTGAGTTAAGAGAACTTTACCTAGCAATTAATTAATCTCCACAGAAATGTTTGTAAATACTAACTAAATAGATTTATTCACATTGTATACAAAGATAAATAAAATCGACCTATAAAATTTTGTAAGATTGAAGAGACACTAAAACATTCATAAAAAAATGTCAACATCAAATCTTTATAACTCAACCTTTAAATCTAATTTATTATCATTAATATTCCGAAACTAAATACCCTCGTCTATTACTTGCTTCTTCACAACTAGTTCATTTTCAATTTCTAGATTAGCTCCTATTCAAATATTATCTATACATACATTTATCTGTGATGATTTCATTTGCTTAGAGATATTAATAAACTTGTATGTTGTCATACGAAAGGTGGAATTGTCAGAGGATTTGTCTTTTAATCGATTTAAAATACCTGGCAGAGATTCAGTGCGACATTGTCTAAATCAGAAGAGCAGCTCACCAGACTGGTAAACATCTCCAACAGAAACATCAGGAGGACGGTTAACAGCGGATCTAAAACATTCCCTCCGTCACTAAGAGCTTGTTTTTATTGTTTTTTTGTTAGAGGTATTGTTAGGGTGCAGCCAATCAGAATGACGTACAAGAACTGCCTAGCTCAATGTGACACACTATATAAGAACCTTTCATCTATTACATGCACAAACAGCTACTATCGAGAGATTGAGTATCAAGAACAAGAACTGAGGAAGCAGTACGGACTTCATAGGAGAAGAGAAAAGGAGAATGGCGTCTGTAATGGGACGTACAGTCGCTTTGGCGGCATTAGCATTCACATTTTGGTGTATGGTTTTCCCAGCCTGCGCACGCGACCGCCACGTTCATTTCCACGCGAAGCAGCAGTGGCAAAATGCCCACGCAACTTTCTATGGAGGCTACGATATGTCTGGAACTATGGGTATATTTATATTATGTGCATCTACAATATCAAGCAAAATTATAGGCAGATTCTATCTTTACAAAGATTTTAAAATCATGTTTGTGTGTATATGTCCAGGAGGTGCTTGTGGGTACGGAAACTTGCCTGCGCAAGGGTACGGTATATATACGGCTGCTCTGAGCCCGGCGTTGTTCAATGATGGGCTGAGCTGCGGAGGATGCTACGCATTGCAGTGCAAGGCGGAGGAGAATCCGCAGTGGTGTCTGCCTGGAACATCAGTCACTGTCACCGCCACCAACTTCTGCCCGCCCAACTTTGCCCAACCCAACGACGCGGGCGGGTGGTGCAACCCTCCTCTCCCTCACTTCGATCTCTCCGTTCCCGCCTTCCAGCAGATTGCGCTGTACAAGGGCGGCGTGGTTCCGGTGCGCTACAGGCGGGTGGAATGCGTGAAGAAGGGAGGACTTCGGTTCACAATATCTGGGTGGAGGTATTTCCAGATGGTGTTGGTCACGAATGTTGGAGGAGGCGGAGACGTGGTGGCCGTTTCCGTGAAGGCGAAGGACCCGCGCACCCCTGGTAACTCCGGGTGGCAGAGTCTGAAGCGCAATTGGGGCCAGAATTGGCAGAGTAATTTGGACATGATGGGGCAGACGTTGTCTTTCAGAATGACAACCAGCGATGGGAGGAGCGTAATTTCTCGAAGGGCGGCTCCCAATTCGTGGCAATTCGGTCAGACTTTCGAGGGACGACAATTTTAACGACAACTTGGGAGTTCTCCAGATTTTAGTACCATAAATTTATGTACTTCTTTCACTGTCTTACTGTGGATATTATGAGGCGAAGTCGATGCTGCGGAGGTGCTCTTATGTTTGGCGCCCGCTCGTCCTCGCTATATTTTGTTTTTCCTCTCTTTCTTAAGAGTTGCAGAGTTGTAGGGGGTTGTATACATATATGTATGTGTTTAGTTTTGTCACATATTTATATAATATATTGTAAACAAAATAATTTATATATGAAATAATTAAAATAAATGGTAGTTGATATAGACTTATATTTAAAGACATAAGAATCTATAAATGTTATTAAAAAATTTATAAATATATTCATCAATAAGCAATAAATATTTTTTTGGTTCGCAGTGCTGCACTCCTATTTATAAGGATCTCACATGAGATTGATCTTTAGTCCCCTCTCCATATGATGCTCTGAGTTGTGGCACTACCTCAAATATGTCCACATGTTTTCTTGCACTATATTGAGGCTTATAGCTAGCCCACACTAACTATTGGGTGTTCAAACAAGGGACAATATCGATATGAATAGACCCACAAACTCATGCCATTCTTGTGTGCTAGATAAATGAAATCATACAAGTATGAGATCAGACATATCACTATTATATCAAGTCAAATCCAACATCTAGTATTCTACTTAATCATAAGTCAGTGTGTGTGTGTGTGTGTGTGTCTCTCTCTCTCTCTCTCTCTCTCTCTCTCTCTCTCTCTCTCTCTCTCTCTCTCTCTCTCTCTCTCTCTCTCTCTCTCTCTCTATATATATATATATATATATATATATATATATTATTAGCTTGAATGTCATCTCGCCAATGGCGATCAGCTAGAGTATTGGGAGTATTTGCAATTGTATTCACTCTTCTCTATACTCTACAATTAATTACTTCACCTTGTTATTCTCATCTCTATCCTCCTTGTCATATGATAATGTGCCCATGCCCTAATATCATAGTGGGGTGATCTCCAAGAAATAGAAGGTTAACATGAGTAGTGCTCCACCATCTAGTGTAGCCTTGAATTCAACCTACATCATCATAGATAAATGCAAGAGGTATGACTTGCTCCACATTATTTGGAGGCCTCAAACATAGAAGCATCATCAACCACCTACATAGTAAGGTATTCATGCAGTTCATTCTCCCACTAGGAAGGAGAATCATAGACCATTAAGTATGACTAATATTAAGCTAGATGAACTATAGAAAAGTATTAAGTAAACCAAAAATGAACTCCTTAATAATCTAGATCCTAAGTACATGATTAATCAATAATTTGTAAAAAGATTTCCACAAGGAGAGGCCATAGGAAAATCTAGTTCTAGGAGTGGCTTTATGTTACATAATAAATATCCTTAATCCAAATGAGCTACCAATTCTAATATAGCAATAATTATACACAAAATAAAGAGGAAAGTTTTGGATATCAATTTAAATTAAAGTTGTCAACCAAATTTATTAACCGGAGTGTTAGTTCATATTTTTACCATTTAACTCTTCCAATATAATGGGCCTAATAAGTGGTAATCTAAATCGACAATTGAGTGAGGTCTAATAATTTTTCTACACCAACTCTTTACTTATTTTTGAAGGTGGAACTACCTTCTTATGATTAAAAATAATAAAACTAAATCTCTCTTATGATTTTAACCAGAAAGCAAGTAAGGTAAGGAAATTTTAACCATAAAGTTTTATATGGTAAACTTCTTACATATCAAGATAAACCGTTAGAACGCAAAGTTTCTTTAGAAATATGAAGAACTATAAGCTGATATTTGTCTAATCTTTGTTAGTTAATAGATTGGTCTTTAATAATATTAACTCAAACCCTCACAAGACTTCTCTATTAAAAAAAATTTGAAATCTCTTTCAAATGTTTGTTAATAGAGAAGTCTTATGAGGGTTTGAGTCAATATTATTCAAGACCAATCTATTACCTAACAAATTTATGGCGTCTCTACTAGGGAATTGAATCCAAGTGATGGTGCTTTGTTTTCCTTGGAAATATGAAGGTGCCTACCCAAGGACGAAGGTTGGTGAATCTATTTTTCAGAACCTATAAAGAATATCTTTTAGTTAAAACAAGTCCAATTTAAATTTATGTCATTGGTTGCAGCTCAGCCATGGTAGGCTCATTTCAGCCCTTTTGGTTTTCCTCATTTCATAGCCCTTCCCGTAGGCTCAAGAAGACATTTTAAAAAATATTTTGGAGAGAACAATCAAGATCCTAATAGACACATCCATGCATTTAATGTTTCTTGTGAGATTCTTGGAGTTTCAGAAGAAGATGTTTTTGTTTGACTTTTTGTTGAATCCCTTGTTGGTGCTACTACAATTTGGTTGCAGCATTTGGAAGAAAGATGTATCACCAATTGGAACATATTAGAAGGCAATTTTCTTGCAAGATTCAAACTGATAGTTAATTTGGGTTCTCTATTATGTCAATTTTTTAAAATGCACAAGAAAGAAGATGAAAAGATAAGGGACTTTTTAGACAGGTTTAATCAGTCATTGGTGAAAATTAGATAAGTTGAGTAACCCAGCCAAGAGATTTTGTCGTCCATATTTATTGTAGCAATGCATCTAGAAGTCAAATTTTATTTGAAGCAAAGAAAAGTATGTGATTTTGAAATCACTAAGAAATAAGTTGTTAGAATTGAAGATGATTTAATGTTGTCAGGTTGGTTTAAGCAAGATAAAATTGAAGAAAAATTCAACAAAGAACATACAAATGACTATTATTTTAAGTCAAGATTGTGTGTACCTACACCTGGCACAATTGAATGTTTAATTTAACAATTTTTTATCAAGATCATTTTAAAAATAATAAACAAAGTATCCTAGAAATTGAATCCGAAATGGCTAAGGTATATCATTTTAATTATAAAGATGATTATGATAGCTCAAGTGATGAAGATTAAGATGATAACCATGTTCCATCAAACATATCAATATTATCTATCCTAGAGAATAAAAATAAAGAAGGATATGAAAGAGATATTGTGGTTGTTTCTATGAAGGCAAAGGACCCGCGTGCCCCTAGTACCTTCCGATGGTGGAGTCTGAAGTGGAATTGGGGCAAAACTTGGAAGAGTAATTTGAACATGATGGGGCAGACGTTGTATTTTAGAGTGACAACAAACGATGGGAGGAACATAATTTCTTGAAGGGTGGCTCCCAAATCGTGGTAGTTTAGGAAGGCCTTCGAGGGATAACAATTCTAAACACAGCTTGGGAGGAGTACTCCAGATTTTAGATCCATAGATTTTATTTCTTTCACTATCTAATGTGGATGATAGGAGGCAAATTTGATGCTGTAGAGGCACTCTTATGTTTGGCACCCGCTTGTCCTTGCTATATTTACTTTTTCTTTTTTGGTCGAGAGTTATGTACTATATTATATTAAATCTTGTGACATATTTATGTTTGCTATATATTGTAAATAAGTAGTTCACATTTAAATAAAAAATGGTTGTTGAAAGGAACTTATATTTAGCACTGAAATGTTATATGAGAAAAAGCTTAAATACATTTATTAATGTACATGGCTAAGCTTCCTACAAAATGCACCATTGACCAAATTTCAAAAACTAGAAAACACAACAAAGTTTCATGGAAATTTCAACACCTTTTCTTCATGATTAGCATATTTTGTGGTAAAAAACTACAAAAAAATTGCCAAAAAATCATTGTGTTTTCATGAATCTAGAAAAAAAAAAGTTTGACCTTTTTTGTCTTTAGTGCGTTTTCCTAGGGAGGTTACCCTATGCCTTTATTAATAAGGAAATAAATTATTTTTTGGTTTCAAATAAAATGTTATAACTATTTATTATAAATATGTATTTTGAAAAATAAAATGTTCATTTAATAAATAACATATTTTTTTAAACATCTGACAAGGAGGGTAATGACCTGGAGGATGTCAAGAACTCTTTTGGGAAGATGCATCTCATGATGATCTATGGTGAAGATCTTATGAAGTGCATGTAGATGTTGCTTTCGTGGTTGTCCTGTCTTTTTTCTATCCCTTTTGGGGTTTTTTGTCTTTTTCCTGATGTGTCTATTGCTTAATCTATATTTCAAGATTGTGTTCTTTGGTGCTGTGACACATTTCTTGTAAACTTTAACATTAAAATTTTATTCCCTGTTCAGGTTTTGAGTCCTTGTAAAACCTATTTTTACAAGTAATCAGAACATTATTTTTTAAACAACTATTATTTTTAATTAAATCAATAGGGAGGGGGTTCTGATCTCTTTTAGCAAGAACAACACAACAAATAGAACATAAATCAAGCTTCAAGCTATTACATCTTGAAGGACCAAAACCCCCGCATTTATGATTTAAAAATTTTAATAAATTTTTTTTTAGAAAAAATAACTATATCCCAAATACTCACTACTACTACCATTACTCTTCCAACCATTAACATAGTAGTAATTAACCAAAATAATAGTCTTATTGGTATGGAAGTTTAAGGGAATATCAACATTAAACAGAGAGTCCACATTAGACTTATAGACTATTAAGTCATGCTTGATAGAAAAACTAAACTATAAGTAAACCAAAAGAAAATAAAACCTAAAGAACTAGCATCATTGAAACCTATGCAAAATAATATATTCATAGAAAACAAGAGGAGACAACCTCAAAGAGTAGCTTCTTGGATAACTTTTAGACAAGTATTGTTATCAGAGTGAAAAAATATTATTTCTATATGTACAACTATTTTGCATATAAATTAGAGTATTTCAAATTAAAGATTTGTCCTATGACAAATAAAAGGTAAGCACAATAAATACCTTATATTTTTTATAAAATGTGAAGAACTGATGAAAGGTTTTAGTGTTCAACTATTGGTCTATTTGTTTTGGATATAATATGTATTTTTTTGTAATACCAGGGTAAAAGTAAAATACTATGTTTCCATTTAGGCTAATTCGGGTGCTTCAAATGAACCAATTTTGGCTGAACCAATTTTTCCTGAAAAGGGTAATGTTGAACCAATGTGGCTTTGACTGTATGCCCCACAATGTCGATGTGGCAAACACGGTTCAATTCAAATGGGAGGATTTGACCAAACTAGATTTGGTCAGACTCCCCTCAATCTGTAAAAAAAACAAAAAAAAACTAAAGAGATCATTCCTACTGTAGTGCTTACAAGAATTACAGAGTGATTGAGGGATATTCATAGAACTAGAAATCAACTCAGCCTAGTCTAAAAGTTGTTTCCCTTCTATGATAATTTGAACATGTAAAAGTACATCCATTCAGAGCAAAGATAGGCTACCTGTGATCCTCTTACTCTGTGCAACATAATCATGATATCACTGATATAAGATTGCACATGATCCTTGTTCAACTTCTTGGGTAACCATGAACTTCCCCTCTATGGATTCAGTAACCAAATTTTAACCATGTAAGTTCAATTCCTATCCCTATTCTCATTAAACTTAACAATGAACTATGCATGAGAAAAGGAAGAAAATGTTTTTTCTATGATTTGTAGAGATAAAGATATAATTTCCCTATTAACAGACATCAAGATGTTGCCATCTCTCTTTCTAATTGTTTTAGTCTATGTATAATAATTTTTAATACACTCAAGTATTAGTTCTGGGCATATTATAGTGGGAGGGAAAGTTGCCGCTAAGCACAACGTACTATGCAAAATCTCTAAAGCTGGTGTACCCTCGAGGGAACTGAGAAGGCAGTCTAGTAAACCTTCTAAAATATAATTCTCTAGGTCAATTTTTGTCACTATAGGACCATCACATACCAGGCTTGATGCATTTTCGAACATATGAAAAGCAGATTTCATAGCTTGAAAGGAACTTGTATTTCCTACTGGATTCTCTATTCTGCTATTAAATTTGAAAATACCATAAAAGGGCAGCCATACTCACCTTACTCTATAGATTTCACTCACCACTAGAGCTCCAATTTCCTTACCTACGTCTGCTTGTTTCTCAATAACATTGTTATTTAAAACTTTGAGTGTAAATATCAACTTAAATAGGAGCATGAGAAAATCAATTATTAATTACACATCTTTACGAAGGTCAAGGTAAAAAGATATGATTTGACATTTTATGCATGCAATCCATAATTACTATTTACACAAATCCCCGTGTTAGAAAATTTAATAATTATTTGGATATCTCAGACATGCCAACTTCCCCCCACTCTCTTTAGCATTAAATATACAGCTTCCTATGGGACCTACTATCGAGCTGTTAAAAGATTTACCTTTTAAACCTCTTGTCTTCTTTTGAATATCTTTTAACATGAGTGAAAAATATTTGTGATAGTTCAAGAGTGTTCAATATAGTTTAGACCCTCATATCTACAGGTTTATCATTTTTGTGATTCAACATCACTGACATGTCATAATCCCATGATTGATGCCTCAACATTTATCATGACTTATTGACATGTTAATCATCTCTGTCATCTTTATATACTTGCCAAATTTCTTAAAAATAATGAACCAGCTTGAACTTCCTTGAATTGACATGAACAAAGTTCAAGCTTGTTCAAGGGTGTTCAAGAAAATTTGTTAGCAAGGAACTTGACACCTTTTTAAATCATGGTAAGACTTGAGAGACTAAATATTTTTCATAAACAACTGAACTTGAGGGAAACTCAAAAGATTAAAGAGAAAATAAGGTGATTTAAATTAAACAAGGCTGACTTAGAAAAGAAGGAGGTACAAGTGCCAAACTTGGACTAACATCGACTCTGACTGGGGACTTCTTTTAGAAAAAGGAAGAGAACTCTGAACTTTGGCTATGCAAAAACTAAAAGGGTAAGATAAAACACTACAAAAATAGGAGCAAAAAGATAAGTAGTTGGGAAGTAATATAGACCTAATATGTACAAAAAAAATTTACACAATGAGAGCCTCAAAGTTTAAAAAGTTTCAAATCCTACCCATTATAAGAAAATGGCAAGACTGTCTCATCTAGATAAGCCAATTTAAAGGCATTAGGTCCTAGTTCTTCTTCAATAAGTAAAGGCCCCTACCATAATGATTTAAACTTGCTATGAGCTCCTTTGGATTCTTTCCTTTTATCCCAAAGTAACACTTCATCTCCTTTCGTGAATTTTTGAGGTCTAGGTCTCTTGTCAAAAAATTTCTTAGCCCTGGCTTGAGGTTTAGTGATTTTTACCACCAATGCTCTTTCTTCTTCAAGCTTATGTAGGTACATGATTATTTTTTCTAAAGAATCTCTGAAAGTTTGATCTTCGATAGCTATTTGTAATCTTGTTGCTGACATTTCCAGAGGAAGTGAAACTTGATCCCCCACTCCATAAACTAGCTCGAAATGTGCCATACCAATTTCTCTTTTGGGGGTTATTCTGTCAGCCTAGAGAGCTTCAAAAATCTTTTTATGCCATTTTTTACCTCTGTCATCTACCAGCTTCTTCATGATAGAAACCATATTCTTATTACTTAATTCTTCTTGTCCGTTGTCTTGTGGAAAATAATCTGACAAATGGGACAACGAAATACTATGATCATAGAAAAAAAGGGTTAGCTCTTTCCAAATGTGTGGCATTATCCACTACAATCTTTTGAGGAACTAGAAAGCACACTAGGATATTGTCTTTTAGGAAGTCACACGCCACTTGAGAGTTTTCTTTTCTAGTTGGAATAGCTTCAACCCTCTTGGTGAAATAATTAGTTGCAGTCAAAATGTAAATATGACTAGCACTTGTTTCATGATTAAGTGGTGTGATAAAATCTAGTCCCCATTTCTTGAAGGGTTCATCCACCACAACAAGTTTCAAAGGTAGAGCTGCTAATTGAGGTCTTTGAAGAAACAATTGGCATTTTTCATAGTTCCTGACATATGCATAGGCATCTTTAAGCATGCCTGGCTAATAAAAATAGTTGCGAAGGATTTTAAAAGGTGTGACAGTTGAGGAAAAATGCCCTCCATAGGTCTCTTCATGAAAATTTCTCAACAATTACAACTGTTGTTCTTTATCCACACATATGAGGAAAGTTCCATCTATGCCTGTCTTGAATAAAGCACCTTTCCATATCACATACTTGGCCACTTGGAGCCTTAAATTATGCCTTTCTTTGGGTGTTAACCATGTAGGGCATTCTCCATAAGTTAAATAATATGTTATATCACAAAACCAAGAGTCAGTTAAGCTAACCAATAGTGCTTGGGATACTTCATTCTCTGATTCTTCTGCTTCCCTTGAGTTTTTCGCTATGAACATACACGAGCCCCTTCCTCTAACTAGCTTGGTGGGTCTTATCATTAGGTCATACTCCTGTATTTTGGTTACCCATGCCATCGTTACTTCTTGTTGAGTAAGTAAACTTTTTACAATAGAATCAGGAACATACACTATAGAATGTGAATGAAGAATATAAAACCTGAACTGCTTGATAGCTTTTTCCACAACAAAAGCTTATTTCTCAACAAAGGAATATTTAAGCTCATGCTTTTTTAGCAGGGTGCTCATAAAGGAAATTGGTACTTCATTTTTAGAATCAATCTTTTGAGTCAATGTCCCCAACAATGAGTGATCAGAGGCATAACAATAAATGATAAAATATTTCTTATAATATGGGTAAACTAAAGCAAGAGTTGCCACAATAGTTTTAATTTTAGTGAATGCCTTTTTACCATCTTCTGTCCACTTGAAAGACTATTTTTTTCTCATCATCCCTACAATATGTCTAGTCAGCTCAGAAAAGTCTGGTACAAAAGCTCTCAAAAAATTAATTTGTCCAATAAAATATTTAAGCCCTGTCCTACTTGATGGAAGACCAATCTGCTGAATAGTCTTCACTCTCTCAGGATAAATTCGGATTCCTTCCTTGGAGAGAATATGACCTAAAAGTTTACCCTCTATCTCAAAAAAGACAAACTTTTTGGGGTTGAGAGATATACCATGAATTCGACACCTTTGACCATAGGTCTCTGAGGTGATGCTTTATTCTCCTAGAATAAACTATCAAATCATCAAGATAAATCACAATAATCTTATTTTTCATGTCAGCAAAGGAAGAGTCCATATCCCTTTGGAAAGTTTCTCCTGCATTGATCAAGTCAAAGGGCATCTTGTTATATGCAAAAGTTCCCCAAGGTGCAGTAAAAGTAGTTTTGTATTTATTTTCTTCAGCTATGCTAACTTGATTGAAGCTTGAAAATCCATGAACCATGGACATCATCTCAAATTTGGCTACAGTTTGTAGGACATTCTATCTTTTTTAAGGCATAATTATCCTTCAGGCTAGCTTGATTCAGATTGTGGAAATCAACGCAAATCTTTATTTCTCCATTTTTCTTCCTCACTAGGATGATATTCACAATACATGTTGAGTGTTAAATAGGATATATGATTCTTGCCTTCAAAATTTTATCCACTTAACATAGTATGGCTTCTGACACCTTGGGGTTATAACTAGAGAGTTTTTTCCTAAAAGCTTTAGATTCTGGTTTGAGGGATATATGATGACTAAAATTCCCTTCCCTAAAATATTTTAAATCATTATAATTCTAGGTGAATACTTCAATATAGGCAGTCAACAAAAGTTGCAGGTTTTTACTTTCTTGAGTGAATAGAGCCTTGCCTATAGATATCCATTTTGGTTCTTCTATATTTCCAATATTCATTTGATCATATTCTTTCAATACCTTAGAATGCAGACTTCCCCTTGGGATGTGGCTATCATCTTTCTTGGAAAAAAAAACTTTCAAAAGAGATCAGCCCCTTAGGAATTTTGTTACCTTTTAACTAAGCTACTTCCAATGGTGGTGACTCAGAACCAGGTTCTTCACATGCTTCATTCATCCCTTCAAAATAAGTAGATGCAAAGACCTCTACACATGTCATGAAGTTATTAATATGAATATCATCTTCAAATACTTGCAAATGTTCAATATTTTTGATTGCAGGAAAAAACAAGTTTTTAAATGGGGACCCGAAACCTCTTACAAGCCATAAAGATTAACAATTAAGATCATCCAAAATAAAATAGGCCCAAAGTCTGAAACCCCTATGCATAGCTAAATAACCAACAAAAAAACCCAGACGATATCTAACAAAAACAAAAAACCAGCAACCTAGAACCTGTCAACTTCAGGAACCAGAAGCCACATTGAGCGCCTTATAGGCCTCATCAGCATCCTGTTTAGCAGTAGAGATCATTTTGATGGTAGCATTAAACTCTAAAAGTTCTTAGATTCTATCATGTATCTTCTTCTTCCTCACCGATCTGGTGCGTTTACCAGGGCCCTCGTTGTCTGGGTTATCTTCCACATCCTCTGGTTTTTTAGTAGGAGAGCCATTGTCTAGCTCAGACTTGATGATCATGAAGTAGTACATAGTTGATCCCATAAAGGTATTGTTATCAAGCATGTGATTTTTCATGGTTGTCTCCAGGGTTTCCATTCTATCATTTAAATCTTGTATTTTCTTATCATCCTCCTTGGTGGCCTTCTCTTCCCCAGTGCTAGGGATATTCTCCAGCTGGGTCTGCATGGTATCCACTTTCACAACAATAGCCCTGTACTTCAAATTAAGGCTTTTAAGTTCCTAAAACACCCATTTTATGAGCCTAAAAGAGTAAATGGATGCGGCTTTAGTAGTTTGAAGGACTCCAAAAGGGGGGTCAATTTTGTCTTCCATGTCTTCATGTAGAAGCTAGACGTTCCTCTCCTATAGGTCCATAGTTTTCATAAAGGGAATGTGATGAGAAATCCCCAAATCAGTACCATCCTCCTTCTAAGGAACAACCTAGTTCTTGTCTAGGGAGGTGTGTATCTCATCCTCCTCATTTTGTATGTTTTGTCCCACATCCACCACCACATCGATCCTAGGGGATATCGACATGTCATGCTCTTGAGAGCTATCATAATCAACCAAAATTGACACTTTTTGGCCACCTTCATCTTCCTCATCATCCTTCTCTTCCCCTTTCTTCTTGCTACCAGAGGTATCACCTTTGTCCTTGGTACCCTTCTTCTTCTCATTCTTATTCTCTTCAATAATCTTTTTACTAGCGGACATTTTACCCTTTCCTTTAGTTTTAGTAATTTCCTCATCAGTATTATAGTCCTCCTCTGAGTTGGAGTTGGAAACAAAGGAAGAGGAATCCCCATCCTTAGTAGAATCTACCATGTTATCATATCCTTCCTCACTCTAGGCCAAGGTTTCTGTGTCCAAGTTCTCTTCCTTCTCCTTCTTGGCTTTCTTGCCAGAAGAACTTTCCTCCTTCACAATAGTATCCCTAATTTTTTTTTTCCTAGAACTGGACTTAGAAGGGGAGATACCAGGGCTAATTCTAGCCATTTTCTTAATATGGTCCACTATCAGCCTAATAATCCCTTCATGGAGAACGGGTTTTTTATCATTTTTCTTGTGTTGTGAAATACTATGGCAGAGCGATTGCAGGATAAAAAAAGTAGAGAAATTTTGATTTTATGCCTAAAATGGAAAATAAGCACAAAATGATAAAAATGGGCTCTCTTAAACCTACCATCTAAAGTAACATACTCCATGATGGCCATCATAACCATAGCCTAGATTTCTTTGAAGGAGTCAACATCGTAGTAGCCTCCACTTTCTTATATCAGACTTTTTCTCTCCAGCTTCCCCTTAGGAAACTAGCGGATGGCTTTCTGAGAGATCTTCTTGTCACAAAAGAATTTCATCCCCTTTGTGCTTAGCCCAAAAATTTTAGCTACAAATTCTTCCATGATGTTCATAGTTACCCCTTCAATGGTAACTGTGTCGTCTCTCCATGAGTCCACAAAAAACTTGGTGGACAAATCCGTTGCCCCATGCAGCCTCTCCATATAATTCATGAGCCCCCCATTCTTTAAAATTTCCCACACCTTAAGCATGTTCTTCCACTTAGAGCATTCCTTCAGCTCTCTCCCATTCAAGTCACCACCCATCTTGAAGGTTATAGGGTTTTTGAAATTAGCAGAGAAAATAGGACTATTACTTTGAATAGTAACCTTGGGATAAAAAAAGGTGAAATAATACTTGTAACTAATGATCTTAGGAAAGCTCCCACTTTCCATGATGATGCTCTTCTAGTAATTAAAGGGATGTCTAATCATCATAACTTAACAAGATTTTCCCAATTCACCATTCTACTATGAAGTCTGTCGTAAGCCAACTTGGCCTTAATATCGACAGTTAGATTTTCCTATCCTCTCCAGATCATGATTTCATTTTCTTTGACAATGATATTAGCCAGGTCATCCACAGTACTATTCACTTCCCTATAAGCATGAGAGATGATGATGTGTTTGAAAGTATTAATTATCTTTCTGGCCTCCTCGATTATCCCCTGTATTGTCCTTGATAGTTTAGCCTTTGCATTTATACTTTTGAGGATATTTTGCAAATCCCCCTCAATCCAAATGTTCTGAGCCATATTAGCCTTAACCAGTTTCAGAGTTTTGAGGAGGGCCATTGCTTCAGCCACATGGTTATTTTGAATGCCAATTGGACAAGCAATAGCCACCAGGCAATTAGCCTTGTCATCACGGATGAGCCCTCCACTGCCAGCAGGTTCGGGGTTTCCCTTGGTAACCTCGTCAAAGTTGATTTTAATCCATCCTAGCGGAGGAGAAAGAGAAATAGAATTCTCCTGAAGGTGCTGGTTTTTGTTACCAACTTTCTTACCCCAATCTCCACCATTGAAAGCCAGGGTTCTGCTAGTGGCCATTTTGAAATTCTCTCTTATACTCCTTTTTATCTTCTCCACTATGACCTTTGGAGTGAGCTCAATATTCCTAAAAACTCTATCATTTCATTCTCTCCATATTCTCCATATGACATGAGGTGGAATAATGTTCCAAAGGGTGGGCTCTATGGGGGAATCAATTTTGTGCCACTGGATGTAGAAGTTTTCCAGATAATTAGGAAAAAACCACCTAATCTCCTAGCACTGTAAAAGATCCGACTAGACCTCCCAAGCATAAGAATAGTCAATAGCTAGGTGAGCAATAGACTCCTCTAGCTTTTTACATAAAAAAAATTTGTTAGTCAGGATCATTCCCCTTTTCTGGAGGTTATCAATCGTTAAAATTTTATTCTGCAAGAGAGGCCAGAAAAAATTGTTAATTTTTGGAATAAGAGAGTTGTCCCAGACTTGAAACCAGAAAGGGATAGGATTCGGTTTATTCAAAAGGAGCTCAGAATAGGAGGCAATCGAAAAGGTTCTTGAAGGCCAAATTCCCCACAAGAGCCTATCTTCTCTAGAAATCTTAATCATCCAAACTCTAGGATCCTGCATAAGAGGTTTAAGGTTTTCATCAATAAGAGTCAAATTGATCCACTTATTGTTTCTCCAATAGTCAATGACCATCAACACATACTACTAGGTGCACTAAAGAATAGTAGGTTGGAAGGCAGCAACAGTGCTAAGGGGGTGATCTTTTATCTAGCTGTCTTCCCAGAAATGGATTCTTCTACCATTACCCAAAACCCATCTGGCACCTTTAAAAGCTACCTCCTTGGCCAGCTGAATACTATTCCAAATATAAGATCCTTTCACCTGAAGGTTATTTTTCCATAAATAAAAAATGTGAGACACAAAGTAAATATACTTATTATGGATGATCTCATTCCACTCTCTTCTTTCTTCGAAAATTCTCTAGACCTATTTAGCCAATAGAGCTTGATTAGTAACTCTAATAGGCTGAATGCCAAGACCTCCCCATTTTTTAGGAGTGAAAACATTATCCTAGGAAACTAAGGCTAGTTGTTTCTTCTCTCCAACTCCCGACCATAAGAAATTCCTTTGGATTCTTTCTATAATATCTACATATTTTCCAGGAATTTTGAAAAGGCTTAAAGCAAAAATAGGGAGACTTTGCAGGGAGGCTTTGAGGAGCTGGAGTTTACCTGCTTGACTGAGAATGGATCCTTTCCAACCCACCAATTTCTTGTTAAATCTATCAACAATGCCCCTCCAAAAAGAATTTGGAGGCTTGAATCCCAGAGGAAGACCCAAATAAGTAGCCGGGAGAGAGTCAATCCTGCAGCCTATGATTCTGGCAATCCTGAACTACCTTTCCTCAAGAGTATTGATGAAATATAAAGAACTCTTATCCCAATTGATGAATTGACCAGAGCCACTAGTATAATCTATCAAGGCTTTTTTGATAGCTTTCACTTCCTGAATTGAGGAGAAACCCATAATGATGGTATCATCAACAAACTGCTCATGGGAGCAATGTCTGGATGAAGAGGAGGGAGAAAGACCTTTGAAAGAACCAAAAGAAGCAAGCTACTGAAAAAGATGACCCAAGCATTCTGCAAGAATAGAAAAAAGAATGGGTGACAGGGGATCACCTTGTCGAAGACCTCTTGAGGGTTTAAAAAACCTAGAGGGGGAACCATTAATCAATATAGCTGTAGTAGAGGTGCTAATCATCTGATAGATAATCTGAAGGAATTTAATGCCAAAATGAAAAGAGCTAAGCACCTTAATCAACATATCCCAGTCCACCCTATCATAAGCCTTGGAGAGGTCCAGCTTGAGAAGAAAGCCTGAAGTGGAGGAGACATGAGTCGAGTGAATAACTTCATGGACTTTCATAATAGAGTCAAGAATCTACCTACCAGGCACGAAGCCACTCTGCTAGGGAGAAATAATGTTTAGAAGAATAGCCAACAATCGAGAAGTAAGAACTTTGGACAAAATCTTATAGACAAAATTGCACAGGCTAATGGGTCTAAAAGCATCCACCAAATCAGCACCTGGTTTTTTTGGAATAAGAGCAATAAAGGTTGCATTGACTTCTTTTAACAAGGATCTAGAGCCAAAAAATTCTTTGATAGCATTACAGATATCTTCTCCAACAATATGCTAGAATTTCTGAAAGAAAAATAAGGGAAAATTGTCTGGACCTAGGGATTTATCACCTTTAAAAGAGAAAGTAGCAATCTTAATCTCCTCCTAAGATGGGATAGCAGTGAGAGCCCGGTTCATGGGGACATCAATGATGGAAGGAATATTGCTAATCAGAGGAGCCTGCTTATCTAAATCAAAATTCAAGTCTTTGGAGAGTAAAGAAGAAAAGAAGTTAATCATTGCCTCTGAAATGTCTAAATCATTAGAAACAACTCCTTGATTAGTATTGAGTCTAGAGATTCTATTGGTTGCTCTATGTTTGGAGGTAGATAAGTGAAAAAATCTAGTGTTCTTATCTCCCACATTAAGCCATATAGACCTTGATCTCTGACGCCAGTAATCTTCCTCCCTGGAGATAATGTTGTGATTTTTTGCCAAAATGCTTTCCCCCTCATCTCTAAGTTCCACCATGAAACCATTACGCTGAATCCTATCTTGAATAATATCCAAATCCTTTTTAAGTTGATTTTTAGTTTTGAAAATATCCCCAAAGATAGTTTTGCTCCAAGTTTTAACATTCTGTTTAACACTAAGAAGGTTTTTGACCACTCTAAACATGGTCGTTCCATGAACACTAATATTCCACCATTCTTTAATATTCTGTTATGCAAATGTTCAATGTTATCAGGAATGCTAGGTTTGTATATTATCTCTATTCTATAAGTATTTATTTCAAAATTTTAATGAGGAAGTAATAAGGATATAGACACTGCTAGAGAATCAACTTGTGAATTCAAACTTCTTGGGATGGCTTCTGTAGAAAAACCTTGAAAAGCTTCAATTTCATTCCAAACCAAATCTCTATAATGCCTCAAGCATTCATTATTAACTATAAACTAGCCCTTTACTTGTTCAACTATTAGTTCAACATCACCTCTCACCACAAGTCTTTTAATTCCATGAGCTCTTTATTCTTGTGATCTTAATAATAGAGCTTCATATTCAACAATGTTATTAGTATTCTTAAAATCTAGCTTGAAAGAAAAGGGAAAATACTCTCTATCGGGACCCTTAAATACTACACTAGCCCTAGACCCAACATTAGCATAGCTACCATCAAATTCTATAGACCAAATCTATGCAATCACATCATAAGCTATGGGAGCTAGAGAAACCTCATTTGGAAAGATTTGAGACTTAGGATTATCATATGGAAAAAATGTATACTTGTTTTTTTTTTTTTTAGTATCTAGTTTAACTTTCTTACTCCCTACAAGGATAACCGCTTCTGACCAATCCATCTTTATTTCTCTACCCATATCCATACAAAAGGTTCTACTCAAGAAAATTCCATAACTTGTAGGTATATCCGCAACAAGAATTGTCATTTTAAATATTTTATCTAGATAAGCGGCTAGAATAGCCTGGGCATCTCTTGCTTGACCTATTAAAGGCACTTGTTTACCATCCATCAAATAAAACCTTCCAAATTTTTTAATTGGAGTCAAGCCTAAGGCCTTGGCAATAGAGGATGGAATAATGTTGTCTGATGCACTTGAATGTATGATACATTTACTTAATTTAAGGCCATTAAGGAGAAAAAAAAATATAGAAAGGGTTAGGCTTTCATGTTTCATCTATGTCATTATTAATACCTGAGGTAGAGGCACTAGATAAATTATTTTGATCTACAATAGAAGGTGATATAATTATAGGAGACTAGACAAGACCATCAATTTGATTGACTCTACATTGATTAGATTGGGATGAGTTTGAAGATTCACCTTTGACATATTTAACTAATTTGTCAACTTCTTTAGGATTTAATCTTAAATTCTCTGGAGGTGAGATTTGAATAGCATAGGATCTGCAAAATTCAACTATATCAAATGAATAAACTCTAGCATCTCTTTGTAAGACTTTAAAATCAGAGGCTTATAACTAGGGGAAATACATTAATCATAGGTTCTTTATTCTTGTGAATAGTACCCGATGTCGTTGGAGTGTACTTAGATGATTTTTTATTACGAGTAAGTATGGCACATGTTGGATCTTCAAGAGCAACTAAAATATCTCCTCTTTCAGAGTCTGATTCATATTCTATGTAAAATGAGCTAGGGTTGCCAAGTTGCTCTTGAGCCATCTCCTCTACCTTAACTTCTCCCAATACATCCTTAGTTTCTTCTATATGCACATGTCTTAACATGTCTAGACATGTGTTGCCATCATGATCTATTGTCAGCTGAAAATATCACATGACTCCCTCTCTAGATGGACCCTCAAGAGATAATCTTGGCTAACTTGAAGATAAAAGAGGAGTTTTAACATGCCATTGATTAGGTTGTTTCTGACTAGTATCTTGGTACACATGAGGATAGGAATGTCCTTGTTTTGGCAGTTGCCTCTTCAAGGTAGTCACATCATTCATTAACCTTTGAATGACAGGCTCTGAGGAATAAGCAGAGGTTTGAGAGTGTGGTGTTTGAATGTCTTTCCTCCACTTTCCTAATGTAATTAGATCATCCTCTAGTTCAGTTTCTCGACTTTGAGTAGTAGCCAAATATGGAGGTCTATTTCTTCTCAGATGAAAACCAATATCTAGAGGCATGAAGTTCAAGAAAAATAACTGTTGATTTTTAGGAGTTGGCCTTTTAGAAGTACGAATCTTATGAATAATTTTATTATATCTGGCCAAATAATCCCTCATTGGTTCATGAATTTCCTTCTTCATTTGTGTAAGATGTGCCAGCAAAGAATGTTCATCATCAAAACTTTAAAACAATTTTCAAATGCAGTCTTCATGGTCTCCTAGTCTGTTATTGACCCAGTTGGTAGATGGACAAACCATTTTGCGTCTCCTTCTATTAGAGTTTGAATAAAAAGCATAACAATAATATCTTTGTGTTGCATTGCTGAAATACCAGTGGCTACATTAAATCACTTGAAATGTTCCTCAATAGAAACCTTTCCATATCCATAAAACATGGGAATGACATCCGTAGAACTCTTTGGGAGAGCGTTATGAACAACAATGGTGAGAGGACCAACTGTAGCACCCCATGGTTGTGCCATAATAGTGGCTGGAAAGATTTTTAAGAGAGGAGGGGCTTGAATGCTAGGTAAAGTTAGTCGCTGGAAAAAATTTTAAGAGAGGAGGGGCTTGAATACTAGCTAAAGTTAGTGTCTGGTAGATACTACTAAATGGAGAGGTGTTAGATGTTACTTTGGGTGGAGAAGGAGGCCTACTCTTCACTTTTGGCTTTGGGATGTAGGTACTTGGAAACTGAAGGTTTTGCAATCCTTCGTAGAAAGTGTAAAAAATTACCTCCCTCCTTTGAGATCTAGTATACAGTTGGGAATCCAGTATTTTGATTCTTACGGTCTTTGGACACTTCTATTCATAATCTTAGCTTCTTGAACAATTGGAAGGCCTCTCATCCATTCACCTATATCCTCTTATTCTTTTAGAACCAAAAGAACTCATTGATATTGTTGATTTTCGGTCTTTACTTTCCAAGCAAAGGAATTCAAATCTGCAATGATATCTTCTTGTGTGTCTTGGATGTTCAAATTGAGTTTAATAATAGGAGGGATTTGTTGTTGGTTAGGTAGTACAACTACAGGTAGAACCATGATATTTTATCAAGAAAATCATTACAAACCACTCCACACTATTTGTGCTCCCCAATAGAGTCACCAAAAATATGTTAGTAAACATATTTTTCCTTCGATATATCTTTCTTACAAAATCACTCTATCACCTATTTGAAAGAAAAGAAAAAAAATCACTAACAATTGGGTAAGTGTTCTTTTAATCACTTCCCTCTAAATTTTATCTTAGGTACAACTCCCTAGGATTGATCTTCAAAGAATTTCAAATACTAATTTGTGAGTTCAACTTTTAACCAGAAAGCTTAAAAGCACTACTTTATCATTCTTGGATGACATGCTCTTCAACATCATTTTAAGAAAAAAAGTTAAGAGAAAAGAGAGAAGAAAATGCACAGTTTTCTACTATAGGTAACCACTTAAAAAATGAATGACAAAAATTCTTTTAAACAATAAACAAACTAAAATATTATATATGATTCAAGCTACTGTGAAACTTTCAAATCACAATAAAGAATGAATTAAAATGTCGACACAGAACATTCATTCATTCATTTCAAATAACAAAGATTTGAAATATGATCATAAATGTGTATTATTATTGTAGCACAAAAAAAAAATGTATATATATGTTTCAATAGTAAACCAAATTCATTCAAGTATTTTCTAAGCACTAACTAACTAAAGAAAAGATTATCTAGTCTTTTCAAAATTTCCAACCCTTTCCTAGTCTCTAACTGTCCTACTTATAGTTTTAGCAAACTGAGAGGTCTCCCTAAAAACCCGATCTCTTGAACAAATAGTTGCTTAAACAAAGCCAGAGTAAAAAGGACGCCTATCCTTAAGAGTTTTCATGCAATTAAAAAGAAACTAAAATTTTAAATCGGGCTCCTTTTCAGTGACATGTTCTTCACTTCCAGTGGGGTTTTCTCCTTCATCAACAATAGAATGAGTTGACTCCCATTGTTTGTATGTTTGGAAAAGTTCCTTAGTGAGCGGTAAATGTGGAATTTTCATGTTCAGGATTCTACCCATTGAGGCCTCTTTAGTCCATTTCAATGTTTTAACTTTTTCAACTATCCTAGGAAGTTGATTAATGCATAATTACAAAAAAGACTCAATCCTATCCATCTGCATGAAGTATGTAGCTTTTGGGTTAACCTTGTCCTTTAATTGTGGTCATGGTGGCTTCAAATGCTTCCAGGGCTCCTTTCAATTCTTGATCACCATAGCTTATTGAATATGTATAGGTGAAATTAATAACTTTCAACTCATTCAACATAGTTTTTTGTATCTGTTTAACCTCATTTTTACAATCCTTATTTTCAGCTATAGTATTCCTGATGGTTGAAATAAACCATCTAATGTTCTTTCCTAAAATGAAGAAATTTGACTTATCAGAAGATATCAAGGATTTCATAGTATAAAACTTGGTATAGCCATACCTCTCAATTTCCAAGAACTTTGTCATAGCAACAACCAATTTTTCTTTCTCTTTATCCCATACTTGTCATTGTGCCTACAATTCTCCCACCGAGGTTTCAGTATTATGAAGAATGACCTGAGAATATTTGACATATTCAAGACCACTTTTAATCACCTCATTCATCCATTCATCTATAGTTGAGACCAAGGCTCAGCTAGGTTGAACTTGATTCAACAAATTTTTTCTCTTAGTTGAGTTCGGATTAAAAACCTATGGAGTTTGGATCAAGGGTGTAGCATCAAATCTTTGGAAGGTATTTATGAACTAGGACAACACCATAATTGTATACTTTAATTCTTTCTTTTCCTTTCTATTTTTCCAATAGGTCAATAACATTTGTTGGGCTATTTCTTTGAACAAGTGATTTTTCCCTCCACGGTCCATGGTTCCTAACTCAACCTTAGTGACTTCAAAATCTTCATCCTTGAGTTCATGCTCCCCTTCCTTTGGCCTATAAGTGGCTACTTAAGTATCCCACTTTCATGTTTTTTCATCTACAAACATTCGAGCTATGCTCTTCACCTTTTTAGTCTTGGGTGTTTTCTAAATATATTTACTGACAATATCTTGAACAAGAACTGAAATAGGAACTGGGCTATACTTCTTATTCATAGAAGAGGTTAACCATTTCGGTGTTGTATCATATACAATTTATTATCTAGGTTTCTTCATTGTTGTGTTCATGAAATCCAGTGTCACATCATCAAGGTTAAAGAGATATTTGTCCACCTATTCTTCTTCACCTATTCGGTAACTTATATCTTTTAGTTTATCATCATCTAGATTGATAGTTTGTACATTCTCCTGAGCCATCTTATTCTTTATTCTAGACCTGGTATTTGATCTTGTGATCCTTTTAATAGTAACTACTGGTGAACAATTTGTTGTAGCTTTCTTTCGAGTAGCCTTAACTTGTTGTTTCCCTAAAGAGCCTGCATTATCAATTGGTGTAGGAATGTTAGAAATAGAGGTCAGAGAAGGTAAAGAAGTAACTCTAAATTTATTTGACTTAGATTTAGACTAATTTTGTTTTATTTTTTTCTAGTTATAGCCATTCTTTGGTTAGGTGAATCACACATTGTGTTCTTTGTTTAGTGTTATCTTCCTCATCTTCAGTCCAGTTAATGATATACTCATCTTGTTCAAATGATTTCTTGAGCTTAGGCTCAATCAAACTAGAATGATCATCATTAACTCCTACATTTATCTACAGTCTCATGGATAAGATTTGTGATATACATAGCCTGATGTGTTCCCTTTCTTTTACTTGAGATTCATCAGTACAATCTTCCTAGAAATTTTCCAAGTGAGGAATAGGGAACATGTGTGACCTAAGCCCTAAACTCCCACTAGCATAATTTTTGTTATCAAATCTTGTTCTCTCAGTGTAGAATTTGAAGTCAAAGTGCCAAAGTTCACTTCCTATACTTATTGCATCCACCATGGATCCACATGAAAATTTACCTAATTTGATGGGGAAGGATTTTTCCCATTCCTTTTCAAGGAGGAATCTTTTTAGAATAGTGGCAAGATGTCTACAAACTTTGGCTAGAACAAAACAATTGAAAGCATATCTAGGTAACCTCATAGGTGAATCTTCAAAACCCCCAACCCTAATATAGGTAAATTTAGTGAGATGGATATAAAAAATTCTATATTTAGTCACAAATTCATGGGCTTCTGGGCTGATTCTTTTAGCAAATATCCTAGCCAACTCAAAATAGAGTTTTCCCATGAATTAATCATGTACCCTTCTATAATTTTTAATTATATTACTCTTCTGTAAGATAGGGTAATATTCATAGACACACATCTCATTAACCCAGGGTTCATGAGGAATTCCATACCATTGTCTACTATAAGGTAGACAATACATAAGGTAAGAAGACATAAATAAACTGCTCCCAGTCAACTTTGACATATTAAGTTGCTCCCTCATACAACTAGCAATCAGCTCAACCTAGTCTAAAATTTTTTTCCCTTCTAAGATAATTTGAACATAAAATTACATCCATTCAGAGAAAAGATAGGCTACTTGTGATCCTCTTACTCTGTGCAACATAATCATGTGATATCACTGATATAAGATTACACATGATCCCTATTCAACTTCTTGGGTAACCATGAACCTCCCCTTTGTGGTTTTAGTAATCAAATTTTAGCCATGGAAGTTCAATTCCCATCCCTATTCTCATTAAACTTAACAATGGGCATTGTAGGACAAAAGGAAGAAAATGTTTTTTCTGGGATCTGTAGAGCTAAAGATACAATTTCCCTATTAATAGGCATCAAGACGCCACCGTCTCTCTTTCTAATTTTTTCAATCCATTTATCTTAATTTTTAATAAACTCAAGGATCAGTTCTAGGCATATGACAATAGGAGGGAAAGTTGTAGTTGAGCACAACCCGCTATGAAAAATCTCTAAATCTAGTGTACCCTCGAGGGAATTGAGAAGGCAGTCTGGTAAACCTTCTAAACTATAATTTTTTGGGTTAGTGTTTGTCACTACAGGACCATCACATACCAGGCTTGATGTATTTTTGAACAGATGAAAAGTAGATTTCATAGCTTCAACAACTTGTATTTCCTATTAGATTCTCTATTTTGCTACTAAATTTGAAAATACCATGAAAGGGTAGCCAAACTCACCTTACTCTATAGATTTCACTAACCACTGGAGCTCCAATGTCCTTACCTCCATTCTCTTGTTTCTCAATAAAATCATTTTTTAAAACTTTGAGTGTAAAGATAAACTTAAATAGAAGGAGCATGAGAAAATCAATTATTAATTAAAAATCTTTACGGAGGTGAAGGTAAAAAAAATATGATTTGACATCTTATGCAGGCAATCCATAATTACTATTTACACAAATCCCCATGTTAGAAAATTTAATGAGTATTTGGACATCTTAGACATGCGAACTTCTCTCCACTATCTGTAGCATTAAATACACACCTTCCCATGGGGCCCGCTGCTGAGTTGTTAAAAGATTTACCTTTTAAACCTATTGTCTTCTTTTGAATATCTTTGAACATGAGTGAACAATGTTTGTGATGTTTCAAGAGTGTTCAATATAGTTCAGACCTTCATATCTCCAGGTTTACCATTTTGGTGATTCAACAACACTAACATGTCATAATCCCATGATTGATCCCTCAACATTTCTTTTGACTTATCGACATGTTAATCATCTCTCTCATCTTTATATACTTGCCAAATTTCTTAAAAATAATGAACTAGATTAAACTTCCTTGAACTGACTTGAACAAGTTTCAAGCCCGTTCAAGAGTGTTCAAGAAAAGTTATTACCAAGGAACTTGACACCTTTTTAAATCATGGTAAGACCCAAGAAACTAAACGTTTTTGATAAAAAACTTAATTTGAAGGAAACTCAAAAGATTAAAGTGATAATAAGGTGATTTAAATTAAACAAGGTCATCTTAGAAAAGGAGGTACAAGTGCCAAATTTGGACTAACAAAAATATGACTCTTTAAGGTAGAAAACATAACAAAAAAATGTTACAAATCATTAGAAAACATTAGAAATAATGTTAGAAAACCTTTTAAATTTTTTAAATTTTTTTTGTAAATAATGTTATAAAATTACTTGAAAAATATTACAAAACATTAGAAATAATGTTAGAAAATATTTGAAAAAATATTGCAAAAGATTAGAAATAATGTTAGAAAATGTTAGGAACCTTTATCATCAAAAAATGGAAACACTTCCATTTAGGACTGGTTTAGACCTCTGACTAAGTGGTTTGGGGTCATGTCAAATGCCTTGAATGGGTCCTTGACTTGGATCTGGTTTTTCATCTGTCCTGCCCTATTTTCCACTTCTTTCCTACCTATCTCTAGTATCTTTCTCTGAGATTTTGAGGTTTTTGACCTCAAGGTCAAGGTCGAACTTCTTGGTCAAGGTCGACATCAACCCTACCCTAGGGTCTAAATTTCAAATTCCAAAGATTTTTGGGTGTCAGGGTTTGGGAAGAATTATTTCCCGCTTCTGAGTTAGCTGCTTCAGACTTTGAAATGGTGGCTCTTAAAAGACATTTCATATAGGTCTACTTCTAAGGGTATGGGCCTAATGAGAATTTATTTCTCATATGTTAGCCTCTCTAGAAATTGGTGTCCTAGACTAGTATATAAGGAAGGCTTCTCTCATTTTAAAAAAGAGGAGAAAAAGAGAAGAAAGGGAAAATGGAAGAAAAGGAAAGAAAAGGGAGAATCATCTTTGCATAATTTATCAAGGTGAGCATTCAAGCATTCAATAATTCAATTATTCATGTATTAAAGATTCAATTCATCAAGGAGATCCATTGGTAGCCATTGAAGGATTCAAGCTCTATGGAACCCCCTTGTTGAAGATTTCTCCATCCATATCCATTCAGGTTTCTTCCTATTTCAAGATCCATTCAAGATTGGTGTTGAAGATCTAAAGGAAAGTGATTTGAGACATCCTACATCCTAGAATTCTACATCAATTTGGAGCATCCATACTTGTGGATTCAAGGATTTGAATCCTCCATAAGGGTTTCAACATAAGCGAGGTGAATTGTTCTATTTACTTTGTTTATTACTACAATTTTAATTCTATTTCAAGGTTAATTCCAAAACTAGGGTTTGACCAAGGAAAACCCCTCATCCAAAAATCAAAACCATTTTTCTTGTAGGTGTAGGTATGGAACAATGAATTATAGAATAGATTCGGATACCCTTCTCGACAAACTTTTAGGATCTATTAACTGAATTTCCATCAGAGCAGTGTAGGTAAAGGTCGACATAAATGGGTATGATTGCACCCCTTTATTTGGGTCAAGGTCAACCTGGCTCAGCAAATAAAAAAATTTCAAGGTTTTCTTTATCTCTGTATTTCTATTCTAGATCCAGTTGCAGAATTTCTAGAAACTCAGTACAAACAACAGAAAATAGCAATTTCCAGATCTGTTATACTTGGAGGTTAGTATTTGTCTTCAATTCATTTCAGTTAAGATTTTAATACTCTCTTCTAAAATATAATGTAAGGTTTTCCTCTTTCTTCTTATTACTAATCGATTGATTCATTTATGCATTGACCATTTTCTTGTGGTTAATCAATTTGGATCTTTCCTTTGGGAATTTGGGGTTAAGAAGAGAATCTTACCTTCTCCAATTCTTATATATGTAAAGGAAATTATTTACATGTTGGTCAACACATCAACAATAACCATCAATCATATCAAATCATTTTTTTTAAATTCTTTATAGAACTCTTTAGCCCTAACATGACCCCTTAAGACCTAACATGACTAATAATACCTAATAAGACCCTTTAAGACCTAATATGACCTTGTTAGCCAATTTTTGTGTTCCTCCAAATGTCCCTTGAAATTTTCATGTCCTCCTTCAAGTTTGAAGAAATAGGGTTTTAGAATGCTAAGGGTTTTAAAAAAATCATTGTTTGAATCCTTAAACCCTACCTATTTCTATTCCTTCATTACCTTTTTTGTAACTTAAGTTCCCTTTTCAGAACATGTTCTAAGTTACCGTTAGGCGGGGCCATATGATGCTTTAAGGGCCCATTTGGGGACTAGAATTGGACTAGAATTGACATTATCCAATTCCATATAATGTCAATTTCACATTTGTGTCCATCCAAAAAATTGGAATTGGAATTTCAAATTTCCAATTTTGTCCCAAAATGGGCATCTTCCACTCAAATAGGTGGAATTGGAATTTTGAATTCCAATTCTAATTTTTATAAAATCAAATTTAATATTTCATGGGATCTGTCACTAAGGATGCATATTATATTGTTATAAGGATGTATATATACATGTGTGTATATACATACATACATACATACATATACATATATACACACACACATGTGTATATATACATAAATGTGTGTACAAGTATATATACACACACATGTGTGTATTTGTTTATATATACACATATATGTGTATATATATGTGTGTATGTGTGTATATATAAACACACGTATGTGTATATGTGTGTATATGTATGTGTACACACACATGTGTGTATGTGTGTATATATACACATGTGTGCATATATGTATACATGTATATATATACACACATGTATATACATATATATACATGTATATATACACACATATATATGCATGTGTATATATATGTGTGTATATGTATATATAAACATATGCAAAGATGTGTATATATACACATACACACACATGTGTATATACACACATTATACATAGTATACACATATACACAATATACACACATGTATGTATATATACACACACATGTCTATATATGTATATATATGTGTGTGTTAGGCCATTTTTCTGTCATGGCCAAATCCTTTGAAAATGGCCTCTTTCCTTGCAAGTTTACTTGAAGTGTCCTGCCCCTGGTAGTTTATGTTGTCACGAGGCTCTAGTCCAAGTCGCATCTCCTAATTCACAAAACTCAGTAAGATATTCAAATTCTAAAGCCTTCTAAAAATATTGTCAAAATTTACCACAGTGTCAAAAACCCACAGTGTTTCTGAAAGTTCATGATATTTTCGGTCTATGTGTTTTTGGCCTTCATTATTTTTGACCCTGTGCTTCCTGCTTTTGTGCGCTTATCCTTTGGCATCAAAAACTCTGTGTGTTTTCGATCTTTCTCTGTGTCAAAAATCTTGTGTGTTTTTGACCTTGGTCTTAACTGTGTAGGTGCGATGGATGGTGGAGCCCAGTCCTTCAAAGTTTCTTGTCGCTAATTCTCCAAGTCTCTGAGTGGTTCCATCTTCTATCCAGTGACTTGGCAACTATTAGTCACATGATCTCTGAAAGATTGGCGGTTATCTACTAACATCTCATGAACTTGTGAACGGTTAGTCACATAATTGTTGAGTGCTTGGCAGTTTGTCTCTTCTCATGCTTCCAGTACGGTTAAGGTTTAGATAGGATCGATGGTTGCCACAAGTTCGCATGGTGAAGATGCATGAGGTTTATTTCTCATGCTTTTGTGACAACTGTTCGATCCTTTAAAAGGTAAGGCTCATGTCCGATTGGTCCATGTGGCAGTGACTTGTCAGACTTGTGAGCGGGGCCCGGTGTTAGAGATTAAAAGTTTTACGGTCGGCATGTGATCATGTGCCCACCGTCTGATTGGGTGCCGATGGGTGTGTTTGTTGTGGGCCCGCTGTCAGAGGTGGTCATGTGGTGGCTTTTGGTTGGTTGTCGCATGATCGCATAGGCCATTGTTTGGCTATGCGATCATGCGACCAGTTGACACGTGTCCCTAGGGCCCGGTGAGAGGCGGTAATGTGGTGACCGCGGTCCCCATGCTATGTTCCAATTGGTTGTCAGTGTGCCAGGTGGCAAGGGGTTTGCGGTGGGACCCATGTTTGGTGTGCCTGAGCATGTTTGACTTCAGCGGTGAGTGCTAATGGTTAGTCACATGTTCACATAGCCTTTTTCAAGGCTATGTGATCATGTGACTGACATTTGCGTTAGGACTTAGCGGTGGTGGTTGTGGCAAGGTTAAAGTCTGCGGGTTGTCGCATGTTCACATAGCCCATCCCCGGGCTATGCGGTCATGCAAATAACCATCTAACATCACGATTGTGGAGTTAGGGCAGGTCCACTATGCGGGTCTTGCTGGTGTGCTCGGTTTTGATTGGTCGGTGATTGGTGGTGGGGCCGAGGACTTCTATGGGTTGTCTGTGGTCAGCATTGTGCAGTTAAGAAGCCGCCATCGCATGATCGCAAGAGTTAGATTGGTGCCTTGCGATCATGCGACCAAGGCACATGATCAGCTCAGTTTCCTGTGCTGGATAGGTTGATGATTGCACGACTGTGCCACTGAAGAAATTGTAAGGTTTCCGAGCTCAGGAATGTGAGGATCTAGCGGTGGGGATATAAAATTGATCTATTTTTAAATGTGAGCCACTGATCTGAGGGTAAAGCCATAAACTGACCATTGCTTTTCAAATTTGAATTTCTGAGAGTTTTTGCAACCAGAAGGACTGGTTTTAAATATTTTAGCAGCCTGATTAGATTTGTTTGGTGGTTGCAAAGTGGTCCAGAGGCCTATTACTTGATTTGTAGAGACTTTTGTGCCATATGAAGGACTATTTTGTGCTCGACAGGTGTGTTTGCAGGTGGCCAATTTCACTGGTTTTAATGGTTCTTCCTGGTGTTTTGTACTGATTGTCATGATTGTAAGATCTTTTTGAGATCTCTTTCTCTAGGTTGCCTATGTTTCCTACCCCTGCAATAAATTTCTTGGCTATTTCTGATTGGCTTAGTGGGTGAAGGCTATGCCCTAGCTATCCGTAGCTTGTTGCAACCTGTTATTGATTTCCAAGGCAGCTAGTGGTATAAAGGGTCACAATTTTGGCTTGCTCAGGGTTCCAGCTTAGAGTTCCTTTCTAGTTCCATGAAAGGATCTATTCTACAGATTTCCCCTTCTCTCTGCATATAGGGTGTTCTATTTCCATTGTTGGTTCAAAGAATACAATTCATGCTGTAGTAGATTTGTCTTATGTATGGGGACTCAATTTATTCTTACTATCACCAAGCTATCTCCATTTGAATTCTAAATGCATTAATCATACATCAAGGGTGTTTGATTTTTCTATTTTCATTGCCTATGTGTTTGCAAGTGGAGTTATCTTTGCAGAGGTGACTGGTTCAGGGTTAGTGTTTATGCATGTATGAGCTGAGATATCAAAGAGAGGTCATGCTTGTCTTCCAGTGGATGTTGGTTAATGTATTGTTCTTTCATTGGTCTCTTCTAAGGGGAGGGTCAAAATCTTTTGATGGATAATAGCATGCTTGAATGCACAAGTGGGTGTTAAGTTGAGGTTTGGTCATGGTGTGTAATTGATGTTAGGCATCAACACATTGAGCATATTGTGTTCTTGTTTCATAACTGTCTCTTGTAGTAGGGTTTTTGACTCTGTGGCCCAATGGATAAGGCACTGGTCTATCAGAGACTTAGGGCATCTTAGGGGACCTTTTAGTCATTTTAAAATTATTTCCTTTCTGTCCCACCTTTTCCCTTTCATGTTGTTAGGATAGATCTATGGTTTTCATACTCACTCCATGCAAGTAGTGCTATTGCATGAGATATTGGCTTCATTGAGGTACATGATACCTAGGAGTTTGAGAACCATTCCATATTCAGTTACCTACAGGCTTGTAGTGTGACACAAATTTTATGAGTGTGTAGATGAGGTACACCCACCTGAGTGATGTAGAGCTCAAAGTGTAGAAGGATCTCTCTTTGATCCTTGTTAGTTGGCCCTTTTTCCTATTAGATTTGGAGTGTTAAGTGAATGTGACACTAGCCCTATCAATCCTAATGCCAAGCTGACCTTTGGAGAAAAAGAACACCAACAAGATGGTGACTCTACTGGGGAAGAGGTAAAAGATAGCAAGCTTCCTTGCTTGGCTAGATCATCCCAGGGTCTTGGTTGAAGTTACAGAGTCAAATGAACAAAATACATTTGTAATATTTTCTCACTAAGTGTTGAGTGGCGACTCTGAGTCTCTATTTGGTCAGTGTTTTATAACAAGTGTGATATATTTGTAGTCCTGACAAGCAGTTATCCTATGAGGTTGTCTTGTGATTGTTGGTTTTGAAGAAGGTTCAGAGTTGAAGAGGTTCTTAGCTGATTTAGATTTGTCCTCTACAAGGAGGTGGCAGCTCTACCAAGGTTTGAAAAGTGATTTAGAGGAGACTTCATATCATTATTTTTCAGCATTCACAACATCTCTAGGTAATCCTATTTCATTAAGCAAGAACAGTCCCTAATTAGGTGAACAAGTCGCTATTGAAAAGGGAAGTCAATCTTGAAGGTTTGATCATATTTCTGGATAAAAGTTTTAGTTTTGTAATGAGTATCAGAAATATGTTGAGGTTTAAAGAGTCATTGGTTGCATGGGTTTGAAAAAAAGTATTGTCATGAGAACAAGCTGTATTATTTTGTCAATACTTTAAAATGGAGTTTCCAGCTTTGATAGATCAGGATGATGTTTCTAGGTCTGGGTGTTATCAGTCAAACCTTAGAAATATTGATAGAGAAAGAGACATTTATCTAATAAGTCAAAGAATCCAACAAACTTGTACAAAGATTTTAAGATGTGCAATAGGGGAATGGAAAGAAGGGTCATCTCACTCATACTATAAGAAATTTCTTATAAATTGTGATGAACTTCTTATGGGTATTGAGCTTCAAGATTTCTAGTATACTGAAATGTTTTTAGTGCTTAGTATGCCTGAATCAGTTGGTTGGACTGCCTCTATTAGAAATGAAGCATTAGAAAAAGTTAAGAAATGAATGGATTTATTTAAGAATGATGAATCTTGTGATGCTAGTGCTGATGATGGAACTTGTGATTATCAAGAGACAAAAGATGAATCTATAGATATGAGTTCCTATAGTGATGACTTGACACAAAAATTTTCAGCCCCTGTCTCAGATGAGGAAGATATTTGCAGCATTTGCAGTGAAGTAAATGAGATAGAGTGTGAAGTCCAGTACTTGCTAAGTAGTGAACAAATTTTAGAGCTTTTAGATGTAGAGTTTCAAAGATGCACTCCCGAGTATGTTTCTGAGATCCCATGCCTAGTGGATATTATTTTTGATGAAGAAAAAATGAGTGATGGCATGGTGTGTGAAACTTCTATTGAGGTCCTTTCTCCCATTTTTGATATGCAAGTGGATGGTACACATTATTGCAGTAAATTTGATAATGTTAGTGATGATGAATATGATGATATGTGTACCAGTGTGGATTTAGTTTTTCAAAAGCCTAATGTCTGTGGTTCTTCTTTATATTCTGATGCTAGAGAATGCGGCAATTCTGAAGGAGTTTTCTTAGATTTGCAAATGACTAACGAGTCATTGACTGATAGTGCTTGTTCCTTTCTAGAAGATGCTAATGAGATTTTTGATCAGCAAGTTGCTACCATTTTCATGTAGTCAGATTTCTATCTTGAGAAATTTTATATTAGTTTACAGAGCAGGGAGATAGAAAGTGTTTATTATTCATTGCAAACTAATGGTCAGAATGTTGATGCTTCCAGTCATGGTGTTGAGTTGGAGTGTTTCATTTTTCAGCATGCGGTGAAAGTAAAGAGTGTGACATTTTTTTGTCACGAAATGGTCAACATCTATGGCAGCTTGATGTCTTTATCTTGCCGGATGATGGTGCGTATGGTGATCATTTTTTATATAATGTGTTGAATGTGGATCACAGTGTTTTTGGCAGGATGGATGAGAAATGTATTTTCAGCTTTCCTTTGCTAAGTGGAGATGAGAATTACTTGTTTGATAAAGGAAAGACCTGGTCAAAAGTTTTGGGGCCTTGAGCCTTTTGTGAATATTGTAAATTTCTATATATAAGTTGTTTTCCCTTGCCTTGTTTTTCCCTGGTCTGTCAGTTTTTGGTCCTGTTGCTTGGTCCTGCCCTGCTTGTTCCTTGCTATCTACATTCTTATCCTATGGGTGGTCTACTCTCCCAGAAATCCTGAATTCTTGCATGGGCACAAGCTACCCATCGTCCCTAGACAGAGCCATTGTTAGGCCATTTTTATGTCATGGCAAAATCCTTTGAAAATGGCCTCTTTCCTTGCAAGTTTACTTGAAGTGTCCTGCCCTTGGTATTTTATGTTGTCACCAGGTTCTAGTCCAAGTCGCGTCTCCTAATTCACAAAACCCAGTAAGATATTCAAATTCTAAAGCCTGCTGGAAATATTGTCAAAATTTGCCACAGTGTCGAAAACCCATAGTGTTTCTGAAAGTCCATGATGTTTTTGGTCTGTGTGTTTTCAGCCTTTGTTGTTTTCAACCCTGTGCTTCTTTCTTTTGTGCGCTTATCCTTTGTCATCAAAAAATCTATGTGTTTTCAATCTTTCTCTGTGTCAAAAATCTTCTATGTTTTCGACCTTGGTCTTAACTACGTAGGTGTGATGGATGGTGGAGCCCAGTCCTTCAAAGTTTCTTGTCATTGATTCTCCAAGTCTCTGGGTGGTTCCATCTTCTATCCAGTGACTTGGTGACTGTTAGTCACATGATCTTTGAAAGATTGGTAGTTATCTGCTAACATCTCATGAACTTACAAATGGTTAGTCACGTAGTCACTGAGTGCTTGGCGGTTTGTCTCTTCTCATGCTTCCAACATGGTTAAGGTTCGGACAGGATCAATGGTTGCCACAAGTTTGCATGGTGAAGATGCACGAGGTTTATTTCTCATGCTTTTGCGACAACCGTCTGATCATTTAAAAGGTAATGCTCATGTCCGATTGGTCCATGTGGCGGTGACTTGTCAGACTTGTCAGCGGGGCCCGGTGTCAGAGATAAAAAGATCTACGGTCGGCATGTGATCGCATTGAATATTCTCACCCCATGTGATCATGCACCCACCATCCAATTGGGTGCCAATGAGTGTGTTTGTTGTGGGCCCACTTTCAGACGTCGTCATGTGGTAGCTTTTGGTTGGCTATCACATGATCGTATAGCCCATTGTTTGGCTATGTGATCATGCAATCAGTCGACATGTGTCCCTGGGGCCCGATGAGAGGTGGTAATGTGGCGATTATGGTCCCCATGCTGTGTTCTGATTGGTTGTCGACGTGCCAGGTGGCAAGGGGTTTATGGTGGGACCCATGTTTGGTGTGCCCGAGCATGTTTGACTTTGGTGGTGAGTGCTAACGGTTAGTCACATGTTTGCATAGCCTTTTTCAAGGCTATGTGATCATGCGACTGACGTTTGCATTCAGACTTAGCGGTGGTGGTTGCGGCAAGGTTAAAGTCTGCGGGTTGTCACATGTTCACATAGCCCGTCCCTAAGCTATGCGATCATGTGACTAACCATCTAACATCGCATTTGCAGAGTTAGGGCAGGTCCACTGTGCGGGTCTTGTCGGCATGCTTGGTTTTGATTGGTCGGTGATTGGTGGTGGGGCTGAGGACTTCTGTGGGTGGTCTGTGGTTGGCATTATGTGGTTAAGAAGCCACCATCACATGATTGCAAAGGTTAGTTTGGTGCCTTGTGATCATACGACCAAGGCACATGTTCAGCCTGGTTTCCTATGGAGGATAGGTTGATGACCGCGTGACTGTGCCACTAAAGAGATTATAAGGTTGCCAAGCCTGAGAATGTGAAGATCTAGCAGCGGGGATATAAAGTTGATCTATTTTTAAATGTGAGCCGTTGATCTGAGGGTAAAGCCATAAAGTGACCGTTGCTTTTCAAATTTGAATTTCTGAGAGTTTTTGCGACAGGAAGGACTGGTTTTAAAAGTTTTAGTGGCCTGATTGGATTTGTTTGGTGGTTGCAAAGTGGTCTAGAGGCCTGTTACTTGATTTGTAGAGACTTTTGTGCCATATGAAGAACTATTTTGTACTCAACAGGTGTGTTTGCAGGTGGCTGATTTGACTAGTTTTCATGGTTCTTCCTGGTGGTTTGTACTGATTGTCATGATTGTAAGATCTATTTGAGATCTCTTTCTCTAGGTTGCCTGTGTTTCCTACCCTTGCAATAAATTTCTTGGCTATTTCTGATTGGCTTAGTGGGTGAAGGCTATGCCCTAGCTATTTGTAGCTTGTTGCAACTTGTTATGGGTTTCCAAGGCAGCTAGTGGTATAAAGGGTCAAAATTTTGACTTGTTCAAGGTTCCAGCTTAGAGTTCCCTTTTGGTTCCATGAAAGGCTCTATTCTGTAGATTTCCCCTTCTCTCTACATATAGGGTTTTCTATTTCCATTATTGGTTCAGAGAATACAATGCATGCTATAGCAGATTTGTCTTATGTATGAGGACTCAATTTATTCTTACTGTCACCAAGCTATCTCTATTTGAATTCTGAATGCATTAATCATATATCAAGGGTGTTTGATTTGTCTATTTGCATTGCTTACATGTTTCCAAGTGGAATTATCTTCGCAGAGGTGACTGGTTTAGGGTTAGTGTTTATGCATGTATGAGCTAAGATATCAAAGATAGGTCATGCTTGTCTTCCAGTGGATGTTGGTTAATGTATTATCCTTTCATAGGTCTCATCTAATTGGAGGGTCAAAATCCTTTGATGGATAATAGCATGCTTGAATGCACAGGTGGGTGTTAAGTTGAGGTTTGGTCATGGTGTGTAATTGATGTTAGGCATCAACACATTGAGCATATTGTGTTCTTGTTTCATAACTGTCTCTTGTAGTAGGGTTTTTGACTCTATGGCCCAATGGATAAGGCACTGGTCTATTAAAGACTTAGGGCATCTCAGGGACCTTTCAGTCATTTTAAAATCATTTCCTTTCTGTCCCACTTTTTCCCTTTCATGTTGTTAGGATAGATCTTTGGTTTTCATACTCACTCCATGCAAGTAGGGCTATTACATGAGATATTGGCTTCATTGAGGTACATGATACCTAGGAGTTTGAGAACCATTCCATAGTCAGTTACCTGCAGGCCTGTAGTGTGATACAAATTGTATGAGTGTGCAGATGAGGTACACCCGCCTGAGTGATGTGGAGCTCAAAGTGTAGAAGGATCTCTCTTTGATCCTTGTTAGTTGGCCCTTTTTCCTGTTAGATTTGGAGTGTTGAGTGAATGTGACACTAGCCCTGTCAATCCTGATGCCAAGCTAACCTTTGGGGAAAAGAACACCAAAAATGTGCATGTGTGCATATTTTTATATACACACACATGTATGTGTGTATATATATAGACATATACACACCATATTCAAAGAAATTAAAATTTCTTATGCATCTTCTAAGTCATCTTTCGGGTGAACCAAATAGGTTAGCCCATATTCCAGAAATCATTTTTAGGATTTGTATCTTCCAGAATTGCAACATCTTCCAAAATTGACTATATTGAGCATTTGGTATTCCAGCGCCCAAACAGACCCTAAGTTCATACCTAGCAGGCCCATTTTTAATTTTTCCTAAGTTCTTAAGTCCCAACCCTTTTAATTTTTCCTAAGTCCTACGCTTTAATTCATTACATCACCAGAAATTTTCCCAATCACCTCATCGGTAATCAAAAATCTTGATTCCAAGTTCATGCGATGTCCATTCCTTCCTAATGAAGACATCGCCATATGTGTCATTAATTTTTTATAAACATTTTCAATCGGCATAAAATCTATCAAAGATTCTATCAGGCATAAAAAAAAATTGACGAAGAGAAGTATCAAGTGCTCTAATCCCCAACTGAAGGTTCGGGATATCTTTTCATGATAAAACTATCGGAAGAAAAGGGAGATTGGGAAGGAACAACTTTGTGCATCTTAATTGCTGATGAAGTTATTAGGGAGGCTTGCAGTGATATTTTCATCATGGCACAAGTGGGACCGATGTCAGAGATTACGAAAAGATTAAAGAACAATCAAATCAAGATTGATCCAATGGTCAACATGTTACTGCTATGAGAAGATGCATGAAATATATCCATTGTGGGAACATTCCTTGGAAACACCTATCCTATGTGACATAAGTGGCAAGAGGATCAAAGAAAGGTAAAGAACAACTATGTCAAATTGATCTGACTACAGACATAATACCTCAAAGAGAAATAACTCAAAGGTTAGTGATCACAATATCATGCCTTGTTGGCATGAGTCCTATGTGACATCACAACATAGGAAAGAAGGATTTTAAAGGATGGTAAAATCATTTTTGATCTAATGGTTGGCTGGTTTCATGGATGGGAAGGTGTTTGATGTTTACTGATTGTGTAAACACTTATTGGTGACACTTTTCCTTACCGATGTCAGGTCCTCAAGCTAAAGGAAGTTAAAGTTGTGACAAATCTCTATGATCATGAGGTGGGCATGTTGCCTCAATGAAAAAATGAAAGAGATTTAGTGATCACAAGATCATGCCTACGTACCATGTGTCTAGCCCAATTAAAAATAAAGAGGTGGGTCCTCGGTGCTAGGTAATGCTGATGTTCTTATTTCTGATTGATCATCGAAGGAAATGATGTGGCAAATAAATAAAGTGAAGATTAACCATTATGGGTGGATTTTTAAGAGCCACATGATGTGCCAAGAAAGATGAAGCTCAATGACCATGTTTTAAACTTGTTGATTATCCATTGTGGTCGGGTTGTTTGAATATTTTTAAAGGAGTTTTACAGAAAAAATGAATTTGGTGAGCTAGAATCTATGAACCAAATCAAATCTGATTTGTTCCAAGGATGGTTATAGGTGAGAATTGATGAGCAAGGTGCTAAGGTGGCCACCATTATCTAATTTTTGTTCCATATGTTTCATTTAAGTTTAATGTAGAGGACTGGTTTCTTGAAGAAGGTGGCTAGGGTATGATGGTTGTCAGTGTTTTCCATACCTTGGTACATGCAAGTTTGTTGAGATGGTCCTGGCATTAATTTTCTAGTTATGGGTATGTGCAAGATCATGAGGGGCCAAAAAGTGGTGATGTTAGTTCAAAACTTTAACAATGTAGCCGACGACTTTTTTTTCACCTGAATTTGATAAAATGAAAAGGGTATCTTAAGGAGATTATTAGCTTTCTATCGATATAATTGTTGTCAAATTTTGAATTCGGTAAGTAATTATTAGTTATTTTCTAATTAAGCTACCTCTAAAGTGTGGATTTATATATTGATTGAAAAATGACTATAACTTTTAGATGGTATAACATTTTTGAAATCCAAAAAATGAGTCACATTCTATGCTTCACCTACTATAAGGAATTTCTTTTTGTTTGAATTTTGTAAAGTTTTAAATGAGTTAATGTGGTCAGACACAAGAGTTTTTTTATTCTGAAAATGTTGTAGCAAAAAATTCATAATTAATTAATTTTTGGAATAAAATTACAAAAAAATATGCATCACATTCAGGCATGAGTCTACTACTTATATATAAAATGTTATAATAAAATATTATCATTTGATTATGATTAAGGTGGTCAAACATACACCTACTTCTTATTTTTTTCCTGAAATTTTTTGTACTACTGCATTCAAATCTATACTTTTCACCAATCATACTAACTTTTTCTCAAAAAAGACCTAGTAGTTTAGAAACTACATTCAATTTTCTATAGATTCTATTCTTACAACTGTTTGATATTAGGTTCATAGCTAGTTGAAATTTTCATGTCAAGTTGACTAACCCTGATTTGCTGATTTTTCATTGCCACTTAAGGGCATAGTTTGGCCCCTCATGATCTTGCACATACCCTTATGAGAAGAATTTTTTAACTTGGGTAATTGCAGTTGGCTTGTAGTAATACCAAAATTGTAAATCAGATTTAATCTGATCTTCCCAGGTTTTCATTTACTTCTTGTTGTTGCAGGTTGTTGAGGGTTTTGGCAATCCTAATTTTTCCCTAAATGATCCTAGGCTTTTTACAATCCTTTATAAGGATTTCCAAGATCATTTAGGAGGGGTATTTTTTTAAGGTTTTGTCATGAGTCTTGAGGGCTAGGTCTTTTCCTATTTTGCAGAAAATCGGTTGATGAATTATTCTTAGTCTAGGGTATAACAAATTTATATCTGACTATATTATTGTATGAAAGGAAAAACTTTGGTCTTTGGCTATTATTGGAGTGGTTCATTTCTTGAAATAAAGTCTACAAAGGGACATGATTCATTGAAAGTAATACAAAAATTTTAGGTTCAGTTCTCTCCTTCTCTATTTATCTTGTGATTTTTGGATTTTCTAGTCCATTTCATGGTGTTTACCCATGTCTATGTTGCTATTCCTTATATTTTTATCTAGGATCAAATTAAATTTTCTTTGGATAGGACATAGATTCATCTAAATTGCACAAAGATATTTGTAAGTAGTGTGGATCTGGATATATAGACAAATACTATCACCAAGTGGTAGTATTGAGGGTCATGAATCCTTGACAAAAGTTGGTCTTTGTATGACACTTTTTGTTTGAGATATAGCCCAATGGATAAGGAAGTGGTCCAGAATAAGTATCTTCTATAGTGATATGTGTCTGATGTGGTCTAGTTCTATTCCTCAAGATTTAAACATAACCAATCCAAAGTATTTTAAATATTGAGGTTATAGGGCTATCTGTTCATTATGGTGATTGAGAATCAATGAATGATTGGTTATCATTTAGTATTTTATCACCAAATCATTTGTTTTATAAATCTAGAGAAGGTTTTGAAGTATAGAATATTGATCTAGATTAGGTGTACCCACCTTGGTTTTGTAGAGAAAGAAGTGCAGATGAAATCTTGTCCCTATAGTTGGTCCAATTACCTATAGATCTCTCCACATTTGAAACTAACCCATCCTTAAAATTCATCTTAGGTATATTGGTGTCTCTCTAAGTGTAAAATCCTTTTCAGGAACCAACAGACCTAATAGGACCCCTTAAGAACTAACATGACCTAATAGGACCCCTTAAGCCATAACATGACCTAATAGGACTCCTTAAGACCTAACATGACTAACATGACCTATTAGGACCCTTTAATAACTTACATAACCTAATACGAACCCTTAAGACCTAACATGACCTATAAGACCTAATAGGACCCTTTAAGAGCTAACATGGCCTAATAGGACCCCTTAAGACCTACGAAGACCTAATAGGACCCCTTAAGACTCAACATGACTAACATGATCTAATAGGACCCTTTAATCCCTAGCATGACCTAATAGGACCCCTTAAGTCCTAACATGACCTAATAGGGCCCCTTAAGACATGACATGACTAACATAATTGATTAGGATCCCTTAAGACTTAACATGACTAGAACATGACCTAATAGGACCCTTTAAGACCTAACATGACCTAATAAGACCCCTTAAGACCTAACATGACTAACATGACCTAATAGGACCCTTTAAGACCTAACATGACCTAATAGGACTCCTTAAGACCTAACATGACTAATAAGACCTAATACGAACATTTAAGACCTAAATTGACCTAATAAGATCTCTTAAGACCTAACATGGCCTAATAGGACCCCTTAAAACCTAACATGACCTAACAAGACCCTTTAAGACCTAACATGACCTATTAGGACCCTTTAAGAACTAACTTGACCTAATAAGGCCCCTTAAGACCTAATAGGACCCTTTAAGACCTAACATGACCTAATAGGACCCCTTAAGACCTAACATGACCTAATAGAACCCCTTAAGACCTAACATGACCTAACAGGACCCTTTAAGCCCTAATAGGATGCATTTAGCCCTAACATGACCCCTTAAGATCTAACATGACCTAATAGGAACCCTTAAAATTTAACATGACTAAGAAGACCTAATAGGACCCTTTAAGACCTAACATGACCTAATAGGACCCCTTAAGACATAACATGACTAATAAGACCTAATAGGACCCTTTAAGACCTAACATGACCTAATAGGAACCCTTAAGACCTAACATGACTAACACTACCTAATAGGACCCTTTAAGACCTAACTAACCTATTAGGACCCTTTAAGAAAGTTAACATCATCTAATAGGACCCCTTAAGACCTAACATGACCTAATAGGAGCCTTTAATCCCTAATGTTGCCTAATAGGACCCCTTAATCCCTAACATGACCTAATAGGATGCCTTAAGACCTAACATAGCTAACATGACCTATTAGGACCCCTTAAGACATAACAAGCCCTAATAGGACCCTTTATCCCTAACATGATCACTTAAGACCGAACATGATCCCTTAAGACTGAACATGAGTAACATGACCTGATAGTAACCCTTTATTTGTATGTACCTATACTATATTTTAGAAATTACTACATGATTTTATCTGTACATGTACATGTATTGCAAGTATTCCTTAAATTTTAACATTTAAGGTACGATCTAGATGTATGTTTTAGATTAATTTTTAAGACATTATACATATATGTATATGCATGTACAGATCTAGAGAAACTATCATATATATATATATATATATATATATATATATATATATATATATATATATATATATATATATATATATATATATATATATATATATATATATATATATATATATATATATATATATATATATATATATATATATCACATCACATGACATTTGGCACTAGTGATTCTAAGGAGGCCATTGTAGATGGTTTTGTGTCTGGTGGAGCATCTCATAGGTATGCAAATAGTAGAGAGGATAGACACAATTTATTTGCAAACACCATTTGATAATTAAATGCAACTATTTCTACTCTTGATGAGGGAATTGCATGAACACCCACCCTTTAGAATAGGGATAGGGTGAACACTATCAGGGATGATCCTATTCATATGATTAACATGGTGCAAACATATAACACATATGATAACATTAGTATTGATACTCTCTCTCTCTCTCTCATAGTGTTAGTGGCATTGTAAAGTGGAGACAGATAGATAATATGGTTTCTAAAGATAATATGAAGAGTATGTTCCTACATTATCAAGATAAGGGAAATGTGAGAGGATACATGGTCACTTGATCCACTGATGATCTTGTGGTGCCCTTCATATATCCTCACTCATTGGCTGCACATCATATGTTTCTCCATAAGGATGAGCTCCCATTATATTTTTGCAAACAATTATTTGTAGAATTTCATTTACATCTTGATGTTGACTATACAAATTACCCTGCCCATGTTGATCAATGAAAGGGGAGTCTAGAACACTAGTAGAAAAATAATAATATATGACTAAATAAACTATTAAAAATAATATTGTCTCCCTAGTAGCTACTAGAAGTAGAAATAAAGTAGAAGCATGAGTCAAACTAAAAATCCCAGGAAAGGGGAGGGCTAGCCAGATCAGGCAAGAAGAAGCTAGCAAGAACATTACGGATGGGACATAGATGACCATCCATGTAGCCTGCACCTCCAATAAGAAATGAAAGTCATCTCCTAGAATATACGTGGGCTAAATATCTCACACAAGAAAGATGTAATTAGAAACATAATAAGGGATCACATACCGGATATTTTCTTAATCCAGGAAACTAAGATGTAGAAGGACAAGCTTGAGTGCCTCAGATTTTGTAAAGCCATGGAAAACAAAACTAGTAGTTTGGATGGTGCCTCTGGAGGGCTCATGACTTTTAGGAATCCAAACCATCTCAGAGCTAAAGTTATTTATGAAGGAGGTAATCTTCTTCTTATCCAATTTATTAAAAAAAAAGATAATGAAAGTTGGTTTATATTCAACATTTATGCTCCTAACTCTAAAAAAGAAAGAAAGGTCTACTGGAATAAGATTAGAACAACCCTGGCTACCTTTAATATGCATAAGGGCATTATTATGGGGGATTTCAATACTCCCCTAAAAGAAGGGGAAAAATAGGGAGGGATTCCCCCTGACATAGAAAGTAGGGAAGACTTAATGGACTTCATCAATGACCAGGCTCTTCTCGACATGGACCTCCAAGGAGTTGATTTCACCTAGTCCAATAGGCATGTTGGTAAGCATTGTATCCAAGTCCAGTTGGACTGAGCCCTGATTTCTTCAGATTGGTTGAGCCTCTACACTTTCAACCATTCAGCTTTGTCTCATGCTGGTTCTAACCACTTCCCTATCTCACTCTCCCTAGACTAGATAGCTAAGAAAAGGAACTTCCCCTTCAGATTCAAAAAAATGTGGACCTCCCACCCTAATTTGCTAAAAAAACTCAAAGAATGGTGGAACATAGATATCGAGGGCACCTCTATGTTTAGAGTGGAGAAAAAGCTAAGGAATGTCAAACTCAATGTCAAAATTTGGAATACAGAAGAATTTGGTTATATCTTTACCTCCAAAGAAAAGAATCTTAAAGACCTAAATCTTATTCAAGATGAAATCCAAAAATAGGGGTATGATGAAGAAAGATTGAACAAGGAGAAATCTATCCTATCTGACTATCATAACATCATTGGGAAAGAGGAAACTTTCTGGAAGCAGAGATCGAGGTCCATATGTTTCAGGGAAGGAGACCAAAATACTCACTTCTTTAACCTCTCCACTTTGAGACACAGAGTCACCAACATGATTAGTAGCATAAAGAAGGGAGATCATGCCTTGAAGGAGGACAAGGATATTGTAGAAGAAGCTATTTCCTACTTTTCTTCTCTCCTTTCCAAAGACCGGGAGCTATCCCAGGAAGACAAGGTTAAAATTCTCAATAACATACCAAAACTTATTACTGATAACCATAATAAATCCTTATGTTCTATTCCAGACATGATAGAAGTTAAGAGAGCATTGAACTCTCTTCTTGGTGACAAATCCCCTAGCCCTAATGGATTCCCTATGTTATTTTTTTAGCAATTTTGGGATGTGGTGAAAGAAGATGTGGTCAAGAAGGTGCAGGAGTTTTTTGGTTTGAAAAATCTCCTTAAAGAGCTCAATGCCACTTTCCTAGTGTTGATTCCTAAGTCTACTGGAGTGGATTCTTTCAAGCAAGTCAGACCCATTAGTCTCTGCAACTCTCTCTTAAAGATCATTTCAAAGGTCATTACTTCCGGGATTCTCAAAGTCCTTCCTTATTTGATCTCCCAGTAGTAATCAAGCTTCATGCCTGGTAGATAGATTATAGACTCCATTATGATGGTGCATAAAGTTACTCAATCCTTAGAAGAAAGGAAAATGGAAGTTTTTCTTCTCAAGCTAGACCTCTCAAAGGCTTATGACTGGGTACATTAGCAATTCCTCCTCGAAGTCCTCGAAGCCCTTGGATTCAATGCCCAAACTTGAAAGATCCTTCAGCAAATTATCTCCACCCCTTCTCTGGCAATCATCATTCATGGCTCCTTGACTTATTTTTTCAAGCCTACCAAGGGCCTAAGGCAAGGGGACCCCCTTTCCCTGATTCTCTTCATTATCCTTGTTGAGTGCCTGGGTAGACTCATTTATGCTTCTAAAAGGGAGGGGAACCTAAAAGGTATCAACCCCTCTTTAGGTACCAATGCTTTCACACACCAGCAATTTGTGGATGATACCATCCTTGGTAGAGAAGCTTCGGTTGGAGAAGCTAAAGTGGTGAAGGATATCCTAAATGATTACATTAGAGGCACTGGTCAATTCATTAATTGGAACTATTATACACTAGGTTTTCACCCTTGTTTCAAGCTCTCATAGTCTTGATAACCTAGTATAACATGGGAATCATCTCCAGGTTGTGGGACCTATGCTAACTGAGATGAGACCTCTAGGTTCTAGGATGGTTCCTCTTGGATAATCACCTTAATTTTCTTCTTGACATGAAAAGTAAATCTTTTGAGGGAAAGAAATAGGAGTACTTGAAAGGGAAATGACTGAAAGAAAACTATCCTACTAGGTGACGCACCAAAATAAAGGTATGAATTGTAGCATAGAGGGATGTAACCAATGAAAGGCTTAGGTATAGTAGGTAAAAACTTACTGAATAGGCTTGCAAAGTGTTTCATAGGAGGGACTAGACATAAGACACAACCTATGACCTGCAAGCAGACATTCACTTCTGCAACTCGGTGTAGGATTGAGACAAGAATTGTTAGGAGGCTGAAGTATACCCACAAAAAAATCTAAATCAGATCAAACACAATAACACACACAATTACAGAAAGTAAGAGGGATCAGGAATCCTAAGTTATCATTGAAAACATGCATAGACTTCAATTCATTAAGACATGATTTAGACAAGGAAGCATAGGGACATGAAGGATTGTCACAAAATACCTCTGCAATGCTTGAATAACCAATGGGAGATTACAAAATGTGGAAAACCAAAGGGCAGGAAGAAATGCCACAGATAGCTTTCCAAGAAAGAGACTTTCTTCTTTACAAAATGTGAACTTTGAGCTTCAAAAGCTCCAAAAAACATTATATACATCTCCTCTAAGCAAGAAAGAGAAAAACCTAACTAGGGTAACATGGATTTTACTAGGAAAATAACCAACCCTAACTCAAAACAAGTTTGATCATAAATGTTATGGAAATATCTCAACTGATCAGATATTTTGTTTGCATTCCCATCCCTGTACTACATTGCCTGCAGACAAGCAACCTGGATTCATCAACCTTCCCACACAAAAGTCTCACCATGAATGCACAAAAAGGTACCATTCAGGGACAAGAATCGACCCATGATGGCCATCCAGACTTCTTCATCATCCTTCCCAACTACAAATGTCCTAGAGACATAAATTCTCTGAACCACCTCACCGCTCATGGCCTGCAAATCAAATACTAGCAAAAAACCCTCTTAGAACTATTTGAATTTTTAATTTTAATGGCTAGCTAATCATTTTAAAACATGGTCGTTGATGTCTTTTACTTCCCGATAGATGAACAGCTCTGATCATCCTCAAAATAGTCACAAACCTCCTTAAAAATTTGATGTCCATATCAGCATGTTGCGACCAATAATCATTTAGCATGTCAGCAAACCTGTCGTCTTGGACCCACTCTGGCTTTTCCTCTTTTTAAGTCATTCAGCGACTATGCGACTGAAGACCTCTTTTCTTATTCGTAAAATCCTTCACCTAACCTTAGTCTAGTCAAGCAATTTAGTGAATACTATAGTTGCTGAATAACTGAGTCCTTTTTAACTCTAGTTAAACTCAACGAACAAGAGCAATCCCTTAGTCGCTAATTCATAGAATACCTTTCAAATCTTGGGCCCATTTTTCCACATGTCATCTTTACATTCACTCCGGCCGCTCCATCAGAAAACACCTTGGCATCTCTTTGACATCGGACCTATAAGCACTCTAAAAAAATTTCATGGCCCTAGCACTTTTCCTTTAGTCCCTGCAGTCATTTTTATTTCCCTGGCTTTGAAACCCTTAGTTCAAATTTTTGAAAATCTAGTCATTGGTAAGAAATGCCCTGGCCCTATCCTAATTCTTCATTACTTTTTTAGGCCACTTAAGTCTTGTTAAATGTATGTGCACATTTCTTTTCCCCATTGGTCACATGTTCATTTAATCCTCAGGCGGTTAGTCTTTTTGTTTGGTGATTGGGTGAACACTGTGTTCGCGTATTCTCCTATTCCTGGCGGCTTATCTCTTAACAATTAGTGACCCAGCGAGTAGCTTGTATTTCCTTTGGTCACTGAATAATGAAGTGGTGGTCCCTCTTTTTAAATGATAATACATGTGGACCTATGTTAGTGAGGTGGCAGCTGGCGATTGGTCGAGGTGTTGCTGATTCGGAGATTCGTTAGTGGGGCCTGTAGTGAAGCCTTTTCAATCAATGGTCAGTGCATGATCTTAAGGAATATTCTTCCCCTTTGAGATCATGCACCATCCATTGATTTTGAATCTGACCTGGACATGTCAGAGGGTCTTGACACTTGTAGTAGATCAATGGTGGGCATGTCTTCACAAGCAATATGTCAGATGCATGAGATCTTAAGACAACTATTGATTCTTTTTATGATGTAATGCTTTCTGACGGGCAGGTCCACTGCCAAGTAAGCTAATTTGGCGGTGCCCGATTGGTCCATGGGTGAGTGACTAGATATGCTATTAGTGGGATCTAGTTTCCAAATGTGTCAGAGGGTCCTGACTTTGTCAGTAAATCAACAAACGACATAAGTTCTTATAGGATATGTCAGAGGTTTGAGATTTTGTGATGACCATTGATTTCTTTCGATGTTAGGGGTTTGTCAGGGTAGGGAGGAGATTCTAGATCAATGGCAAGCATGTAATCTGATGGAATCTTGTTAGGCCATGCAAATATGAGATGATCGTCGATTTTCTGATAGGTGGGGGTCTAAAGTTTGGTAGTCCGGATAAAATGCTTAGCAGTTTCGACAAATCTCAAAGGGGTTCGCTCATTCATGTAATAAAATGGAGGTGTTCCAAATCAGCTGGCGACTTGGTGAATAGTGTTCACACAATCGCTAAAAATTTTAGCACAGGTAAAAGGTACTCTGCAACTTGATGAAAGTCTTCGATCGCCGATTCGCCAAATATTGATTAAAGGGTAAAGGTTTGACAGAAATGGTAGGACCATCTGATGATTCATTACTGAGGTGTCATGTTCTTATTCACTGAGTTGGAGGATGATAAGGATTATGTCAGTGGGCCCGAAAGATTCTAAGGGATGCCAGTATGGATGATCGAGTGGTTGATGTAAGATCTTAAGGGATCTGTCAGGTTTATGAGATTATAAGACCACTGTCCGATCTAAAGCTTATGAAAAGTGGGTCCAAACATGTTGATTCATTGTCGATGTGCTATATTTCATTGGTCCAGGTGTGTTGAGGTGGATTTGTCTATGGGGCCATAGTTTTCAAAGGAAGTAAAGTGTCTGCAGGTCTGTGAAGATCATGTGGTTGTTGTTATATCGCTGAGGTAAGATGCTCAACTTTTAGCATCGTGGTATAATGATGACCGTCAATTTTACTTAAAGCAATGTAAAGTGCATGGGCCTAGGAAAAGTAAACAGATCTAATGAAGGGGTTTCAAAGTTGATCAAGGTTTGAATATTGACCGCTGATTCTCTACGGGTGCCATAAAGTAGCCGTTTCTTCCAAGGTTTGAATTTTTGAGGGTTTTCAGCGATAGAAAGGACCAAAATTGAATGTAGAAGCGGCTAGAGCTAGTAAGAAATGATTTGTTTGCTACTGCAGTGTGGTCCAGGGTGTGATGATCGATTGCAGAGATTTGTACCATGAAAGGAATGAGATGAATGGCTTGAGGTGTGTTGTAGGTGGTTGAATAGACTGGTTTTCATGGTGGATTTATGATTTTTTGTACACTATTCTGAGAATTATCATAATTGGAGATCAATTTTAGATCTGTTCTTCACCAGGTTGCTTGGTTTTCCCCAAAGTGCAGTAAATTCTAATCTTTTGAATTGTTTTGGTGGGTGGAAACCCTAACCCTTACCATGGTTATCTGTAGCTTGTTACATCCTAACTTGTGTAGGATTCCAAGATAACTAGGGGTATAAATGGTTAAAGTTTTGATTTTGTAAGGGTTCCTTCTTCTACAATTTTGAGGAGAACTGGTTCCATGAAGGGTCCTTTTCCTATAGATTTTCTCTAGTTCTCTACATATAGGGTGTTCTTTCTCCCTTTGTTGGTTCAGAGAATATGATATGTATTGTAATTGATTTATCTTATGTATGAGGATTTAGTATATTCTTACTGTTACCAAGTTATCTCCATTTGAATTCTGAACTCATCAATCATATATCAAGGGTGTTTGATTTTTCTATTTGCATTTCCTATGTGTTTGCAAGTGGAGTTGTCTTTGTAGAGATAACTAGTTTAGGATTAGTTTTCATGTATGTATGAGCTGAGGTATCAAAGACATGTCATGCTTGTCTTCTAGTGGATGCTAGTTAATGTATTATCTATTTATAGGTCTCTTCTAAGGGGAGGGTTAAAATCCTTTGGATGGGTAATAACATACTTGAATACACAAGCGGGTTGTTAAAGTGAGGTTTGGTCATGGTGTGTGATTGATGTTAGGCATCAACACATTGAGTATTTTGTCTTCTTATTTCATAGTTATCTATTGCAATAGGGTATTTGACTCTGTGGCCCATCAAATAAGGCACTAGTCTATGAGGGACTTAGGGAATCCCAGGGGTCCTTTCAACCCATCTTTAAATCATTTACATTTAGTTCCACCCTTTCCCTTTCACATTGTTAGTATAGGACTAGTTTTAATACCCATTCTATGCAAGTAGGGCTATTGCATTAAGAATTTACTTCATTGGGGTACAGGATACCTACAAGGGTTTGAAGACTATTCCACAATAATTATAGCTAGAGGCCTATTATTTATCATGAGTTGTCTTGAGTGTGTAGATAAGGCAATACCCACCTGAGTGATGTGGAGCTCAAAGAAGAAGGAAGATGTTCTTTATCCTCATCAATTGGACTATTTTCTTGTCAAACTTGAGTGCCTACCCTGAGAATTAAGCCCATCTATTGATTCAAGTTTGGTCCTACAAGAAAAAACTCCAATAAATTGGTGAGTCTACTGGGGAGGCCATTGAAAAGAGTTAGATATAAAAATAAAGCATTTTCTAACATCTTCTCAATAAGTATTGAGTGGCGGCTCTGAAGTCTCTATTTGATCAGTGCAGTTCCTGATAGAAAGTGTGATATCCTGGTGTAGTTTTGGTTGATTGGAAGAGGTACAAAGATAAATAATATTTTCCTCTTCAAGGAGGTGGCAACTCTACACAACAAAGAATCTAATGGAGCTGTATGGTGAGCTCTAGATCTATCCTGTCTTCCAGTCAACAAAGTCTTATGCTACAAAACTCTCAAGTATTTCTCAAAGATCTAAAATCTCTCCTTATTAAGTGATCAAGCACTAGGAAAAGGATAAGGTGTGAGTAGAAGTTTGCATACTTCATTTTTTTATTTGCATCCCTGCAAAATTTTATGGAAGTAGTGCATTAAGTTATGATGGGTAAGCTTGAGGAAGAGCTTGCATTATTAGATCAAGGCATCCAGAGGGATTGCATAAAATTGGTAAGGTTGAAGGTGGGAAATAGAAGGGAGCTTTCAATACCTTTTCTTTATGAGAAGTTTTGTGAAGCATATGATTAGCTTCTAGGGGGTGTTGAGTTTCTAGAGTCTGTGTTCATTGGCTTGTTTTTGGAGCTCTATTTTTCTGAATCAACCCATTGGCCAATCTCCTTGTATAAAGAATTTTATGTGCATCTTAGGGAGTGGATACTTAATGATGTTGATCTTGATCTTGAAGATACATTTGGGGTTGTGTCTAGTAGTAATGTTATTGAGAATGATGGAACCTATGAAGGAGATGTGTCAAGTGCTGACACTCTTTCTTGTAATCATGAGAGTGATGCTCTTTCTCAATATGGGGCAGAAGATTTATGTAGTCAGTTAGATGAAGAAAAAGATTGGATGAATGAAGATGTTGCTGATGATTTCTTATTAGAGGAAGGTGATGCCAGGGACAACTGTTCACTTCATAGTGAATAAATTTTAGATTTCTTGTCTTGTGAATATATCAGATATTTAGGGGGAGATGGCTCTGAGTTCTTACAACCAACACACATTAATTTTGATTGAGAGCATGAGTCAAGAAGAACTGACTTTGAAATGAGTGCCTCTAATCCTTTTGTTACCCCAATACTGCTAGATGATAACCAGGTGCAGTATGATTCATCAGATGATGAGGTCATCAGTGTTTGTTTATCTTCAAGGGATGTTGATGTCCCTGATATGGTTTTGAGTACTGATTGGGAAAGTTGTATAGATTTTGAGTCTTGTCCTGATTCTGGATCTTTTGCTAGGCCATGGAAGGATGGCTAGTCAGCTACTCAAATTTCACATGCTCATGGTGAGTGTATTGATGTTCTCCTTCCCACCCACCAACATTTTTTGAGTTTGTCAAATGTAGATAGGATGCAACAGGTGCCTATTCTTGATGACTCATGCATACCAGAGCTCCCCTCGTCTAATGACTTGGAAAAAGAAGAGATTGAAGGATATTACAGTGTGTTCTCCTATCATAGGAATTCTATCAAAGAACAAGTTCCTTGTTCAAACCCTTTTCCTTGTTTTGATAAATATGATAATGATGGTGACAGTATTGAGGACCTTGTCTTCAATAATTGGGACAAAACATTTTTTGGTACACATGACTATGTAGATCAGATGTCCTACTGTCACAAAATTTAAGAAATTGACCTTCACTTGGTTCATAATCCAATTCATGATGACATCAGGGAGGAACCAAGTTGCTTAGTGGCTAAAGAAATTCATGAAGACAAATCAAAGGATCCAGGTTCTTTTCAGCCAGGTAATTATATGGTAATGCATGATAATCAATATGTCACATTTTTTGATGCATTACTTGATCCTTTTATTGTTTCCAGTCATCAATAAGAAGTGAGTGATGTTCCTTACTTCTTGGAATATGGATATGAGTATGATAGTTGTGACTGGAAAGACATGGATAGTGATCAGTACAATTTTATTCTTCTGGCCATGGTTACTCACATATGTTGGCAATGAGATGGTCAAGATAATTTCAAGTGTCTGGCCACATATGTCAATGAGAATCAGATTTTTGATTCAGGAGGGGCATTGATTTTTTTTTGGTGGCCTGGGGCCACTGAATAAAATTGTATAATTTTTGTTAAAAATTGTAAATCCTTTTACAGTTGTCTTTCCCTTTCCTATTTCCTACTTTCCTATTTGCTTGTCAGTTTTTGTGAAGGTCCCTGTTTTGTCCTGTGGGTGGTCTGCTCTCCCAGAAATCCTAAATTCTTGCATGGACACAAGTTTCCCATCATCCCCAACTAGAGCCACTATTAGTACTCTGAAAAAATTTCATGGCCCTATCACTTTTCCCTTGGTCCCTGTAGTCATTTTTATTTCCCTGGCTTTGAAACCCTTAGTTCAAATTTTTGAAAATCTAGCCATTGGTAAGAAATGCCCTGGCCCTGTTCTAATTCTTCATTACCTTTTCAGGCTACTTAATTCTTGTTAAATGCATGTGCACATTTCTTTTCCCTATTGGTCACGTGTTCATTTAATCCTTGGGTGGTTAGTCTTTTTTTTCAGCGATTGGGTGAACACTGTGTTTGCGTACTCTCTTGTTCTTGGTAGCTTATCTCTTAACAGTTAGCGACCCGATGAGTGGCTTGTCTTTTCTTTGGTCGCTAATTCTTGAAGTGGTGGTCCCTATTTTTAAACAATAATACACGTGGACCAATGTCAGTGAGGTGGCCGCTAGTGATTGGTCGAGGCATTGCTGATTTAGAGATCCATCAGTGGGGCTTGCAGTGAAACCTTTTCAATCAATGGTCGGTGCATGATCTTAAGGAATATTCTTCCCCTTTGAGATCATGTGCCATCCATTGATTTCAAATCTGACCTAGATGTGTCAGAGGGTCCTGACACTTGTAGTAGATTAATGGAGGGCATTTCTTCGCAAGCAATATGTCAAATGCATGAGATCTTAAGACAGCCGTTGATTCTTTTTATGACATAATGCTTTCTGATGGGTGGATCCACTACCAAGTAAGCTGATTTGGTGGTGCCTGATTGGTCCATGGGTGAGTGACTAGATATGCTCTCAGTGGGACCTAGTTTCCAGATGCATCATAGGATCCTAACTTTGTTAGTAAATCAACAAATGACGTAAGTTCTTATAGGATTTGTCAGAGGTTTGAGATTTTGCAACGACCATTGATTTCTTTTGGTGTCAGGGGGTTGTTAGGGTAGGGAGGAGATTCTAGATCAATGTTAGGTGTGTAATCTGATGGAATCTTGTCAGGCCATGTGAAGATGAGATGACCATCGATATTCTAATAGGCGGGGGTCTAAAGTTTGGTAGTCCGGATAAAATGCTTAGCAATTTCAGAAAATCTCAAAGGGGTTTGCTCATTCACATAATAAAATGGTGGTGTTCCAAATCAGCTAGCAACTTGGTGAATAGTGTTCGCACAATCGCTAAAAGTTTTAGCAGAGGTAAAAGGTATTCTATGACCCGGTGAAAGTCTTTAGACGCTGATCCACCAAATATTGATTAAAGGGTAAAGGTTTGCTGGAAATGGTAGGACCATCTGATGATTCATTGCTGAGGTGTCATGTTCTTATTTGCTGAGCTAGAGGATGATAAGGATTATGTCAGGGGCCCAAAAGATTCTAAGGGATGCCAGTATGGATGATCGAGTGGTTGGTGTAAGATCTTAAGGGATCTGTCAGGGCTATGAGATTATAAGACCACTATTTGATCTAAAGCTTATTAAAAGTGGGTCCAAACATGTTGATTCATCGTCGACATGCTCTATTTCATTAGTCCAGGTGTGCTAAGGTGGATTTATTTATGGGGTCATAGTTTTCAAAGGAATTAAAGTGCCTAAAGGTCTGTGAAGATTGTGTGGTTGTCATTATACCGCTGAGGTAAGATGCTTGACTTTTAGCATCGTGGTATAATGACGGCCATCAATTTTAGGGTAAAAGTACAAAGCTATGTCACACTTTTATAAAGGAAAAGGTCAACAACAAACAAATTTTTTAACTTTAACGACATAAAAATGGCATTTATGTTTAAAATTTGGAGATTATGTAAACTAATGAAATGTGTAAAAGTGGATGAAGTTTATGCCTATAATTTTTTTAATTTTTTTTGAACAAGAATTCACATAGTTTTTAAATTTTTTAAGTCCATTTTTTACTTGCTGAAAAATGCTGAAAAATGTTGAAAAATGAGGGTCTTGTTCGCAACAAAAAAGTATGTGCAAATAATCTTTTTTTCCTTTGATTTCAAAATATGTCATAGATAAAATGTATAGCTAGTGCAAAAAAGAAGAAAAATTAGTTTTCAATGTATATTTTCTCTAATATAACTACTCAAAGTTGAACATACCTGAAATTGACAGTTTTCATCTCGCGTCAAGTTTCCCCTATCAAATCTACACCATTCAGAAAATAAATTACACACTCTTGAAGATAACTCTCTCCTCTAGTGTTAAATATAAATTTTCAATTTTTTTGATAAGCTTTACTATTTTTTTCTATTTTTGAAGCATCTTGTTCATGAATGTTAAAATACCTACTTGGAGTATTTTGAAATTATAATATATTAAATCTAACTAAAATATTATAAAAATTATATGATGATAATCTTGACTCTATGCTCTAAAAAAGGGTATTTTTATATTTGTAAAAAAATATCATTAAAAAGAGTAAGAGTTATTGAAACATTGATTTTTTGAAATAATTTTATTTCTTTAGTAATTGTTATAAAACATGCTTTTAATAGATATTTCCAATTGGAAAAGGTGAAGAACTTATCTAACTTAGCTAGAATGAATCTAGTTAGACCATATGTTTGACAAAAAATAATTTTAGTTAGAAATACTCAAATTCAGCTATGCTGATAAGTTGTCCTGAAACGTGACACAGCTTTGTGCTATTACCCTTTACTTAAAGCAATGTAAAGCACGCGGGCCCAAGAGAAGTAAATAGATCTAATGGTGGGGTTTTAAAGTTGATCAATGTTTGAATATTGACTGTCAATTCTTTGTGAGTGCCATAAAGTAGCCGTTTCTTCCAGGGTTCAAATTTTTGAGGGTTTTCAGTGACAGAAAGGACCAAAATTGAATGTAGAAGCGGCTGGAGCTGGTAAGAAATGATTTGTTTGTTTCCGCAATGTGGTCCAGGGTGTGATGATCAATTGTAGAGATCTATACCATGCAAGGAATGAGATGAATGGCTTGAGGTGTGTTGTAGGTGGTTGAATAGACTAGTTTTCATGGTAGATTTATGATCTTCTATACACTATTCTGAGAATTATCATAATTGGAGATCAATTTTAGATCTGTTCTTCACCAAGTTTCTTGGTTTTCCCCAAAGTGTAGTAAATTTTGATCTTTTGAATTATTTTGGTTGGTGGAAACCCTAACCCTTACCATGGTTATCCGTAGCTTGTTGCATCCTAACTTGTGTAGGATTCCAAGATAACCAGGGGTATAAATGGTTAAAGTTTTGATTTTGTAAGGGTTCCTTCTTCTACAATTTTGAGGAGAACTGGTTCCATGAAGGGTCCTTTTCCTGTAGATTTTCTCTACTTCTCTGCATATAGGGTGTTCTTTCTCTCTTTGTTGGTTCAGAGAATATGATATGTATTGTAATTGATTTGTCTTATGTATGAGGATTCTATATATTCTTACTGTTACCAGGCTATCTCCTTTTGAATTTTGAACTCATTAATCATACATCAAGGGTGTTTGATTTTTCTATTTTCATTTCCTATGTGTTTGCAAGTAGAGTTGTCTTCACAGAGATAACTGGTTTAGGATTAGTTTTCATGTATGTATGAGCTGAGGTATCAAAGATATGTCATGCTTGTCTTCCAATGGATGCTAGTTAATGTATTGTCTAATTATAGGTCTCTTCTAAGGGGAGGGTTAAAAGCCTTTGGATGGGTAATAACATACCTGAATACATAGGTGGGTTGTTAAAGTAAGGTTTGGTCATGGTGTGTGATTGATGTTAGGCATCAACACATTGAGTATTTTGTCTTCTTGTTTCATAGTTGTCTATTGCAATAGGGTATTTGACTTTGTGGCCCATCAGACAAGGCACTAGTCTATGAGGGACTTAGGGCATCCTAGGGGTCCTTTCAACCCATCTTTAAATCATTTGCATTCAGTTCCACCCTTTCCCTTTCATGTTGTTAGTATAGGACTCTAGTTTTGATTCCCATTCTATGCAAGTAGGTCTATTCCATTAAGAATTTTCTTCATTGGGGTATAGGATACCTACAGGGGTTTGAAGACTATTCTATAATAATTATATTTGTAGGTCTATTGTTTATCATGAGGTGTCTTGAGTGTGCAAATAAGGCAATACCCACCGGAGTGATGTGGAGCCCAACGAAGAAGGAGGATGTTCTTTATCCTCATCAATAAGACTATTTTCTTGTCAAACTTGAGTGCCTACCCTAAGAATCAAGCCCATCTATTGATTCAAGTTTGGTCCTGCAAGAAAAAGCTCCAACAGGACCCACTGAAGATAAGATTCCAATCTAATGGTGGGTGCATGATCTCATAGCCTCTGAATATTCCTTTTGATCATGCACTAGCCACTAATCTCTTCTTAAGTCAGGATCCTCTGACAAATAGATCCACCTAAAAATCTTCATCAACCCTTGGAAACCAATCATATTTGAGCACATCAGTAAGAAAGGACCCACCTGAGACTTCTTTGACATCAGAACAAGATCGACAGTTGGCGCATGATCTCATGGCTCTGACACAACCCATGAGATCATACACTAGCCATAGGATTGGAAGCAAGATAGTCCTTGGGTCCACTCTGACATATTGTACAAGTCATTACCCTTTGACCAATGAAATCCTTCCACATAGGACAATGTGGTAGTGGACCCACTAAAGCTTTGAAGCACTGTATAAAAGGGAAGATCGATGGCTATCATAAGATCACAAGCCTCTGATATACCCTATGAGATCATACAACAATGATTGATCTCATGAACTGGGACCCCACATAATTATGAGACCACCGAATCTTTTAGCGACTGCACAACCGAAGGAAGTAATGTTCGCTGAGTCACAAGATATTTAGACTTAACTGCCAAACATTTAGTGATTATGAGAACCATTTCAATCACCTAGTCACCGAAACATTTGGATAACTACCGGATAACTAAGAGAACTGGTGACCAAAGGAATTAAAATGCACATGTGTATTTGAGGACTTAAGTGGCCAAAAAGGTAACAACCAAATAGAAAGAAGGCTAGGGTTTGCAAGGTTTATTGGGTGCAACGGCTACATTTTCAAAATTTTTAACTATAGACCATGGGACAAATCAAACTACAGAGGCTAGAAAACTAGACATAAATTCACGAAATTTTTTAGGGATGCTTGGCAGGGTAAAAACAAAGATTTTGGAATAGGTTTTAGCCAAATTTGCATGTATATGGAAATTGGGGTAACATTTTGGTGATTTTTGCTGGATGTCAGCCTGCTAGACATTGATCAGTGCCCTTGACATAGTCATTGGGCATGGGGTCACTACAGGAACACAAAACTTTGACAAAGACAAACTGGGACCAGAGAGACAAACTTGTGCATAGGCACTTCCTGAAAAGTAGGAAACTAACCTAGAAAACATGAAAAGAAAGCAAAAAAACATATTTACAAGAATTTATAGAGAGGGATTAACCTCAAAGTAGGGCTTCAAGTGGATTCCATTGATTGAGATAGGCAAGGAAACTCCTTCAAGGGTTGATGGTTGGAAAGCATTAGACCCCTGGCACTGTGTTATAACAAATAGTCCACCCCAAAATGAGTCAAATTTTGTATGTCTGCCAGGCTTGGATCTGAACTCATCCCATTTGAGAACTACATCTCCAACTTTGAAATTTATGACCCTGGCTCTCTTGTCAAAACTTTTCTTTGTTTGAATCTGATGGAATTCCATATCCTGCATTGATTTATCTCTGAGTTCTTCCAATTCCATCAACTGGGCATATCTGATCTGCAAGGGATCTCCTTCATCAAATAGGGCATACTAAGTAGCCAAGTCCAGAGCTGGTAATTCAATTGAGATAGACAACTTTGCCTCCTTACCATACACTAACACATAAGGAGAATTCCCAATAATATTCTTTGGAGTGATTCTGTCTAACCATAATGTAGACCTGAGTTTAGTATGCCAATCCCTCTAATTATCCTGTAGGGTCTTCTTGATTATCCTAATCAAATTCTTGTTTGTTGATTCTGCTAAACCATTGCCTTGGGGGTAGTAATTTGAACTAGTATTCAGATAGATGTCATTCTTGACTGCCCACTCTGAGACTTTGAGGCCTATGAATGCCAATACATTATTTGAAATTATGGAATAAGGAGTGTCAAACGTATGAATTATATCATCATAAAAACTTAATACAACACTCTCATTGGCTTCTTTTAATGCAATTGCTTCTATCCATCTAGTGAAATAATCTGTTGCATTAATTATCCACTTATGTCCCACACTAGATGGAGGATTAATCATTCCTATGAAATCTATACCCCACCTCATGAAGGGTTTCTCTATTCTAACTATTGTAAGGGAAAGGCTGCAAGCCTCTCTTTTCCTACAAACATGGCACACTTGATGCATTTTCTCACATACTCATGACTATCTTTAAAGATAGATGGCCAATAGTATCCATCCCTCATGATTTTAAAAGTAGTAATCCTAGGAGAAAAGTGACCTCCAGAGGGTCCATCATGAAACTCAAATAAGATGTGTGCTACCTTTTCTGAATCAATGCATCTTAAAAGGACACCACTATGATCTTTTCTGAAAAGAACCTCATTTATCAACACAAAAGGAACATATTGTAACCTATAATACCTCATTTTTTCTGAATCCAAACCTGGAGGATGTTGTCCTCTCTTCAAGTAATTGATCATATTAGGCAACCAACTTGTTACCTTGGCTTGTTCTTTTGTAGAATGCACCACCAAAGATGCATCTATTTTCTTTGATTTCTTTGAACTTTCATCCTCTGCTAGATGCTCACAAAGACCTCTTCCTCTAACTAGCTTGGCAGTTTGAATATCTATGTCATATTCCATCACCTCAGTGATCCAACCAGCTCTTTTCTCATTCAGGTCCTTGGAAAGAAAAAATTCTTTGACACTTGGATGAGTAACTTTCAAATGTACCTTGCTATGGGTCAAAAAATATCTTAACTTTTAAAGGCTCTTTACCACAACAAGTACATGTTTCTCTACAAAAGAGTATCTCTTTTCATACTCTTCTAAACCTTTGCTAAAGAAAGCAATAGGATACTCCAATCCATCTGAATTTTCTTGGGTCAACATTGCAGATATAGAATCATGACCTCCATAAGCATAAAGGATAAAATTCTTACTAAAATTTGGGTTTAGGAGAGCAGGGGCTTCTGTTAAGGCCTCTTTGATAGCCTGGAAATTGCCTTTTCCTTCTTTGGTCCAACTAAAAGCTGAACTCTTCTTTAGCATGGCTACCAAAGGCTTTAGTAAATCTACAATGTTAGGCAAGAACCTCCTAACAAAATTAATCTTTCCTATGAAAGATTGGAGACTTTTCTTGTGATGTGGCAATGGTAGCTCTAAGATAGCTACAATTCTCTCAAGATCTACTATGATCCCTTCTTTGCATACTACATATCCCAATAATTTTCCTTCATGAACTACAAAAACACATTTCTTGGGATTAAGAGATATCCCAAACTCTCTACACCTTTCAAAAATCTTCCTCAAATGTTTGAAGTGATCTAATGCATGTTTTGCATAGATAGTTATATCATCTAGATAGACCAGCACAAACTTGTACATGAGGCTTTTAAAGGCCATATCCATTGCCTTTTGAAATGTAGCACCTGCATTTGGCAAACCAAAGGGCACCTTTTGATATGCCATGGTTCCCCACTTGGTTGTAAATTTTGTCTTGTATTGATCCTCTTCATTCACTAAGATCTGATTGTATCTTGAATAGCCATCCAATAATGAAAATCTCTCAGATCCAGAGACACATTGTAGAATTTGTTCCATTGAGGGTAATGGATGGCAGTCTTTTAATGAGGCTTTGTTAAGATCCCTGAAGTCAACACATAACCTCAATTCCCCATTCTTCTTCCTGACAAGAACAAGGTTGGAAACCCAACTAGTATGCTTGATGGGGTAGATGATACCACTTTCTATTAGTTTGAGTACTTATTTATGCATAAGTGGCTCAAGCTTGGGATTAACAAGCCTTTTCTTCTACCTCACTGGTTTGGCATTAGGTTCTAACTCAATAGTGTGTTGAGCAAGGGCAGGGTCAAAACCTTTGAGGTCTTCATATTGCCATGCAAAAACATCACTGAATTCTTTGAATAATTGGGTATAAGCTTTCTTTTCCAATTCAGTGTTCACTTTTCCAAATTGTAAGCTCTTACCTAGCTCCAACTCTAATTCAACACAATGTTCTTGTTGAACTACCAAACCAGCTTTGCTTCTCTTAACTTCATCATCCTTGTTGAAGATATTCTCTAGGGTAACAAGACCTCTAGGCATCTTATTGGACTTCAGTTGTATCACTTGATCACCATAGTTTTGTGATAGCCTTTCTTGGTTGTACTCTAAAAAAACATCTTCTTTAAACAAGAATTGTAGGATTTGTTCATCATTGTCAAACACTTGCCAATTGACGTCATTATCAGGAATAGAGGGTCTAACAATCACATTGATAGGCTATTGATCCATTTCTTTTGAAACACTAGTTGGAATGTCATATTGAGATCCAATAGCAGCTAACTTATCTGCATTTTGGTTTAGCTTCCTAGGGATAGCAACAATATTGAAAGCACAAAAGTCTTCAATTGCATCCCAAACTCTATGTTTGTATGCTCTCAAGGTGTCATTTTTGGTTTCACTTATCCCTCTCACTTGGCTGACAACTAACTCACTGTCACCATAAACTTTTAGGGCCTTAAGCCCTCTTTTTCTAGCCCACTCTAGCCCATTGACTAGACTTTCATACTATGCAGTATTGCTAGTGTAGGAGAAACTGAATCTAAAGGTTGTATAATACCTTTCTCCTTTTGGGGACAGTCACATAACACCACCACTAGAACCATGTCTACTTCTAGCTCCATCAAAAAATAGTTCCCAAACCTGATTGCTCTAATCCTCTAAATCAGTGTCTTCTTTGAGGAGGCTTGGCTCTATGGATCCACCTTCTTGTATCAAATAAATTCCCAAACCAAAATCCCAAACAATATTTTCTTGGGCCTCTAAAGCTCTTTCATCTAGTAAAATATCAGGGATAATTTCTATCTTTGTGCTTGCTTCACTAACAGTTTGGAAGTCACTTTCATCAAATATGGGGCAATTTGCATTCATGGTATTAGACAGATAAGGCTCTATATGGTGTGCTACCAATGGCTCTGATTTAATGGTGACCTTGGTCCCATACCTTGTATGAAATAACATGTGAGACCAGTTAGAAGATAGGTAGCCTCCTATCTTGGATGTAAACTCCCTTGAAAGACATATAGAAAATAATGCAGGGAGATCTATGATATATAAATATATATAAATATATATATATATATAAATATATATATATATATATATATATATATATATATATATATATATATATATATATATATATATATATATATATATATATATATATATATATATATATATATATATATATATATATATATATATATATATATATATATATATATATATATATATATATATATATATATATATATATATATATATATATCAAGGAGGATGGAGAAGTTAGGACTAGCATGTAGGATTAGACTGGTATCCTTGGCCACACCTATAGTATTGACTAAGGATCCATCCAGTTGGGTAACCTTCTTTTGGAAGGGCTCATATTTTAGTCCTAATTGGTTAGCTACTTTCTTGGGCATTACAGTGCTAGTAGCTCCACTATCTACCATACAATTATGTACTAAGGATTTTCCAATGATTAAAGATACATAAAAGAGAGGTGGATTTGAGTTCCTACCTTGTGTGGCATTTCCTTTGGAGTTGCTACTTGGAGCCTCATTTTCTTTATCAATGTTAACCAACATTGGCTTTGCAACTTCTTTTGTAGGTTGACGAGTTGATGCCTCTGTCATAGCTTTCTTCAAAATTTCAAACTGTCCTAGAAGAGCCAAAGAGTCCCACATGGACATGGTGACATTCACCTTCTTCATGTTGTCTACAATATTGAAAGGTGTCATAGTGTGTACTCTTTGTTGTGCCTTCACTACGATGGGCTCCACTTCTTTAGACTGTTGGCCTTCCTTTCTTGTAATGATAGGAGCCTCCTTAGGTGTGATAGGAGTGGCTTGCTGCAGTGGCTCTATAGATGCAGTGGCTTTGGCATTGGAATCCTCTCTCTCCATGTCTTGAGCTCTTCTTTTTTCTCTTGTATAGGAAACAAAGGCAACTTCATCATTGACTCCATTGAAGTTTGGTTGCTCCCAATTGAAAAGAGCAGTCTCATTTTCTTGTGGTTCTTGTTGAGGAACAGACCCACTGGATGAAACCTCTGATTGAGCTTGTGAGGCATTTTGAACCATTAGAACTTGGTTCATCCATCCATTTGAACATGTAGCCTGATTATGAGGCTAATTACAAGGAAAACACCATTCATTATCCATAGCCATATTGTTTTGACTAGGAACCATATCCCTCACTGGATTTGTAGAATTTAGAGGTGCAGGGTTATATGGTTGGAATGGTCTCTGATTAAAACTTTGTCTTTGTCCTTGATACCCTCCTTGGTATGGTGGCCTATTTTTTTGGTAGGGTATTGTTGACTAGGACCTTGGCCTTGTGGTTGAAATGGTGGTCTGATTCCTTGACCATATTTCTTTAGATTTGTGACCTCCTTAGTCAAGGTCTACATTAAGTTTGTCATTTATTTCTTACTACTTTCTTGACTATTCTTTATCTCTTGCAGCTCTTGAGAGAAACTTGTTGTTAGCTCTTGACCACTAGTACTAGTTTGGGGTGCCAATATGGTGGGAATAGGGGTAAATGGGGGTACTTTGGTAGGTGCAATGGGCTAAAGGCTGGGGAAGATGGGCATTGGTGGCCTTCTAGAAATCATGCATGCTTGGATTAAATAGTTCTCATCCCTAACAACTCTGTCAAATGCTTGGGGTAAGGAAGTACAACCCATATATTGGATCATGATAGAAATTTGACCATTTAGACTTTGCAATTAGTAAAGGAAAGCATGGTCTACTGATGGTCTTGTTACCCCAATTTTCATGTGCCTGTAAATTTGGCTAAACCTATTCCAAATCTCTATTTTCACCTTGCCAAGCATCCCTAAAAGTTTCATGGGTTTATGTCCTTCATTCTGGTCTCTACAACTTGTTTCATTCCCTAGTCTCCAGGTCAAAATAATTGAAAATGTAGCCATTAACTAGAAAAACCCTGAAAACCCTAAGCCTTCATTCTAATTCCTTGTTACTTTATAAGCCACTTAAGTTTCAAATACCCATGTGCACTATTTTCTCATTGGTCGGTTGCCTATTCTCTTATTTCCCCGGTGGTTACCATTTCTATTCAGTGACTCGGTGACTGTAGTCATTCTCTTAGTCGCTTAATATTTCACAATGACCACTAAATGGCTAGCGACTTAGCGAGCAGTTAACTTTCCTTCGGTCACATGTTCGCTAAGAGGTCTAGCAGTCTTTTTATGTGGGGTCCTGGTTAAAAGATCTAATGACTGTCTGATGATCTGAAGGGTTTGTGTCAGAGCATCAGATCATGCGTCGATCATCGATTCCCTTTCAATGAAGTGTTGCAGTGTGTCAATGGGTCCAATGCCACATCATCCTATGTGGAAGCTTTTCATTGGTCGATTGGTGATGATTTAGAAATTTGTCAGAGCAGGCACAGAGGACTATGTACCTTTTAATCCAATGATTGGCACATGATCTCATAGGCTTTTTCTGACACATGAGATTATGCACTGACCATCAATTTGGATTTTTTGTCAGAGCTTCATTCGGTGTGTCCTTTCTTTCTGATGTGTTCATCTTCCATTGGTCCATAGAATGATGACTAGGATTATGTTAGTGGGCCCGTGTCAATGTCTCTGCCAGGATGTCAGAAGGATGAGGATCAATGGCTGGCATATCTTTGCATAACCATTTTCTAACACATGTGATATTAAACCTACCATTTTATTTGCCAAATGTTTAGCTTTGTCAGGTGGGTCCAATGCTAGGTCAAGGTGACATGCTATCTTTTGATTGGTCAAAGTAAAAGGAAAATCTATGGGACCGTGTTGCTAGGTGTGCCGATGTGCTCGAATATGATTGGTTGTCGCGTGCTCATGAAGACTTCCAGGTGGACTGATGTGTCAGTGGGTTCATGAATTAATGAAGATCTATGATGGGTGTATGATTTGAAGGAATATTTGGTGGTCATGAGATAATGCACCCGCCATTAGATTGGAATCTCAATTTGAGTGGGTCCATTGTCAGAGATTGCTGAGGTGTTTACTGATGAGACTGTTGGGGTGAATGAAAGATTTCCAAGTGGTGAATGGGCCTAGGGTTAGAAAACATTAAATGAATTAGTGACTAAGGGGTTATTTCATGTTCACCAGACTTAACTAGGGTTGGTCAAAATAGTTAGCGGTCCTGCGACCAATGAAAAAAGGGTAACCCAAGGTGATTGAAGGTAATTCTACAGTCGAACGGTTCCTAGGTAAATAAGAAGATCTAACAGTTGTGTTTTAAAAGGATATTGAGATTTAAATGATGGTCATCGATAGAAGGAAAGTGTGGCGCCACCTATTAGCCGTTAATATTCAAATTTTAAATATTTCTCTGTAGGGTTTTTTCTAGGTTTTGATCCAATGGTCAGTTGCGACAAAATGGGTAGCTAAAATTTATGTTTCAAGGATGATTGCAATTGGGGAAAATGATGTGGAGGTCTAGGCAGCTATCTTTGGTCATTTCTTGTTTTCTAAGAGTACCAAATCAGTGCATTCATGGCGGGCCAATTTGCAGAGAGGTAGATGAGTCTAGGTTGCTTGTCCGCAGGCAAATGAGCTATAGAGATGGGCACAAATATCTGATCAACCATAGCATTATAGAGATGTATTTATGATCAGACTTAATGGGCTAGGGTTTGATTATTGTATTGAAAAACCATGTAGCCCTAGTTAGGTTTTTTGACGCCGACCTATGTGCCAAATAGGAGGGGTATATATTGTATTTTTAGAGCTTTTGAGCTTAGAGTTGGACAATTGTAGAAGAAATTCATACTTTCTTAAGGGTCATCTATGGTATCATTTCTACCCTCTGGCTTATATAGTTTTAAAGTTCCCATTGATAATAAAAACATTGCAGAGGTATTTTGTGACAATCCTTCATGTCCCTATGCTTCCTTGTTTGAATTATCTCTTATTGGATTAAAGTATATGATGTTTTCAGTGATATCTTAGGGTTCTTGATCCCTCTTACTTTCTGTAATTGTGTGTGTTATTATGTGTGATTTGATCTAGATATTTTTGTGGGTATACTTCAGCCCCCTAACAGTCTTGTCTCAATCCTACACTGAGTTGCAGAAGTGAATGTCTGCTTGCAGGTCATAAGTTGTGTCTTATGTTCAGGCTCTCCTATGAAACACTTATGCAAGCCTATTCAGTAAGTTGTGACCTACTAGACCTAAGCCTTTCATTGAGTCCATTCCTCTATATTGAGATCCAAAACCTAATTTCCGTGTATCACCTACTAGGTAGTTTTCTTTCAGTCATTTCCCTTTCCAAGCATTCCTTATATCCCTTTCCCACAAAAGATTTACTTTTTCTATCAAGAAGCAAATTAAAGTGATTATCTAAGAGGAACCAGCCTAGAACCTAGAGGTCTCATCTTAGTTAGCATAGGTCCCATCCCCAGAGATTATTCCCATGTTATAGTAGGTTATCAAGACTATGAGAGTGTTAGTCCATTTTCTGGTTCAATGCAAAATCTTTAGAAAATGGCCTATTGCCTTGCAAGTTTTCTTGAAGTGCTCTTAGCCCTGTGTTCTTCATGTTGTCACCTTGCTCCTATCTAAATTGCACATGCTGAATTGCCAAATCCAAAAAGTTATTTAGGTTTTAAAGTCTACTGAAAATAATTTCAAAATCTGCCACAGTGTCGAAAACCCAAAGTGTTTCTAAAAATCCATGATGTTTTCAGTCTATGTAAAAACCTTCATGTGTTTTTGATCTTGTGCCTTCCAGCTTTGGTGTGCTTACCTTTTGGTTTGCATTCAAAAACTTGTGTGATTTAGGTCTTTCATTGTGCCGAAAACCCTATGTGTTTTTGACCTCGCAGTTTCCTGTTTGATGGTGTTCCCTAATTGCGCAAGTGCGATGGATGGTGGGCCCAAGTTTTCAAAGGCTCTTCACTGATTAGTTGTCATATGGCCACATGTTAGACTTTTTTGACATGTGATCATGTGACCGCTTGCCACCTATCCGCGTGGGTCCCAATTCTTCTTGTTGTTCAGCTGACTGGCGGTTATGTTTTCATTCCATGACTTGGTGACTTGCGGTTATCTCTTGGTCACTGGTTTCTAGCAGTTAATCCCTTAACATTCAATGACCTGGCAGGTGGTCTATTTCTCTTTAGTCATGTAATGTCTTCATTCTTAGCGGTTAGTGGTTGGCATCCAATGACCTAGCGGGTGGTTAGTCGCGTAGTCGCTGAATGCTTGGTGGTTGGTTCATGGGTCCTAGTTCTTTTCATTGCCCGGTGTCAGAGATTGAAGATCTATGGTTATCATGTGATCACATGGAATATTATCACCCCATGCGATCATGTTCCCACCATTTGATTTGGTGCTGACCGGTTTGTTTACAGTGGGCCCACTGTCAGAGATGGTCATGTGGCGGCCTTTGGTTGGCTGTCGCATGATTGCATAGCCCAATTTTTGGCTATGGGATCATGCAACTAGTTGACATGTGTCCCTGGGGCCCGGTGGTAGCTGGTAATATGGCATCCACAGTGGTGACATGCTGAGTTTTGATTGGTTGCCAGTGTGCCTGGTGGTAGGGGGTTTGCGGTGGGACTCATGTTTGCAGTGCTCGAGCATGTTTGACATTCAGCGGTGAGTGCTAATGGTTAGTCACATGTTCACATAGCCTTTTTGAAGGCTATGCGATCATGCGATTGACATTTTGCGATAACCCTTAGCGGTGGCGGTTGTGCTGGCGGGTTTGGATTGTAGGTTGTTGCATGTTCACATAGCCCATCCCCGGGCTATGCGATCATGCGACTGACCATCTATTGTTGTGGTTGTTGGGTTGTTGTGGTAACATTGCCAAGGACTTTTTCTATGGGGTTTGTGACCATTGGCTATGGTTAGGAGACCGCGGTCACATGATCACAAGGGTTAGTTTGGTGTCTTGCGATCATGTGAGCAAGCATAAGGTGAAGCCTACTTTCCTGTGGTACTTAAGTTATTGACCGTGTGATTGGGGTTCTAAGGGGAAAATAGTTAAAGAGTGTAAAGCCCACAAATTGCAAAGTGACTATTGCTTTTCAAATTTGGATTCTTGCAGATAGTTTCCAGCGATAGGAAGTACCAAAATTTATGGTTTCTTCAGTGGATTTCGATTGGTTTTGTGGCACCAGTGGTTGCAAAGTGGTCCAGAGGCCTATTACTTGATTGCAAAGACTTTCATGCCATATGAAGGACTATTTTATGCTCGAGGTGTGTTTGCAGGTGGCTGTTTGTATTGGTTTCATGGCAATTCTTGGTTTCCTGCCCTTGCAGTAAATTTTGATGTAATTTTGATTGGTTGGGTGGTTGAAATCTTTAGCCCTAGCTATCCATAGCTTGTTGTAGCCTGTTTTGGGTTTCCAAGGTAGCTAGTGGTATAAACTATTGAATTTTTTACTTTTCAAGGATTCCAGTTTAGAGTTCCTTTCTAGTTCCAGTGAAAGGGTCTTTTTCCTGTGGATTTTCTTCTTCTTCTCTGCATATAGGGTGTTCTTCTTCTTCCATTGTCGAGTTCAAGGGAATATAATGCATGCTGTAGTAGATTTATCTTATGTATGAAAACTCAATTTATTCTTACTGTTACCAAGCTATCTCCATTTGAGCTTTGAATTCATTGATCATACATCAAGGGTGTTTGATTTGTCTGCTTGTATTGCCTATGCGTTTGCAAGTAGAGTTGTCTTAGTAGAGATAACTAGTTCAGGGTTAGTGTTCATGTATGTATGGGCTAAAATATCAAGGATATGTCATGCTTGTCTTCCGATGGATGCTGGTTAATGTATTGTCTGTTTATAGGTCTCTTCTAAGGGGAGGGTTAAAATTCTTTGAATAGATAATAACATGCTTGAATGCATAGGTGGGTGTTAAGTTGAGGTTTGGTCATGGTGTGTGATTGATGTAAGGCATCAACACATTGAATATATTGTTTCCTTATTTCATAGTTATCTCTTGCAGTAGAGTATTTGACTCTGTGGCTCATTGGAAAAGGTACTGGTCTATGAGAGACTTAGGGTATCTCAGCGGTCCCTTCTATCCATTTCAAATCATTTCCTTTCGGTCCCATCCTTTTCCCTTTCTTATTGATAGGTTAGGTCTCTGGTTTTCATACTCACTCCATGCAAGTAGGGCTATTGCATGAGATATTGGCTTCATTGAGGTACATGATACCTAGAAGAGTTTGAGAACCATTCCATAGTTAGTTACCTGTAGGAATGTAGTGTGACACAAGTTGTATGAGTGTGTAGATGAGGTACACCCACCTGAGTGATGTGGAACTCAAAGTGTAGAAGGATCTCTCTTTGATCCTTGTCAGTTGGCCCTTTTTCCTATCAGATTTGGAGTGTTGAGTGAATGTGACACTAGCCCTGTCAATCCTAATGCCAAGCTAACCTTTGGGGAAAAAGAACACCAACAAAGAGCTTGAAACAAGGGTGCAAACTTAGTGTATAACAATTTTGGCATGCCTAGTGGGACTACGCAAGAAGTTCATTGTTTGAAGATTATGTTATCTCTGATATATAGATTGCATGATATAGGCTTTTAGAAGTTTTTCTATCAAGTATATTTGGTGACTCCACTGATTTCAAAGATCCAAGGTAACCTTGTTTAAAGTTTATGAGAAAGATTGAGACTAGGAGCTCAAAGCCCACTAAATTTTTAGAGTTGCCCTCAAAGAGAAGTCATAAAGGTAGGTCAAATTCCCTTTCATTCCAGAAGAAAAGGTAGATCTCTAACTAGAGATTTAGAAGAGGATTCAAATCCAGTAGCAAATACAGCTCATATAGTTGTCAATATTCAAATCACGGCTCCTAAAATGGCTAGACAATTTTCCTTTGCACCTTTCAACCAAGGGAGTCTATTAGCCTTTGCTCAACATCATGATGTGCCCTTGGTGGCACTTAATAGTATACCTGATTTCATAGTTGAAGGGTTGAAAAATAATTTTAAACACATAAGAGATGTGACCACCATATGCAGCATAGACAATATTACTCAAGAAGATGTGGCCACCAAATTATTAGCAACCTCTCTAAAAGATAAGGCTCTTGAATGGTTTAGAACTCTAACTGTTGGTTCTATTACTTCATTGGATGAATTAGGGGATGCATTAAGTAAGCATTTTGAGGATAAATTAGATAACTTGTCTCTAGTTGAGCAGTTAACAATCATTAAAAGAGACCCTCAAGAGAAAATGATAGATTACAATAGTAGATTCCTCAAAACATGGAATAGGATTCCAGTTTCTGTGAGACCATCAACTGACCATGCTTTCCTTTACTACTTGCAAAGTCTAAATGGTCAAATTTCTATCATGATCCAATCTATGGGTGGTACTTCTCTACCCCAAAATTTTGACATAGCTATCAAGGTTGAAAATTGTTTAATCCAAGTAGGCATGATTTCTAGAAGGTCACTAATGCCCATTTTTCCTAGCATTCAACCCATTGCACCTGCCCAAGTACCCCCATTTACCCCTACTCCCACCATATTAGCACCTCAGGATAGTACCAGTGGTCAAGAGCTAACAACTAGTTTCTCTCAAGAGTTACAAGAGATAAAGAATAGCCAACAAAGTAGTCAGCAAGAAGTGACAAACTTGTTGCAAACCTTGACTAAGGAGGTTACAAATCTAAATATGCAAGGTCAAGGAATCAGACCACCATTTCAATCACAAGGCCAAGGTCCTAATCAACAATATCAAAATCAAGGATAGCCTTATCAACAAAATAGGCCACCATACCTAGGAGGGTATCAAGGGAAAAGACAACATTTTAATCAAAGACCATTCCAACCATATAACCCTGCACCTCTAAATTCTACAAATCTTGTGAGGGATATGGTTCCTAGTCAAAATAATATGGCCATGGAGAATGAATGGTGTTTTCCTTGTAATTAGCCTCACAATCAGGCTACATGTTCAAATGGATGGATGAACCAAGCTCTAATGGTTTAAAATGCCTCACAAGCTCAATCAGAGGCTTCATCCAGTGGGTCAGTTCCTCAACAAGAATCAAAAGAGAGTGAGACTGCTCTCTTCAATTGGGAGCAACCAGACTTCGATGGAGTCAATGATGAAGTTGCTTTTGTTGCCTTTATGAGAGCAAAGAGAAGAACTCAAGACATGGAAAGAGTAGATTCCAATGCCAAAGCTACTACATCAACAAAGCCACTGCAACAAGCTAATCCCATCACACCTAAGGAGGCTCCTGTCATTACAAGCAAAGAAGGCCAACATTCCAAAGAAGTGGAGACCACCATAGTGAAAGCACAATAGAGAGTACACACTGTGACACCTTTCAATATTGTAGACAACATGAAGAAGGTGAATGTCAGCATGTCCATGTGGGACTCTTTGGCTCTTCTAGGATAGCCTAAAATTTTGAAGAAGGCCATGACAGAAGTCACAACTCCTCAACCTCCAAAAGAAGCTGCAAAGCCAGTGTTAGTTAACACTGATCAAGAAAAGGAGGCTCCAAGTAGCAACTTCAAGGCCAATACCATGCAAGGTAAGAATTCAAAGCCACCTCCCTTTTATGTATCTTTAATTATTGGAAAATTTTTAGTACATAATTGTATGGTGGATAGTGGAGCTACTAGCACTGTAATGCCTAAGAAAGTAGCTAACCAATTAGGACTAAAATATGACCCCTTCCAAAAGAAGGTTACCCAACTTGATGGATCCTCAGTCAATACTATAGGTGTGGCTACAGATACCAGTTTAATCCTCCATGCTAGTCCTAACTTATCCATCCTCCTTGATATATACATCATAGATCTCCCTGCATTATTTTCTATATGTCTCTCAATCAAGTTTACAGCCAAGATAGGAGGTTACTTATCTTCTGACTGGTCTCACATGCTATTTCATACAAGGTATGGGATGAAGGTCAGCATTAATTCAGAACCATTAGTAGTACACCATATAGAACCATACGTGTCCAATACCATCAATGTAAACTACCCTATATTTGATGACAGTGACTTCCAAACCATTAGTGAAGCAAGCACAAAGATAGAAAGTATCCCTGATATTTTTCTAGATGAAAGAGCTTCAGAGGTCCAAGAAAATCTTATTTGGGATTTTGGTTTTGGAAGTTATTTAATACAAGAAAGTGGATCCATAGAGTCAAGCCTTCTCAGAGAAAGTATTGATTCAATAGATCAGAGCAATTAGGTTTGGGAACCATTTTTTGATGGAGCTAGAAGTAGACATGGTTCTGGTGGTGGTGCTATTTTAGTGTCCCCAAAAGGAGAAAGGTATTATACTACCTTTAGATTCAATTTCTCCTACACTAGCAATACTGCAGAGTATGAAAGTCTAGTCAATGGACTAGAGTGGGCTAGAAAAAGAGGGCTTAAGGCCTTAAAATTTTATGGTGATAGTGAGTTGGTTGTCAGCCAAGTAAGAGGGATAAGTGCAACCAAAAATGACACTTTGAAAGCATAAAAGCATAGAGTTTGGGCTGAAATTGAAGATTTTTGTGCTTTCAATATTGTTGCTATCCCTAGGAAGCTAAACCAAAATGCAGATAGGTTAGCTATTTTCGGATCTCAATATGATATTCCCAATAGCATATCAAAAGAAATAGATCAAAAACATACCAAAGTGATTGTTAGACCTTCTATTCCTTATAATGATGTCAATTGGCAAGTGTTTGACAATGATGAACAAATTCTGCAATTCTTGTTTGAAGAAGATGTCTTTTCAGAGTACAACCAAGAAAGATTATCATAAAATTATGGTGATCAAGTGATACAACTGAAGTCCAATAAGATGCCTAGAGGTCTTGTCACCTTAGAGACTACCTTCAACAAGGATGATGAAGTTAAGAAGAACAAAGTTGGCCTATTAGTCCAACAAGAACATTGTGTTAACTTAGAGTTGGAACCAGGTAAGAGCTTACAATTTGGGAAAGTGAACACTGAATTGGAAAAGCAAGCTTATACCCAATTATTCAAAGAATTCAATGATGTATTTGCATGGAAATATGAAGACCTCAAGGGTTTTGATCCTACTCTTGTTCAACACACCATTGAATTAGAACCTAATGCCAAACCAGTGAGACAAAAGCAAAGGCTTGTTAATCCAAAGCTTGAGCCACTTATGCATAAAGAAGTACTCAAACTAATAGAAAGTGGTATCATCTACCCCATTAAGCATACTAGTTGGGTTTCCAACCTTGTTCTTGTCAGGAAGAAGAATGGGGAATTGAGGTTATGTGTTGACTTCAGGGGTCTCAAGAGGGCTTCTCTAAAAGACTGCCATCCATTACCTTCAATGGAACAAATTCTACAATGTGTCTCTAGATCTGAGAGATTTTCATTATTGGATGGTTATTCAGGATACAATCAGATCTTGGTGAATGAAGAGGATCAATATAAGACTACATTTACAACCAAGTGGAGAACAATGGCTTATCAAAAAGTGCCCTTTGGTTTGTCAAATGCAGGTGCTACATTTCAAAAGGCAATGGATATGGCATTTAAAATCCTAATGTACAAGTTTGTACTGGTCTACTTGGATATACATAAGTGTCTATTCTAAACATGTAGTAGATCACATCAAATATTTGAGGAAGATTTTTGAAAGGTGTAAAGAATTTGGGATATCTCTTAATCCCAAGAAATGTGTGTTTGCAGTCCATGAAGGAAAATTGTTGGGATATGTAGTATCCAAAGAAGGGATCACAATAGAGTTTTATTGAGTTTTTATGAGAATGTTGTATTGAGTTTTTAGGCCTCAAAGTCTTAGAGTGGGCAATTAGGAATGGCATCTATCTAAATACCAGTTTCAATTACTACCCCCAAGTCAATGGCTTAGCAGAGTCAACAAATAAGAATTTGATTAAGATAATCAAGAAGACTCTGCAAGACAATCAGAGAGATTGGCATACAAAGTTGAAGTCTACCTTGTGGTTAGATAGAATTACCCCAAAGAAGATCATTGGGAACTCTCCTTATGTGTTAGTGTATGGTAGGGAAGCTAAGTTGTCCATTTCAACTAAGTTACTAGCTTTGGACTTGGCTACTCAGTATGCCCTATTTGAAGAAAGAGACCCCTTGCAGGTCAGGTATGCTCAGTTGATGGAATTGGAAGAGATCAAAGAAAAATCAATGCAGGATGTGGAGTTTTATCAGATTGAAAGAAAGAGGAGTTTTGAAAAAAGAGCCAAGGTCAGGAATTTCAAAGTTGGAGATGTAGTTCTCAAATGGGATGAATTCAGATCCAAGCCTGGTAGACATACTAAATTTGATTCATTTTGGGGTGGACCATTTGTTATAACAAAGTGCAAGGGATCCAATGCTTTCCATCTATCAACCCTTGAAGGAGATGCCTTGCCAACATCAGTAAATGGTTTCCACTTGAAGCCCTATTTTTAGGTTAGTCCTTCCTTGTGAATCTCTGTAAATATTTCCCCTTATTTCTTTCCTTATTTTCTAGGTTAGTTTTCTTCTTTTCAAGAAGTGCTCATGCACAAGTTTGTCCTTCTGGTTCCAGTTTTGCCTCTCTATCAAAGTTTTGTGTTCCTGAGATGACCCCATGCCAAATGTATTATTTATAGGCCACTGATCTATGTCTAGCAGGCTGACATCCAATAGAAGTCACCAAAATGTTACCCCAATTTTCATGTGCCTAAAAATGTTGGTAAACCTATTCCAAAACTATATTTTCACCTTGTCGAGCATCCCTAAAAGTTTCACGGGTTTATGTCCTTCCTTCTGGTCTCTGTAATTTGTTTCATTCCCTGGTCTGTAGGTCAAAATAATTGAAAATGTAGCCATTACAAAGAAAAACCCTGAAAACCCTAAGCCTTTGTTCTAATTCCTTGTTACTTTATCAGTCACTTAAGTTTCAAATACCCATGTGTGCTATTTTCTCATTGGTCGATCACCTATTCTCTTATTTCCCTGGTGGTTACCTTTTCTATTCAACGACTTGATGACTGTAGTCTTTCTCTTAGTCGCTTAATGTTTCATGGTGACCACTAAATGACTAGTGACTCAATGAGTGGTTAACTTCCCTTCGATCGCATGTTCGCTAAGAGGTCCACTGGTCTTTTTATGTGGGGTCCCGATTAAAAGATCTAATGACTATCTGATGATCTGAAGGGTTTGTATCAGAGCATCAAATCATGCACCAACCATCAATTCCCTTTCAATGAAGCACTACAGTGTGTCAGTGGGTCTGATGCCATGTCATCCTATGTGGAAGCTTTTCATTGGTCAGTTGGTGATGATTTGGAAGTTCGTCAGAGCGGGCCTAGAGGACTATGTAGCTTTTAATCCAATGATTGGAGCATGATCTCATAGGGTTTTTCTGACACATACAATTATGTGCCAACCATCGATCTAGATTTTCTCTCAGAGCTTCATTCAGTGGGTCCTTTCTTTCTGATGTGTTCATCTTCTATTGGTCCATAGAATGATGACTAGGATTATGTCAATGGGACTGTGTCAATGTCTCTGCCAGGATGTCAGAAGGATGAGGATCAATGGCTAGCATATCTTCACATAGCCCTTTTCTAACACATGCGATCTTACAATCACCATTCAATTTGCCAAATGTTTAGCTTTGTCAAGTGGGTCCAATGCCAGTTCAAGGTGACATGCCATCTTTTGATTGCTCAAATTAAAAGGAAAATCTATGGGACTGTGTTGCCAGGTGTGCTGATGTGCTCAAATATGATTGGTTGCTACATGGTGATGAAGACTTCTAGGTGGACCGATGTATCAGTGGGGTCATGACTTAATGAAGATCTATGGAAGGCATATGATCCGAATGAATATTCAGTGGTCATGAGATCATACATTCGCCATTAGATTTGAATCTCAGTTTGAGTGGGTCCATTGTTAGAGCCTATCAAGGTGTTTACTAATGAGGCGGTCGAGGTGAATGAAAGATTTCCAAGTGGTGAATGGGCCTAGGGTTAGAAAACATTAAATAAATCAGTGAATAAGGGGTTATTTCATGTTCGCTAGACTTAACTAGGGTCGATTAAAATAGTTAGCGGTCCCACGACCAATGAAAAAAGGGTAACCCGAGGTGAACTTGAAGTTAATTCTATAGTCAAATGGTTCTTGGGTAAATAAGAAGATCTAATGGTCATGTTTTAAAAGGAGATTGAGATTTAAATGATGGTCATTGATAGAAGGAAAGTGTGGCGCCACCTGTTAGCTGTTAATATTCAAATTTTAAATATTTCTCTGCAGGGTTTTTGCTAGGTTTTGATCCAATGGTCGGTTGCGACAAAATGGTTAGCTAAAATTTATGTTTCAAGGATGATTGTAGTTGGGGAAAATGATCTGGAGGTCTGGGCGGCTGTCTTTGGTCATTTCTTGTTTTCTAAGAGTACCAAATTAGTGCATTCATGGCGGGTCAATTTGTAGAGAGGTAGATGAGTCCAGGTTGCTTGTCCATAGGAAAATAAGGTACAGAGATGGGCACAAATATTTGATAGGAAATAGTGTTACAGAGATGTATTTATGATCAGACTTGATGGGCTAGGGTTTGATTATTCTATTGAAAAACCATGTAACCCTAGTTAGGTTTTTTGACCCCGGCCTGTGTGCCAAATAGGAGGGGTATATATTGTATTTTTAGAGCTTTTGAGCTTAGAGTTTGACAATTGTAGAAGAAATTCATCCTTTCTTAAGGCTCATCTATGGTATCATTTCTACCCTCTGGCTTATATAGTTGTAAAGTTCCCATTGATAATAAAAATATTGCAGAGGTATTTTGTGACAATCCTTCATGTCCCTATGCTTCCTTGTTTGAATTATCTCTTATTGGATTAAAGTATATGATGTTTTCAGTGATATCTTAGGGTTCCTAATCCCTCTTACTTTCTATAATTATGTTTGTTATTGTGTTTGATCTGATCTAGATGTTTTTGTGGGTATACTTTAGCCCCCTAATAGTCTTGTCTCAATCCTACACCGAGTTGCAGAAGTGAATGTCTTCTTGCAGGTCATAAGTTGTGTCTTATGTTCAGGCCCTCTTATGAAACACTTATGCAAGACTATTCAGTAAGTTGTGACCTACTAGACCTAAGCCTTTCATTAATTCCATTCTTCTATACTGAGATCCAAACCCTAATTTTGGTGTATCACCTAGTAGGTAGTTTTCTTTCAGTCATTTCCCTTTCCAAGCATTCCTTCTATCCCTTTCCCTCAAAAGATTTACTTTTTCTATGAAGAAGAAAATTAGGATGATTATCCAAGAGGAACCAACCTAGAACTTGGAAGTCTCATCTTAGTTAAAATAGGTCCAACACCTGGAGATGATTCCCATGTTATACTAGGTTATCAAGACTATGAGAGCTTGAAACAAGGGTGCAAACTTAGTGTATAATAGGTCTCACAGAGACTAGAATTCTATTCCATGTTTTGAGGAATCTACTATTGTAATTTTTCATTTCCTCTTGAGGGTCTCTCTTAATGGTTGTCAACTACTCAACTAGAGACAAGTTATCTGATTTATCCTCAAAATGCTTACTTAATGCATCTCCTAATTCACCCCACAAAGTAATAGAACCAACAGTTAGAGTTCTAAACCATTCAAGAGCCTTACCTTTTAGAGAGGCTACTAATAATTTTGTGGCCACATCCTCTTTAGTAATATTGTGTATGTTGTAGATGGTGGTCACATCTCTTATGTGTTTAAAATTAGTTGTCTACCCTTCACCTATGAAATCAGGTATACTCTTAAGTGCCACCAAGGGCATATCATGATGTTGAGCAAAGGCTAATGGACTCCCTTGGTTGAAAGGTGCAAAGGAAAATTGTCTAACCGTTGTAGGAGTTGGAATCTGAAGATTAACAACTATGTGAGTTGTATTTGCTACTGGGTTTGAATCCTCCTCTAGATCTCTGGTTAGAGATCTACCTCTCCTTCTGGAATGAAAGGGAAAAGGTCTCCTTTCTGAGGTATCAGGTTGTGTTGATTGAACTCTCATTGTAGGGGATGTTCTTTGAGTTGACCTACCTTTGTGACTTCCTTTTGAGGGAAACTCTAAAAATTTAGTGGGCTTTGAGCTCCTAGTCTCAATCTTTCTCATAAACTTTAAACAAGGTTGGCTTGGATCTTTGAAATCAGTGGAGTCACTAGATATACTTGATAGAAAACTTCTAAAAGCTTGTACTATGTAATTTTCATATCAAAGATAACATAATCTCCAAACAATGACTTCTTTTGTTTGTAGTAGTCCCACCGGGCATGCCATAATTGTTATACACTAGGTTTACACCCTTGTTTCAAGCTCTCATAGTCTTGATAACCTAGTATAACATGGGAATCATCTCCAAGTTGTGGGAGCTATGCTAACTAAGATGAGGCCTCCAAGCTCTAGGCTAGTTCCTCTTGGATAATCACCTTAATTTTCTTCTTGACATGAAAAGTAAATCTTTTGAGGGAAAGGGATAGAAGGAGTACTTGAAATGGAAATGACTGAAAGGAAACTATCCTACTAGGTGATGCACCAAAATGAAGGTATGAATTTCAGCATAGAGGGATGTAACCAATGAAAGGCTTAGGTGTAGTAGGTCATAACTTACTGAATAGGCTTGCATAAGTGTTTCATAGGAGGGCCTGGACATAAGACACAACCTATGACCTACAAGAAGACATTCACTTCTACAACTCGGTGTAGGATTGAGACAAGACTTGTTAGGAGGCTGAAGTACACCCACAAAAACATCTAAATCAAATCAAACACAATAACACACAATTACAGAAAGTAAGAGGGATCAGGAACCCTAAGTTATCATTGAAAACATGCATAGACTTCAATTCATTAAGAGATGATTTAGACAAGGAAGCATAGGGACATGAAGGATTGTCACAAAATACCTCTGTAATGCTTGAATAACCAAAGGTAGATTATAGAATGTGGAAAACCAGAGGGTAGGAAGAAATGCCAGGGATAGCTATCCAAGAAAGAGACTTTCTTCTTTACAAAATGTGAACTCTGAGCTTCAAAAGCTCCAAAAAACATTATATACATCTCCTCTAAGCAAGAAGGAGCAAAACCTAACTAGGGTAACATGGATTTTACTAGGAAAATAACCAACCCTAACTCAAAACAAGTCTAATCATAAATTTTATTAAAATATCTCAACCGATTAGATATTTTGTTTACATGCCCATCCTTGTACTACATTGCCTGCAAACAAGCAACCTGGATTCATCAACCTTCCTGCACAAAAGTCTCACCATGAATGCACAAAAAGGTACCATTCAGGGACAAGAATTGACCCATGATGGCCACCCAGACTTCTTCATCATCCTTCCCAACTGCAAATGTCCTGGAGACATAAATTCTCTGAACTACCTTGCCACTCGCAGCCTACAAATCAAATACTGGCAAAAAACACTCTTAGAACTATTTGAATTTGAAATTTTAATGGCTAGCTAGTCATTTTAAAATGTGGCTGTTGATGTCTTTTACTTCCTGGCAGATGAACAGCCCCGATCATCCTCAAAATAGTCACAAACCTCCTTGAAAAGTTGATTTTCATATCAGCATGTTGCGATCAATAATCATTTATCAGGTCAGCAAACCTGTCATCTTGGACCCACTCTGGCTTTTCCTCTTTTTAAGTCATTCAATGACTGGGTGACTGAAGACCTCTTTTCTTATTTGTGAAATCCTTCACCTAACCTCAGTCTAGTCAAGCGATTTAGTGAACACTGTAGTCACTGAATAGCTGAGTCCTTTTACTAACTCTGGTTAAACTCAGTGAACAAGAGCAATCCCTTAGTCACTGATTCATAGAATACTTTTCAAATCTTGGGCCCATTTTTCTACATGCCATCTTTCCATTCACTTCGGCCACTCCATCAGCAAACACTTCAGCACCTCTCTGACATCGGACCCACTGAAGACAAGATTCCAATCCAATGGTGGGTGCATGATCTCATAGCCTTTGAATATTCCTTCTGATCATGTGCCAGCCATTGATCTCTTCTTAAGGCGGGACCCTCTAACAAATGGACCCACCTAGAAATCTTCATCAGCACTTGGCAACCAATCATATTCGAGCACATCAGCAAGAAAGGACCCACCTGATCCTTCTCTGACATCAGAACAAGATCGATGGTTGGCGCATGATCTCATGGATCTAACACAACCCATGAGATCATATGCCAGCTGTAGGATTGGAAGAAAGATAGTACTTGGGCCTGCTCTAACATATTGTACAAGTCATTACCCTTTGACCAATGAAAGCCTTCCACATAGGACAATGTGGCAGTGGACCCACTAAAGCTTTGAAGCATTGTATAAAAGGGAAGATTGATGGCTGTTGTAAGATTGCAAGCCTCTGACAGACCCTATGAGATCATACAATAGCTATTGATCTAGTGAACTGGGACCCCACACAAGTCTGAGACCACCAAATCTTTTAGTGATTGTGCGACTGAAGGAAGTAATGTTCACTGAGTCACAAGATATTTAGACTTAACCCCAAAACATTTAGTGATTATGATAACCACTGCAATCACCCAGTCGCTGAAATATTTGGATAACCTCCAGATAACTAAGAGAACTATGACCAAAGGAATTAAAATGCACATGCATATTTGAGGACTTAAGTGGCCAAACAGGTAATGACCAAATAGAAAGAAGGCTAGGGTTTGTAGGGTTTATTGGGCTCAATGGCTACATTTTTAAATTTTTTAACTACAGACTAGGGGACAAATCAAACTGCAGAGGCTAGGAAACCAGACATAAATTCATGAAATTTTTTAGGGATGCTTGGTAGGGTAAAAATAGAGATTTTGGAATAGGTTTTAGCCAAATTTGCATACACATGGAAATTGGGGTAATAGGAACAAAAGATCCATCTATTTTGTCAATACCCCAGAGGGAAGACAGAGGAAAATTGCTAATATTCTAGGTTGCGGCATCAATGCCTTTCCATCCTCTTACCTGGGCCTACCCTCAGGAGTCAAACCTCTAGAAGTATTTTGGAATAAACCTATTGATAGGTTCAATAGGAAGCTTGTTGGTTGGAAAGGGGTCTCCCTCAGCTAGGCTGGAAAGATTCAGCTGGTCAAATCTACATTATAGAATCTCCCAACCTACGCTCTCAGCCTCTTCTCCATTCCTACCAAAATTGTAGAGATTATGGAAAGAATACTAAGAAGATTCCTTTGTTCTAGCATGGAGGAACAAAAACACATCCCTCTCATTGCCTAGGAGAAAGTTTTCCACACCAAAAAAGGTGGTGGTCTTGGAATAATGAATATAAGACTGTTTAACAAAGCTCTTCAAGTCAAATAGATATGGAGAATCTTCAATAGTAAAGGTGAGTGGAGGGACACCATTGTTGATAAATATCTCATGCACAACTCTGTCAATTGCTTCTTCAAAGAGATAGATCCCCCGAAAGGATCTGTTATTTGGAATGGTCTCCTTGGCGCTAAGGATTTGACTAAGTCCAAAGTAAAATAGAAGAATGGGAATGGACAATTTGCCAACTTTTGGAACAAAAATTGGCTCTAGATGGGTTGTTTGAGAGATTTTGAGACCTTCTATGCCTAGAGACATGTCTGCACCCAGCTCTATGGGCCCCAAGTTAGCAACTATAGAAGGGATGGTAATTGGGTGGATCTCTCCCAGATCACTCAGGATTTGAAACCTCTGATGAAAGCCCTCAATTTGGTCTCTCTCTCACCTACTCATGATGAGATCATTTGGGAAGACTCTTCTAATGGTATCTTCACTGTTGCCTTCACCTATTCCTTGCAAGTACCTCAAACCTAGGATACCAACCCGCTATGGGATAAAGCTTGGATTCCAGGTCTTACACCCAAAATCAATGTTTTTTTTTTCTGGATCCTGCTCCAAAACTGTATCCTCACTATTGATAATCTCAACAGTCATGTCTTCTAGATTCCCAAAAGGTGTGTTCTCTGTAAATGCCAAGAAGAATCAGTGGACCACTTATTTATTCATTGCTCTTTTGTATGTAACATTTGGAAACACCTTTTCTCAGCTCTAAACTTAACTTGGTGCTTCCCCCTATCTTTCCAAGATCTTTTCTCTCAATGGACTTTAAAAATGTTTAATCCAGACTTACAGACCTACTACACTTGGATCCTTCCTCACCTCTGTTGGGGAGTCTAGAAAGAATGCAACAACCACATCTTTCAAGACTGTTCCTCACCCCCCAAAATCATCTTTGATAAAATTCAACATGATGTTAAGGAAAAAAATTTCTATTGTGGGAGAACTAACCATCTTGCAGGAAGGACTTAGGTCACGAACCAAGAGAAAATACAAAATTGTATCTAGAACTACCCCCCGACTGGCTGGGAGAAAGCCAACTTTGATAGATCTTCCAAAAAGAACCCTGGCCTCATGGGTAGTGGAGGAATTATCAAAAACTACTTTGGTATTGGTCTAGTAGCTGTTATCTTACCTCTTGTCTCTCAATCCAACCACTTTTTTGAAGCCTGTGTGACTCTCTAGGTCACCAAACTTGCCCAAGAAACTAGGGTCAAGAAGCTCTAGCTTGAAGGTGACTTGATGAACATTATCAACTACTTAAACCTCATTCATCCCCCTCCAGGGACTATTTCCAACATCATCATAGAGAACCATGCTATCCTTAATTCATTTGATAAGGTGTACATCTCTCATGTGTATAGGGAAGGAAACAATGCTACTAATTGGTTTTCCAACCTAGCTGTCACAAAGGATGTCAAGATGATATGGTGACAAGGTGAAGATATCCCTAGTGAAGAAAAGAATCTCCTTGACAAGAAAAGAGTCCAAAGTATCGAGGGAATCATAAAACTTTTACCAGCTCTATTTCATTGTGGCTTCTTTTCCCTTGGCTGGCCTATGGGCTACTTCTTGGTTGTTTTGCTAGTTTTATTCTCTTGATGTTGATTGTCTCTCTTATTCAACTATGGGTTTCAGGCACCTTATAAAACCTATTTTACTTAATAAAAAACTATTAAAAACTATTGTGTCATCTTAAAATGGAAGCATTTCCATGATAAGAGCATTAGCCATCCAAGTAAGTGGTTTGGGGTCATGTTAAGCACCTTGATAAGGTCTTTGCATGTATCTGGATTTTCCCCCTGTTTCACTTTCCTTTGCACCTAATTTTCACTTCATAGATCTACATTTCCCAGCATTCTAGGTCAAGATCATGAGGTTTTTGACCACAAGGTCAAAGTTGACCTTATGGGGTCAAAGTCAACCTCGACCCTAACCTATTCAGGATCGACCTTGACCCTGACCTAGTTAGATTCAAGCTCGTCGATGACCCCCTATCCAGATTTTAGATTTCCTTGATTTTTGGGTGTCGGGTGTCAAGTTTTGGGGATTTTTTTTTCCCGCCTTCGGGTCGGCCATTCTGGATTTTGGAATGATAAATGCTTAAATTTTGGTTAATCTAGGTATATTTTCTAAAGGTTAGGACCTAATTGGAATTTAATTCTCCAAGGTGGCCCCTCTAGAGGATTGTGCCCTAGTTCATTATAAACGGAGGCCTTCCTCCCTCATTTTCTCCATCCATTATCTCATCTTCAAGAAATTTCATGAGCAAGCTCTCAAGTGCAAACAAGTGAATTCAAGTATTCAAGAAAGCCTTCAAGCATTCAAGTGTTCAAGCATTCATCCATCAAGGAGATCCATTGTTAGCCATTGAAGGATTCAATCTCTTTGGAGCCCCCTTGAAGATCCATCCTTCTACATTCATCCAAGCCTCCTCATATGAAAAGATCTATTCAAGATTGGTGTTGAAGATCAAATGCCATTGGTTTGAGACATCCTACATCCATTGAAGCATTCCTACTTGTGGATTTGAAGATTTGAATCCTCTACAAGGACTTCAACATAAGTGAGGTGAATTGTTTCAATTTCTTTGTTTATGCATACTACATTTCAATTCAATTTCAAGGTTAATTCCTAAATTGAGGTTTGACCAAGACAAACCCCCCATACAAACAAAAACCCCATTTTCTTGTAGGTACAGGTGCAAAATTTTGGATCTCAAAGTAGATTTGGATAACCTTTTTGATGAACTTTCGAGATATGCAAACAAAGTCAGAATCAACCTTCAAATAAAGAATGTAGCCTTTGACCTTTTATGAGGGTCAAAGACTACCTACTATCAGAAAGATAAAAGATTTCTAGGTTTTCTTCATCTCAGCATTTTCAATCCATAATGGGTTGTTGAATTGCTCGAAATTACACACAAACATAAAAAATTAGCATTTTCTAGATTTTCCCTATTTTGAGGTTAGTTTTTATATTTCAATTATTTCAAATTTCAAGCACAATTCTACCATAAGGAAATATAGGGTTTTTCTCTCTCTTTCATATTCTCCATAGATTGATTCGATTGTGTATTAACCTTTTGGTTGATCAAATTGGATCTCTCCTTTGGGAATTTGGATTTAGGAGTGGATCTCATATTTCCCCCATACATTACACTAAATAGAGGAGATTCCATTTTAACTATATTCATTTTGGTGAACCCGACTAGCTTACTCTCTTTCTTTTTGGTGTTAGATTTCCCCTTGTCTTATTGTGTTTGTTCACCTTCACTATTCATTTTGGTGAACTTGACGATCTTACTCTCTTTCTTTTTGGTGTTAGATTTCCTTTTATCTTGTTAGTATTGTATTTATCTTTTGTGTTAGATCTTGCATGCTAATTAGATTTCCAGAATACAAAAATATTCATGCTTTATGTGGTTTTAGTTTAGTTCATTTGCATTGCATTGGTTTATGAGCTTTACTACTACTAGTCCTACTTATAATATTCCTATGAGAACAAGTCATAGACTCATGGGTGCCTTTGATCCAAAATCTTCCTCTCCTTTCCTTAGGGTCTCAGATGATAATCTGATTCTTCATGATTCCAATTATACTATGGAGAAAAACTCTTCTCACTCATCTCATGATGAGGATGATGCTTTAAGAGTTCCTCCTGAACAAATTCAAAAAATTTCAACTGAACTTGATAAAATGGGTAATTGGCTTATTCAAGAGAACCATAATCAAGATTCTATTCAAGCTATAGAGGATCTTAAGAAAGTTCTCCATGATAGTGATCAAGGTGTTAACCTCTTTCATGGTATTACTCAACTTGTGCATTCAAATGTTAAACATTTAGCTCAACAAGTTCATGATTTAGGGTTGATTCCTCCTATCACTAGTGTAGAACCTCCTAATCCTTTACCTAGTATTCCTACCTATACTCCTTCTTTGGTGACTGTGATGGTTCCCTCTATTCCTATGAGTGTTCCTCATGTGTCCCTTCCTACATCACAACCTTCATATCATAATGTTCCTTTGACTTATTCCAATCGGCTTCCAACTGTAGTTCCTAGTGTTCCTCCACTTGTGTCTTCTATTCATGTAGCTTCTTACACTTTACCTAGTCTGTCTAATGTTGCTACTACTACTATTTCCTCTAAGGATTCAACAATCATCAGTTTGGCTCAAACTATGTCATCCTTACAACAAAAACTTGCTTCCTTAACACAAAAAAAGTTTAGCATCCCTACATGTGACATGGGAAGTCCTTTGTCCTTGGATATTATTCGTACTCCTGTTCCTTAGCAAGTTGATATGCCTTGTCTTGAGAATTATATTGGAAAAGGAGATCCTACTCATCATGTTAAAACATTCCAAATCCTTTGTAGTGATTATGCTCATGACCATAGGATTATAGCCAAACTATTTTCTAGAACCTTCCATGACAAGGCCTTACAATGGTATTGTTCCTTGCCTCTTTATTCTTTTGATTCCTTTCCAAAACTTGCTAATGCCTTTATTCAAAAATTTCAAAACAACATTGGCCCGCAAGTGTCTTTGACTGATTTGATGCATTTTAAACAAAGTGCTAAAGAAAAATTAACTGAATTTATTGGTAGATTTAAGCATTTGCATGCTCAAATTTCCTATCATGTTCCTAATATTGATATTCAATGTATGTTTATTTCAAATTTGCAAAAAGATATTAGAGATAAGATTCTGCTCATTGAATTTACCTCTTTTCAACAACTTTGTGTAGTGTTTCATCATTATCAATTACAAGTGAGTCAATTTGAGAGCAACACTCCAATGGCTCCTATTCATGTTGATAAGAGTGATGCTACTACTAATCCAAACAAATTTAAAAAAATCAACAACTATGCCAAGATAAACAAACAAGTAAATGCAATTGCTAATTAAGTTGTTGTTGCATCTCATAATGCCACTTTTGCATCCACTTCTTTTCAATTAAATTGTACGTTTACTCCTCTTTCTGAACCTTTACATGCTATTATGAATAGGTTGTTAGCTGCTAATATGATTACTTTACCTCCTATTAGATCTCTTTTACCTATTACAATTACTTCTAAATCTTTTGATCAAAATGCTTTTTGTCAATATCACCATCAAAATGGTCATGATACTGAGAAATGTTATTCTTTAAAACATAAGGTTCAAGACTTAATTGACTCTAATGCCTTATCTATTGAAAATCTTGATGGTAGTGGGAACAAATCTGTCTCTCCTCCTAATCAAAACCTTCAAATCTATATGAATCCTTTACCTACGTATGATACTAATACAATTGCTCAACCATCTGCTATGGATATTATGTATGGTTCAAAGATGGATGATCTCAATCATGTTGTTAATCAAGTGGAGCATGTTGGTCAATCTATATCTCCACCTCAACCTCAACCTCAACCTCAGATTCAATCTAAAGTTCAATCTCAACCTCTATTAAAACCTCAACCTAAACTAAAAACTCAACCTAAACCTCGACAATAACCTAAGAATAAAAGACCTCAGAAAATTTTGATTACCTTTAATGACTCTGAGACTATTAAAGCTCTTGATGGTACCCTTTACATTTATGCTTGGATTTCTTAGAAACCTACTCATTGTTATCTTGTTGATCCTACATCCTTAGTCAATGTTATAACTAAAGAAAATATTTTTATGAAAAGCTTACAACAAGATTCTTATGATACATCGGATGTGTGGATTCAAACTTGTAATGGTTTTCTTTATCCATCATTTGGTTCTATTACTTTATCAATTGAACTTTGTGGAAAAATTGTGAACACTACCTTTGTTGTGGTTCCTACTTATGATCAATTTCAAGTTAAGCTAGGTTTGCCTTGGTTGAATGCCATGCATGTTGTTACTTCACCTATCCATAAGTGTCTTAATTTCTTTCATGATGAAGAAGTGAATATGATTAATCATAGTTTATATCAACCTTCTAGGCCCAGAGATTGTGTTGCTCTTGATTTCTTTTGGCCTTCATTACCTAATTCATGTCCTCCTCGACTTGACAATATTTTCCATTCATATCAAGCCTATAAACATTGTAAGATTATTGAATTAAGCATTCATCTCATGGATCTTAATCATGGTCTTTTACCTACACCTTCTATACCTCCTTTAACTATGACTTCTAGTTCTATTAATCAAGTTCCTTCTATCGCTCTTCCTAAAAAACCTATCAAAGATCCTCTGATTGTTCCTCCTATTGTTGATAATCCTATTGATCTTCCTAAAGAGCCTCTGAAGGATCCGGTAATTTTTCCTTCTAGTTTCAAATATACATATATTTTGATCCCTTAAGGTCGAAGGTGTCCTTAAGACTGGATCTCTTTTGTTTTTGGTTTTATTCTTATGGAATAGAATATTCCTAAGGGTGAATCCTTGATGGATTGACTACTGAGTAGCCACATTCACTAGGTGGTTCAATTCCATCTTTCCAGTTGCCATGTTTCATTATGTGGTTCACAATGGGACATAGGTTCTCATTGGGCGAGGTAATCACACACTTTCTTTCTCTCTCCAAAGATGTCTCTCTTATTGTGATCTACAAGTTGACAAAGACTTGAGTCCCTTGGGGATTAAGGTTTCTCTTTGTCCCTTGGATTACGATAAGATTATTTTTTCATTCTGATCTCCTTTACAAAGAGTTTGCATCGAGTCCATACTCTTGCTAAAGTGGGGGCTTAATGTATCATCTTAAAATGAAAGCACTTCCATGATAAAAGAATTTAGCCCTCCAAGTATGTGATATGGGATGATGGTAAGTGCCTTGATCAGGTCTTTGCATGTATCTGGCTTTTCCCCCTATTCTTCTTTCCTCAGCACCTGATTTTCACTTCATACATGCATTTCCTAGCATTCTAGGTCAGGATCCTAAGGTTTTTGACCACAAGGTCAAAGTCAACCTTATGAGGTCAAAGTTGACCTCAACCCTGACCTAGTCAGGATCAACCTTAACCCTAACCTAGTAAAATTCAAGTTCATCCTTGACCCCCTATCCAGATTTGAAATTTGCTTGATTTTTAGGTGTCAGGTTTCGGGGATATTTGTTTTCCCACCTCCGAGTCAGCCATTTTGTGTTTCAGAATGGTAAATCCTTAAATTTCATTTAATCTAGGTATATTTTCTAAAGGTTAGGAACTAATTGGGATTTAATTCTCCAAGGTGGCCCCTGTAGAGGATTGTGCCCTAGTTCACTATAAAAGGCGGCCTTCCTCCCTCATTTTCTCCATCCATTATCGCATCTCCAAGTAATTTCATGAGCAAGCTCTCAAGTGAAAGCAAGTGAATTCAAGTATTCAAGCAAGCCTTCATGCATTCAAGTGTTCAAGCATTCATCCATCAAGGAGATCCATTGTTAGCCATTGAAGGATTCAATCTCTTTGGAGCCCCCTTGGAGATCCATCCTTCTACATTCATCCAAGCCTCCTCATATGCAAAGATCTATTCAAGATTGGTGTTGAAGATCAAATGCCATTGATTTGAGACATCCTACTTCCATTGAAGCATTCCTACTTGTGGATTTGAGGATTCAAATCCTCTACAAGGACGTCAACATAAGCGAGGTGAATTGTTTCAATTTATTTGTTTATGCATACTAGATTTCAATTCAATTTCAAGGTTAATTCCTAAATTGAGGTTTGACCAAGGAAAATCCCCCATACAAAAAAAAAAAAACCCCTTTTTCTTATAGGTACAAGTGTAGAATTTTGAATCTGAGAGAGGATTTGGATATGCTTTTCGGTGAACTTCTGAGATCTATGAACAAAGTTAGAATCGACCTTCAAATAAAGAATGCAGCCTTTAACCTTTTATGAGGGTCAAAGACTACTTGCTATCAGAAAAATAAAAGATTTATGGGTTTTCTTCATCTCGACATTTTTAGTCCAAAATAGGTTGCAGAATTGCTTGAAAGTACACATAGACATCAGAAATTGGCATTTTCTAGATTTTCCCTATTTTGAGGTTAGTATTTATATTTCAATTATTTCATATTTGAAGCACAATTCTACCATGAGGAAATATAGGGTTTTTCTCTATCTTTCATATTCTCCATAGATTGATTTGATTGTGTATTAACCTTTTGGTTGATCAAATTGGATCTCTCCTTTGGGAATTTGGATTTAGGAGTGGATCTCATATTTCCCCCATACATTACACTAAATAGAGGTGATTCCATTTTAACTCTATTCAACTATATATAAATGACTAATTTTGGTCATGTGACATTAGTACTGTTAGAGATTTGCCAGCAGGCCAGCACTGACTGTATGTTTGTCATTGATGACAACATATGGAAAGTAGCATGTGTGGAAGTTTTATGTAGTAATCTTTCAGTATATGTAGCATGGATATGATATTAGCATGATATCATGGGTGCATAGATTAACTGTTAGTATAGACAGTTAAATAGAAGCTTGTGTCAGCAGTGTTCCTAACAGAGTAACATGTAGTGTTCTATGTATGGTTGTCTATAAAGTTGTCATGGAGAATTGTGCACTTGGATATATGTTGAAGACATGTTAGTGATGTTTTAGTAATGGACGCATAGTCTAATATTGAGTAGAAGTTAAGTTATGTAGTCACTATTCACTAGTAGTAGTTTTCTGTGTTTATTTAGTAAAGCCGACAGAGATTTTATTGGTTCTAGAGTTGCACCTATCTTTTGGGTATGCGCCCTATGAGTTAAGCTTGGAGAAGACTTATTAATGTTTGGTTAAGAGCACATGAAGTAATTCAGCCTGAGGAGAAAGATACAGTTGTTTTGGTAGAGTCGACAATGTGTAGCATGCATCTACAATTATCTTATTGGACAGGTCCTAGATTATGTTGCATGCATAGTAGAGCCAAAAAAATGTTTATGAAAGTTTGTTATGGTTTCTCTAATATGATTTCAAGGTGGTTTTAACAGGCCGAGTTGATTTTATCATGTAGAGGAAAGATATTTATAGGAAATCATTTGTGATTGCTTGAGTGTGATTCATGATTGATTAAGAAGAGGAGAGCAGAGTGTACAAAGTGTTGAGCCATCAGAAGAAGGTATATGTGACCAAGTAAAGTATTTTTTCTATACATTGGAACTGATCTAGATAGCAGGTCAAAGCATAGTTCACCAAGATTCAGATATAGTGTGTATCTATTATTCAAAAGCTTTTAGCCTTTGCCCCTTTGATTAATGAGCTCTCAGACAGTGTGTTCTCTCCCCTAACAGGGACAATTATAAAATACTCCTAATAGGGTCTGACCCTTGACCAGGTCTATTGTACTAAATACATTGTTAAGAAACTCCTAACAGGGTTAAGGATCTTCTAACAAGGATCATAATACACTAGTGCATAATATTAGTGGGTGTCAATTCCCACCGAGGTTTTTACCTATTTGGGTTTCCCCGTAACCAAAATATTGTGTTGTGCTCAAGTGTTCTTTCATTGTATTTATGTTTTATGTTTAAGTATACTTAATTGGATAATTAATTGAAACTTGTAGATAACTGATTCACCCCCCCTCTCAATTATCTCTTGGGACTATTCCTAACAATTGGTATCAGAGCCAAGTGACTCAGAGAGAAAGTTTAATAGCTTGAGGTTGATTAGATGGAATACTTCAGAAAAGAAAGTCCTAAGTTTGATGGAGAGAATTATCTTGATTGGAAGAACAAGATGGTGACTCTTTTGCAGTGCATTTCTTTTGAAGTTTTTGATGTAACTATCAAAGAAGCCAAGATTCCCACCTTAGAAGACCTTGCAAAGGATGATGCTACTGATAGGCAAAAGGAATTGTTTCATCAAAATTCAATAGACAAAGAATCTCTTATCAACACTCTATCTGATGGCGAGTTTTCAGAAATAAAAAAGGTAGATACAACTCACAAAATATGGAAGCACCTAGAAGACATATTTGAAGGAGACAAACAAGAAAAGGATGCACGTAGAAGACATGGAAGAAAACATACAATGCATTAGAGATGCTGCCTAAAGAAAATATCAGAGCTTACAATCAAAGAATCAATGAAACAGTTACTGGAATCAGAAACAATGGTGGAGAGATTTTAGAGGATGACATTATGGACAAGTTAATGACTACTCTCACTCCTAAATATGAAAGCAAGATCAAAATCCTTGATGAGACCATGCAACTTACATCTAATTTCAAGAGAGAGGCCTTGATTAGAAAAATCTTAGCTTTTCAGATTTCAAGATTGAAGACAGAAGCAAAGAGTGAGATAGCCTTCAAAGCAACATTTCATGGTAAGAAATCTGCAAACACTTCTAGTAATTTTGATGATGATGATGAAGAGAAAATATTAGATGATTTCATTGCTATGATTTCCAAAAGAGAAAAGAAAGGAAAAGGAAAATATGAAGGTTAATTACCATTTAAGTGCTTTTCATGTAATAAGATCGGTCACTTTGCATCTAAGTGTCCTACTAGAGCTAGAAAGTTCAAAAAGGATTACAAGCCTAAGTACTCTAAGGAATGCTACTATGCTGGAGATGGAGTTTCAGATGATGAATCAGGTGAAGAAGAAATTGGATTCATTGCTATTATAGACAAAATGAATAATAAGACAAGTCACAAAGATGAGAAAGAGGATCAAGAGCTAGCATTGATTTCACAAGCTAATATAAGGATAGACTGGATCATAGATAGTGGTTGTTCACATCATATGATAGGTGATAAAGGAAGATTTGTTCATCTGGACAAATACAATGGTGGTATGGTTAGATTTAGAGATAACACTCCTAAACCCATAGTTGGTAGAGGAGCCATCACCTTGGATGGAAAGCATAGTACTGATGATGTTCTCTATGTAGATGGTTTGAAACATAACCTTCTCAGTGTTGCACAGTTACTTGGAAAAGGCTATCAGTTGGAGTTTAAAGATGGCAAATGCATCATTAACAATAAGGATGGTGTTATGATTACATCAGGATCAAAGACAAGAGGTAATGTTTCCCAACTCAATTCAGAAGCAAGTTGTTTTGTTGCTAAAGTTAATGATAGTTGGTTATGGCATAAAAGACTATGTCATATAAACTTTGATAACATAGTAAAGATAAGCAATGTAAAGGTAGTAAGAGATCTACCTAGCATAGAAAAGCCAGTAGATACTATATGCAAGAAATGTGTGATGGGAAAGCATGTGAAAAATTCATTCAGAAGAAAGCACAATTCAATAGAGAACAAGTTGGATCTGATTCATATAGACCTATGTGGTCCAACTCCAACAAAATCATACTATGGTGAAAGGTATTTCATTTTGTTTGTTGATGATTATACTAGGATGATGTGGGTTGCTATCTTGAAAGATAAGTCAAAAGCATTTGATAAGTTCAAAATATTCAAAGCTAAGGTTGAGAATGAATCTGGACTAAAGATAAAATGTTTGAAATTGGATAGAGGAGGAGAATTCACCTCTAACAGATTCTATGAGTACTGTGAAGAACATGACATAAAGAGATAGCTAAGTGCACCTAGAACCCCTCAGCATAATGGAATTGTAGAGAGAAGGAATATGATCATTCTTGATATAGCGCACACCATCATGATTGAAGGAAAATTTTCACACATCTGTTGGAGAGATGCGGTCAATACAATAGTCTACACCATCAATAGAATTCAATTGAGGCCAGGTACTGACAAAACACCATATGAGCTATGGTTTGGTAATCATCGCATAGTAAAATACTTCAAAATCTTTGGAAGCAAGTGCTACATCAAGAGGGATGAAGCAGTAGGCAAGTTTGATGCAAGAAGTGATGAAGGTATTTTTCTTGGTTACTCTACTAAAAGTAAATCTTATAGATGTTTCAATTTAAGATTGAAAAAGATCATTGAAGGTGCTCATGTTAAGATTGATGAAAATTTTATGGTTCAAGAAAGATATCATGATTACTCACCCATGATTGAAGAAGAACCCAGACCCTCCACTAGTGAGATAGTTATTGAGGAAATGTTTGATAGTATTGATGTGTTATTCAATGACCCTGAGACAAGTGAAGAAGGTACTCCTAAGACTGATGAGTCAACATCACCTAAAGTTCCAAAGCTTACATGTAGAAATCATTCTGAGAAAGACATCATTGGAGATCAGAGCGACAAAGTCTTAACAAGATAACAAGCAAAGAACTCAGCTAGCAGTGAAGCGGTATGTTTACTATCTCAGATTGAACCTTTAAGTGTTGAAGATGAATGTAATGATTCAAATTAGCATGATGCTATGAAAGAAGAACTTGATTAGATTATTAAGAATGACACTTGGGAACTGGTCCCAAGACCTAGTGATAAGAATGTGATTAGAACAAAGTGGATATTCAGAAACAAGATGAATGAAGATGGTATGGTAGTAAGAAATAAACCAAGGTTAGTATGTAAGGGATATGTGCAAAGAGAAGGAATTGATTATCCAGACATATTTTCTCTTGTGAGTAGATTAGAAGCTATTAAGTTATTTCTAGCTTATGCTATAGTCAAAAACTTCAAAGTATATCAGATGGATGTCAAGTCAGCATTCCTGAATGGAGATTTGAAAGAAGAAGTATACATTGAGTAGCTAGAAGGATTCACCTTATCAAACAGACTTGATATGGTGTGTAGATTGAAGAAGGCCCTTTATAGACTTAAGCAAGCCCCTAGAGCATGGTATAAGAGACTAGATGGATATCTAACAAATATTGGATTCAAGAAAGGAGTAGTAGATTGTAATCTATTCATTAGAGAGCCATCTAAAGGTCTACTACTTGTAGCTATATTTGTTGATCACATTATCTTTGGAGGTAATGACAAACTAAGTGCAAAATTTGCCAAAGAAATGCAGAATGAGTTTGAGATGAGTATGATTGGTCCTATCAAATACTTTTTGGGATTAAATGTGCAATAGATAGAGAAAGGTATTTTCATTAATCAATCCAAGTATGTGAAATAAATATTGAATAAATTCAAGATGGATGATTGCAAGCTAGTAGGGACTCCTATGATCACTGAATGAAAACTTACAAAAGAAGATGACTCACCAAGAGTAGATATAACTTTGTACAAGTCTATGGTTGGTAAACTCATATATCTTACTCAAACTAGACCTGATATTTCCAATGCATTTGGCATAGTTGGAAGATTTGCAGTAGAACCTAAGCAAATTCACCTCATGGTAGTAAAGATAATATTCAAATACTTACAGGGCACTATAGATTATGGTCTATGGTATCCTAATTCAAAAAATGTTGATCTTCATGTGTACACTAATGTAGATTGGGTAGGATGTGTTGATGATAGAAAGAGTACATCAGGTGGAGTAGTGTTTCTTGGTGATAGACTTGTCACTTGGACAAGCAAGAAACAAAATTATATTTCTCAGTCAACAGTAGAAGCGGAGTATGTTGCAGCAGCCTTGAATTGTTCTACAATTGTTTAGATCAAGCAAATGATAAATGATTTTGGAATTTAGATTGATTATCCTATTTTTATTCACTGTGATAACACTAGCACTATCAATATGTTGAAGAGCCCTATGATGCATGCAAAGACAAAGCACATTGAGATCAAGTATCACTTCCTAAGAGAGAAACTAGCAGAGAAAGAAGTCAAGTTGAACTATGTGAGTACTAAAGATCAGTTGGCATATATATTCACAAAGCCCTTGCCTAAGGATACTTTTGAGTATCTCAGAGAGAAGTTGGGATTAATTCCCTTCCCTGATTCTGCTTAGAAGAAAGAAGAAAAGGCATCAGTCCTTAGGGACTGATGAAAGGTTGACTACTCTACCTTAGGAGTAGTACCCATGCTTAAAATGAATGGTTCCCTTTTCCATTGATGTCAAAGGGGGAGTAATATATAGAGTTATGAAAAATAGAAGTAAAAATGAGGAGTAATATACTAAGAGGGAGCAGTATACAGTTATGACATCAGTACTGTTAAGGAAATGGAGAATATTGAAGATTAGTACAACAAAAGGAGGATTCATCTTTGGGGGAGTTTTGAAGAGGAAATGGAGAATGTTATAATAGAAATATCCATTTGGGTTGGTGGTGGTTTTTCATTCCACATGTTTCCATCAATGCCAAAGGGGGAGATTGTTGGAGATTTGCCAGCAGGCCAGCATTGACTGTATGTTTGTCATTAATGAAAAAATATGGAAAGTAGCATGCTTGGAATTCTTATATAGTAAGATTTCAGTATATGTAGCATGGACATGATATCAACATGATATCATGGGCACAGAGGTTAACTGTTAGTACAGACAGTTATATAGCAGCTTGTGTAAGTAGTGTTCCTGATAGAGTAACAGGTAGTGTTTTGTGTATGGTTGTCTATATAGTTATCATGGAGCCTTGCATGCTTGGATATATATTGAAGAAATTTTAGTGATGTTTCAGTCATCGATGCATAGTCTGATGTTCAGTAGAAGTGAGGTTATGCAGTCACTATTCACTAGTAGCAATTTTGTGTGTTTATTCAGAAGACTCGACAGAGATTTAATTGGTTCTGGAGTTGCGCTTATCTTTTGGCTATGCACCCTTGGAGTTAAGCTTGGAGAAGAGTTATTGATGTTTGGTTAAGAGTGCATGAAGTAATTCAGTATGAGGAGAAAGATACAGTTGTTTTGGTAGAGCTGAAAGTGTGTAGTATGCATCTACAATTATCTTATTGGACAAGTCCTAAATTATGTTGCGTGCATAGTAGAGCTGAAAAAATGTTTATCAAAGTTTTTTATGGTTTCTCTAATATGATTTCAAGGTGGTTCTAATAGGCTGACTTGATTATATCATTTAGAGGAAAGATATTTATAGGCAGTCATTTGTGATTGCTTGAGTGTGGTTCATGGTTGATTAAGAAGAGCAGAGTAGAGTATGCAAAGTGTTGAGCCATCAGAAGAAGGTCTATTTGACCAAGTAAATTATTTTTGCTATACATTGGAACTGATCCAGACATCAGGTCAAAGTGTAGTTCACCGAGATCCAGATATAGTGCATATCTGTTATTCAGAAGATTGTAGCCTTCGCCCCTTTGAGCAACGATCTCTTGGACAATGTGTCCTCTCCCCTAATAGGGAAAATTGTAAAAGAATCCTAATAGGGTCCAACCCTTGACTAGGTCTACTATACTAAATACATTGTAAAGAAACTCCTAACAGGGTTAAGGATCTTCTAACAAGGATCATAATACACTAGTGTAGAATATTAGTGGGTGTCAATTCCCATCGGGGTTTTCACCTATTTGGGTTTCTCTGTAACCAAAATATTGTGTTGTGTTCAAGCATTATTTCATTGTGTTTATGCTTTATGTTTAAGTATACTTAATTGGATAAATTATTGAAACTTGTAGATAACTAATTCACCCCCCCCCTCTCAGTTATCTCTTGGGACTATTCCTAACAAGTAGTTTATTGCCGCTCATTTATCTCATGACCAAATTTATGACTAAACTATTTTAGTCATTAATTTATTCATTGAATTAGTTATTGATTATAATAATTGATTTTTGTTAACTAGTCATTTATTTAGTCATGGTAGTGATATATTTATTCATATATTCAGTCATTAATTTAGTCATATATATTCATTCATTGATTTAATCATATATTTAGTCATTGATTTAGTCATAGATTTAATCATTGATTTAGTCATATTATGGCACAATGGAATCAAACCACCATCCTCCTATTTGGTAAATAAAGTGCTCTTCCATTAAGCTAGTACCTTTTATAGAATAATCATAAAATGTATACTAAATTACTTCCCATTAAACATGATTTCAAGTTTTTCCATCTATAATTCAAGGGGGTCTAATGTAACTCCCAACTTCCCCATGTCTTCTTACAAGTATTACATAATATAGAGTTCTTGAATACTATTTAAACCCCCATACTACTTTAATACTATTTAAATCCCCATCAAAAGAATGAGCCAAAATCCACATCTGAAAGAAACTAAAATTATTTGTTATTTGAATCTTAGATTCTCCCAAATAGTTAAAGTATCTTTGGATCCAAAGTAGTTTTCTCCTTCAACATATTGTATATCATGTTGCATTTTTTTTCTCTTTCTTGGCACTTATATGCACAATGTCTCAGCATAAAGTAGACACATAAACTATTTACAAGTTAGCAGAGTGATTTTCATTAAATTCTAGAAACCAAACCATTCAGCCTTTACAACACATGAGTTGCTGGTGTTACATATCATGTATTATGCCATTGACAAAACAAGGAAATAAAAATACTCAACAACCCACAATCGAGAAGATATTCTTGAAAGAAATTCTTTGCTCTATACTCATTGTGGGTCGTAAACCTCCAAATTTTTACCTACATTATGTTGTTATGAAACATGGTAGAAATGTAGTTCCAAACATGGAATGCATGCATGCATTTGACATATTCAAAACTAGATAATAATTCTTTATAAACCTTCCCATAGTTAGGTAACTTTTAGTCAGTCCGAATTCGAAATACATTACATTTTGTCACATTTAGGTGATGGAATAACAACCAATAAGCCAAGAAAAACTTATGTTTTATTCATCATTTAAGAAAATAATTTTTTTATCAAAATTGTTAGGAATAACAGTCCACCAATACAACTAAGAGGGAGGGAGGTGAATCAGTTGTATAATAGATTATTAAACTTTAAAATTTGAATAGCAGTAATATCACATCAAATGAACACAATGAATGCCAACACAATAACACAATATTTGTTGTTGATGAAACCATGTTAAAGGTAAAACCCCGGTGGGAGTTAATAACCACCAATGATGTACTAAGAGTATAGTATCCTTGTTAGAAGATCTAGCCCTATTAGGAGCTGATTAAAACATTACAGTACATAGTCCGTGTTAAAGGACAGACCCTGTTAGGAGTCAAGAAAAATAAGGTATGCTCACTACCCAAAGAAGGTTATTTCAACCTTCAGAACTCACTGTTCACAACAGAAGTGTATGTAAAGAGATAAAAAATCTTTAAATTGACTGATAGCAACTATCTTTTCTTGATCAGTTCCAATGAAGTATATAAGTTATCCTCTACTCTACATCTAGCAGACACAAGCTCAGAGCTTCCAAAATCCTCTTTTACATCACATCCATTCAGCCATATCTTTTAGAAAGAAAATATCTTATATATAACCTATTACAAAATAAATGATCAGGTCAACCAATTAGGCTTTTGTAATATATAAATAATTACATAACTCCTTGCTAAGATACACATGGTATCTAAAGCAAGTATACAACAATTACAATTCAATAATTAAGGACCAACATCTATAAATCATGCTCACCATTCATGATACACACTAAAACTCTAAAGTCAGCTTCCAAATAGGACATCTCCAGATCACACGCCACAACTAATGTCATCTTTCTTTTTGTACCTTGCTAAAATCAGCGAACATTCTTCAGTACCTTGTATCGTCAAAAAATGGAAGCACTTCCATTTAGGACTAGTTTAGCCCTTTGAGTAAGTAGTTTGGGGTTATGTCAAACACCTTGAATGGGTCTTTTATTGGGATCTAGATATTTCCCCTTGTTCTACTTCTCTTTCCACCTATTTCCAGCCAATTTTTGGCACCTTGGGTCTAGATTTCAAGTTCTAAAGGTTTCAGGATGTCAGGCTTTGGAAAGTTTATTTTCCTACTTCTGAGTCAGTTGTTCCAGATTTCAGAATGGTAAAATCTTAAATTATATTTAATCTAGCTCCATTTCTATGGGTTAAGGTTTAAATGGGAATTTAATTCTCCTATGTCATCCTCTTTAGAAGTTTGTGCCCTAGACTAGTATAAAAGGAAGTCTTCCTCTCTCATTTCAAATCATCTTTTCACCATCTCTCAAGTGTAATCAAGTAACATCTTTTCACATCCATGGTCAAGCATCTTTTACAATCTATCATCTCAAGCAAGTGAAATCAAGCAATCAAGAAAGAAAGAAAGAAGGACAAGGAAAGCATTTAAGCATTCATTCATCCTCAAGCATTCAAGCATTCAAGATTCAATTCATCAAGGAGATCCATTGGTAGCCATTAAAGGATTCAATCTCTTTGGAGCCCTCTTGTTGAAGATTCCTCCATCCATTTTCATTGAAGCTTCTTCCTTTTCCAAGATCCATTCAAGATTGGTGTTGAAGATCTAGTGCAATTGATTTGAGAGATCCTACATACAATTCTACATTCATTTGGAGCATCCATACTTGTGGATCCAAGGATGTGAATCCTCCACAAGGATTTCAACATAAGCAAGGTGAATAGTTCTATTTAGTTTGTTTATTTTCTGCAATTTCAATTACATTTCAAGGTTGATTCCAAACTGAGGTTTAATCAAGGCAAACCCCTCAGCCAAACAACAAAACCCTTTTTCTTTTAGGTACAGGTGCAGGATAATGAATTGTAGTTCAGATTTGAGTACCCTTTTCGGTGAACTTACAGGATCCGTGGATAGAATTTTGATCAGAATAGTGTAGTTCAAGGTCAACTTTTAGGGGTATGATTGTGACCCAAGGTAAGCTCTCACCCCTATTTTGGGTCAAGGTCAACCTTTCTTAGAAAGAAAGAAGGTTTCTGGGTTTTATCTGTTTCTATGTTTCCAAGCCAGATCTAGTTGTAGAAATTCTCGAAACTGAATACAAACACCAAAAAATAGTATTTTATAGATTTTTTCTATTTTGAGGATAGTACTTATCTTCAATTCAATTAAGATTTCTGTATTTCCTTTCCATAAGAAAATATAGGTTTTTCCCCTTTCTTTATATTCTTTATTGATTGATTCATTTCTGCATTAACCATTTTTTTTTGGTTGATCTATTTGGATCTTTCCTTTGGGAATTTGAGGTTAAGAAGAAGATCCTACTTTTCCCACACACTATATCCCAATCATATTTAATAGTTTACATCTTGGTGAGCACACACTCTTTTATCTATTACATTTTGGTGAGCCCGCAATAGACAACTCTTTCTTTTATGGTGTTAGATCTTGCATTTACATTTCATATAAAGTAAAAATACAAAAACATTCATTTATTCATGATTTATGTTTTCCTAGTTTAGTTCATTTTTGCATTGCATTGGTATATGATCTTTACGACCTCTAGTCCTACTTATAATATTTTGGTTAGATGAAGTCATAGACTTATGGGTGTCTTTGAACCTAAGTCTTCCTTTCCTTTTCTTAGGATTTTGGATGACAATTTGATTATTCATGATTCTAATCCTACTATGGAGCATAACTCTTCTCACTCATCTCATAATGAGGATGCTTTAAGAGTTCCTCCTGAACAAGTCCAAAAAATTTCAACTGAACTTGATAAAATGGGAAATTGGATTACTCAAGAGAACCATAATCAAGATTTTATTCAAGCTATAGATGATCTTAAGAAAATTCTTCATGATAGTGATCAAGGTGTTAATCTCTTGTGTGATATTAGTCATCTTGTGCATTCAAATGTTAAACCTTTAGCTCAAGAAGCTCAAGATTTAGGATTCACTCCTCCTATTACTAGTGTGGAACTTTCTTCCATTCCTTTACCTAGCATTCCTACTTATACTCCTCCTTTGGTGACTACATCGATTCCCTCTCTTCTCATGAGTGTTCCTCCCATGTTTGTCCCTACTTCAAAACATTCTTATCATAATGTTCCTTTTACTTATTCCAATCCTCTTTCAACTATGGTTCCAAGTGTTCCTCTAGTCATGTCTTCCATTCCTACCACTTCATACACTTTACCCAGTGTTTCTAGCATGTTTATACCTCCTATTCCATCTAATGATTCAACAATCATCAGTTTGGCTCAAACTGTGTCCTCTTTACAACAACAACTTCTGTCTCTAAGTCAATCCAAGTTTACCATTCCTAAATGTGACATGGGAAGTCCTTTATCCCTATACATTATTCCTGTTCTTGTTCCTCAACAAGCCAATATGCCTCATCTTGAGAAATAAAATGGTAAGGGAGATCCTGTTACTCATGTTAAAACATTTCAAATCCTTTTTAGTGACTATGCTCATGACCATAGGATTTTAGCCAAGTTGTTTTCTAGAACTTTTCATGATAAGGCCTTGCAATGGTACTGTTCCTTGCCTCATTCTATTGACTCTTTTCCAAAACTTGCTAATTCCTTTATTCAACAATTTCAAAATAACATTGGTCCGCAAGTGTCCTTAACTGATTTGATGCATTGTAAAAAAAATACTAAAGATTGATATTCAGTGTATGTTTATTTCAAATTTAGAAAAGGATATTAGAGATAAGATTCTGCTTATTGAATTTACCTATTTTCAACAACTTTGTGCAGTACTTCATCAGTATTAATTACAATTGGGCCAATTTGAGAGAAACACTCGAATGGCTCCGGTCCTAGTTGATAAGAGTGATGCTGCTCCTAATCCAAACAAGTTTAAAAATCCTAACAACTATGTCAAGATAGATGAACAAGTCAATGCAGTTGTTGATCAATTTGTTGTTACATCCAATAATGCTAGTTCTACATCCACTTCTTTTCATCTAAATCGTACATTTACTCCTCTTTCTAAATCTTTGAATTCCATTATGAATAAATTATTGACTGCTAATATGATTACTCTACCTCCTATTTGACCTCTTTTACCTCCTATGGTGGCATCTAAATCCTTTGATTCCAAATATTTTTCTCAATACCATCGTCAAAATGGCCATGATACTGAGAAGTGTTATTCTTTAAAGCATAAGGTTCAAGACTTAATTGATTCTAATGCCTTATCTGTTGATAATTTTGATGGTGTGGGAACAAGTCTGTCTCTCTTCCCAATCAAAATCTTCAAATTTATACAAATCCTTTTCCTACACATGATACTAATACCATTGTTCAACCATCTTCTATGGATATTGTTTATGATTCAAAGATGGATGATCTTAATCACATTTTTAACCATGTGGAGCATGTTGTGTTGTCTCAATCTATATCTCCACCCTAGCTTCAATCTCAACCTCAACTTCAAGTTCAAACTCAACCTAAGCCTAAACTAAAATCTCAACCTAAACCTCAAAAATAACCTAAGAATAAAAGACCTCGGGAACTCTTGATTACCTTTGATTACTCTAAGACTATTAAAGCTCCTGATGGTCCCCTCTACATTTATGATAGGATTCCTCAGATACCTATGTGAAGTTGTCTTGTTGATCCTACATCCTTAGTTAATGTTATTACTGAAGAAAATATTTTAATGAAAAACTTACAACGTGATTCTTATGATACATCAGATGTGTGGATTCAAACTTGTAATGGTTTTATTTATCAATCATTGGGCTCTATTAGCTTTCCTGTTGAGCTTTGTGGTAAAATTGTGGATACTACCTTGTTGTTGTTCCTACTTCTGATCAGTTTCAAGTTAAGCTTAGTTTTCATCGGTTGAATGTCATGCATGTTGTTTCTTCTCCTATCCATAAGTTTCTTAAATTCATTCATGATGAAGAATTGAAGATGATTAATCATAGTTTATACCAATCTTCTAGGCCTAGGGATTGTGCTACACTTGACTTCTTTTGTCCTTCATTACCTAATTCATTTCCTTCTTCACTTGATAATCTCTTTCTCTCATATCAAGCCTATAAGCATTGCAATATTATTGAGTTAAGCATGCCTCAAATGGATCTTAATAGTGGTATTTTTCCTATGCCTTCTATACCTCCTTTATCCATGGCTTCTAGCCTTGTTAATCAAGCTCCTAGTGTTTCTTTTTAGTCTACTCAGAACTCTACTAATCCTCCTATAGAACCTATGAAGGAACTGATTGTTATTCCTCCTAGTTCTCAGCATATTTCAAACAAGAAAAAATGTAACCAATCTGCTAATAAATGTCATAAGAAGCATCAAGATCAAGCTAAGGCCCGTGCATCTATTACTCAAATCTCTTTACCTTATTTTGACTAGCCTATGCATGATATGTTAGAAGAATTTCATAATAATAATAATGATGTTAAGATGCATGACTATGATGATTCTATTCATATCTTAGATCCTATTTTGAATAATCTAGATGAAGAAGATACTCTTGATGATACTAATTATGTTAATGATGAATATGAAACTATTGACATTGACATTGATTTACGAAATATGCTTTCATCACAATTTATAATTACACCTAGTATCGAAGATTATGATTCTGAAGAGGATTCTTGTTTGGAACTGGCTATCATTCCTACTATATTGGATATAGTCCCTATTGTGAGTTTCCTACCTTCCTGAAATGATATAGAATGAGATGGGGAGAGTAGGCAATGCTCTTGATTAGTTTATCCTTCATGGTAGTTTTTTGTGTGTTTTCTTTTTGTACAGTGCTTCTCCCATAATGTGTTTGCTAAATGTTTGTTAGATCCTTTTATATGACCCTTGTTACTTTGTTGGTGCAAGGTGATAAAGGAATCAAACCTATTGTAAAATTTCTCTATATTTATCTTTAGTCTTCTATGTGTTGTCTTCAATGGAGTTGTTTATGTTTCCCTTCAAGCCATTACTCCTATTAAAGTGTTAGCAATGACTTTAATTGGGGGGCATACACTCTTCTCACTTGTTGCACACACGCACTTTCAATACATATATTTTTCAAGGAACTTTTTCTCCCTTTATGGATTAGTGACTAATCCTTAAAGCATGGATTTTTATATTATAGGATCTCTTGATCCCTCTAGTTTCAAATTTCCAAAAATTTTGATCCCTTAAGGTTGGAGGTGTCCTTAAGACTAGATCTCTTTTTTTTTGGCTTTTCTCTTTTGGAATAGAATGTTCCTAAGGGTAAATCCTTGATGGGTTGATTAGTGAGTAGCCAAATTCACTAGGATGTTCAATTCCATCATTCTAGTTGCATTGTTTCCTTGTGTGGTTCCCAATGGGACATAAGTTCTCATTGGGTGAGATAAACACACCCTCTTCTCTCACTTTTCTAGAGATGTATCTCTTATTTTAATCTTTGAGTTGATGAAGAACTGAGTCCCCAGGGGCTTGAGGATTCCCTTTGTCCCTTTGATTTCAATAAGATTATCTTTTTCATTTTGATTTACTTTACCAAGAGTTTGCATCGAGTCGATACTCTTTCTAAAGTGGGGGCTAAATGTATCATCAAAACATGGAAGCACTTCCATTTAGGACTATTTTATCCCTCTTTGTAAGTAGTCTGGAGTCATATCAAACACCTTGAATGGGTCATTGACTGGGATCTAGCTTTTTCCCCATGTTCTTGTTCTCTTTCCACCTATTTCTAGCTTGTTTTTGACACATGGTCTTCAGAAAATGAGATTCTTGCCCTTAGGGTCAAGGTCAACCTCGACCCTGACCTATGTAAAGGTCAACCTCAACCTTGACCTAGGTCAGAGTCAACCTCGACCCTGGCCCTAGGTCCAAATTTCAAGTTTTGAAGGTTTCGGGATGTTGGGCTTCAAAAAGTTTATTTTCTCGCTTCCAAGTCGGCTGTTTTGGATTTCAGAATTGTAAACTCTTAAATTATATTTAATCTAGGTCCATTTCTAGGGGTTAAGGTTTAAATGGGAATTTAATTCTCCTTTTTCGACCTCTCTAGAAGTTTGTGCCCTAGAATAGTATAAAAGGAAGCCTTCCTCTCTCATTTCAAATCATCTTTTCACCATCTCTCAAGTGCAATCAAGTAACATATTTTCACATCCATGATCAAGAATCTTTTGCAATCTATCATCTCAAGAAAGAGAAATCAAGCAATCAAGAAAGAAAGCAAGAAGGAGAACTCAATCATTCAAGCATTAAAGATTCAATTCATCAAGGAGATCCATTGGTAGCCATTGAAGGATTCAATCTCTATGGAGCCCTCTTGTTGAAGATTCCTCCATCCATTTCTATTCAAGCTTCTTCCTATTCCAAGATCCATTCAAGATTGTTGTTGAATATCTAGTGCAATTGATTTGAGACATCCTACAAACAATTCTACATTCATTTGGAGCATCCATACTTGTGGATCTAAGGACTTGAATCCTCCACAAGGATTTCAACATAAGCAAGGTGAATAGTTCCATTTACTTTGTTTATTTTCTACAATTTAAATTACATTTCAAGGTTGATTCCAAACTGGGGTTTGACCAAGGCAAACCCCTCATACAAATAACAAAATCATTTTTCTTGTAGGTACAGGTGTGGGACAATGAATTATAGTTCAGATCTAAGTACTACTTTTGGTGAACTTCTAGGATCCACAAATAGAATTTCCATCAGAGCAGTGTAGGTCAAGGTTGACTTTTAGGGGTATGATTGTGCCCTGGGGTAAGATCTTACCCCTATTTTGGGTCAAGGTTGACCTTTCTCAGAAAGATAGAAGGTTTTTAGGTTTTATCTATTTTTGTGTTTCCAGGCCAGATCCGGTAGTAGAAATTCCTGAAACTCAATACCGACACCAGAAAATAGTATTTTCTAGATTTATCCTATTTTTCTTGATTAGTACTTATCTTCAATTCAATTAAGATTTATGTCTTTCCTTTCCATAATGGAATATAGGTTTTTCTCCTTTCTCCATATTCTTTATCGATTGATTCATTTGTGCATTAACCATTTTCTTTTGGTTGATCGATTTGGATCTTTCCTTTGGGAATTTGAGATTAAGAAGAAGATCCTACTTTTCCACACACTATATCCCAACCATATTTTATACATTACATCTTGGTGAACACACTCTTTTATCTATTACATACCCTATTTGTGATCTCTTAAGCTCGCATACACTAAATCCTCATCACTTGTAAGATATACCCAAAACTCAGATACTTACTTTGGTAGCTTCTACTGTCACTGTCTAGTAACTAGCCTTCACAAAATCTTATGTAACTCATCCAATATGCAATATTACATAATTCTATCTTAGATATAATATCACAACACCTTACTATACACACAACAAACTTCACACTTTCTAAAGCATCCATATAGTATCCATATACTATAATAACCAACCTGCTCTCTTCATAGAAACATATGTTGACATCAGTGACAAAACAACAATGAAAACATCAGTAATTCCAATATCACTCAATGCAGTGATTAAACATATTAAATATATCCAAAAATCTCCCTAATGCATTAGCAATATCTAACAATCTCCCCATTTGGCATTGATGGAAACATTTGTGAAAAACCCAAAAGTATTGAGTCAGTACCTTTACCACATAGTGTCTTTCCTATAGGATTTTCACATAGTCTCTTTCCCCCTTTGACAACAATGTAAAATGGTGCTAGAAGTCATCAACAATCACTCCCCTTGAGGAGTAGATCCATACATAGAGTCTAGAATATTATAAGGCTCTGAAAAACCTCTAGACCGATGCATCCCTACATCATTTAACTCTCACTAGGAGGGGCTTGCACCCCAAGCATACCTCTGAGATAGTTAAAGGAATATTTTTTAAATAACTTTGTAAAGATGTCTACTATATGTTCCTTTTTTCTCATGTATTTCAATCTTATTTCCTTCTCTGCTACCTTATCTCTTAGGAAGTGATACTTAATAGAAATATGCTTAGTTTTATAATGCATCATAGGATTCTTTGACATATTTACTATACTAGTGTTATCACAATAGATAAACACTGGTTCAACAAAAGTTATTCCAATATCTTTTAGCATTTGTTTCATCCAAACAATTTGAATGTAGCTAATAACAACAACAACATGCTCAGATTCTATAGTATATTGAGCTATACGAGCTTTCTTTTTACTTAGCCATGAAACCAACTTTTTCCCAAGGAAAAATGCACCTCCACTAGTACTCTTCCCATCATCAATATTCCCTTCCCAATCAGCATTAGTATAAGCATGTAGTTTAAATTCATCATTTCTATCATACCATAAGCCATATTCCATTGTTCCTTTCAGATATCTAAACATCCTTTTTACAACAGCTATGTGTGTCTCTTTAGGTTCTTCTTGATATCTAGCCACAATTCCAACAACATTAGCAATATCTGGTCTAGTGTGAGTTAGATATTGTAATCCACTAGCCATTGATCTATACTTGGTCTAAAAAAGACTCTTTGTCTCATTATTATTTTTTAGTTTATGACCAGTCACCATGAGTGTACCAACTAGTTTATAGTCTTCCATTCAAAAAAAATTCAACATTTCTTTAAGATACTTAGTCTAAGAAATAAAAATCTCATTTTTGTTTTGATTTATTTGTAGTCCTAGAAGTAATTTCATTTCACCTATCATTGACATATCAAATTTATTTTCCATCTCTTTAGAAAATTTCTTACACATTTCATCATTTCTTCTAAAGATAATATCATCAATAAAAACTTCTATTATCATAATTCCATCTTCACTAGCTCTTAAATATAAGTTACTGTTAGCATTACCTTTTCTGAACCCAAGGCTAACTAAGTTTTGTCTAGCCTTGCATACAAGGCCCTTGGGGCTTGCTTCAATCCATGCAGTGCATTCTTCAACTTGCATACCATGTCTTCATCTTCGGATAGAGGAAATCCACCAGGTTGTTCTATATAAACTTCTTCAAGATCCCCATTTAAAAATGCAGATTTTACATCCATTTGATATACTTTGAAATCCTTATGTGCAACATAAGCCAAAACTAATCTCACAGCTTCTATCTCAGTAACAAGAGAAAATTTCTCTACAAAATATATGTCTTCTTGTTGTGAATAACCTTTGCATACTAATCTTGCTTTGTTTTTTACAACAATTGCTTCTTCATTCATTTTGTTTCTGAAAACCCACTTAGTTCCTATCACATTTTTATCTTTAGGTCTAGGAACCAATTCCCAAGTGTTATTTTTATTTATCTGATCTAATTCTTCCTTCATAGCTTTGATCCAAGATTCATCTCTACAAGCTTCATTAGTAGTCTTTGGTTCAACTTAAGAAATCAAACAAATTTCTTCCCTTGTCTTTGATCTAATGATTAATCCTTCACTTGTATTACCAACAATTTGATTTTCAGGATGCTTTTTCTTAACATACCTCAGATTCTTAGGAATCTTAGTAGCCTCATTTGTGTCATCATTACAAATCTCATCTTCACATTCAGTCTCAACAAGTTATTGTTCTTTTGTAGTAGAATCCTCCTTGATCTCTGTATTCTGATTACAATCATACATTCTCTCTTGTATCTAAAACTTTTCATCTATCTTCACATTGTTACTTTCAATCATCTTTCTTAATCTTAGGTGAGAATATTTATAAGCCCTTCTTTTAGTAGAATAACCAAGAAAAATTTCTTCATCACTTCTGGCATCAAATTTTCCTATCTCATCATCTCTTTTGATATAGCATTTAGTACCAAATATTCTAAAATATTTTACAGTAGGGGAATGATTAAACCATAATTCATAAGGAGTCTTACTTGTAACTTCTCTGATTTGAATTCTATTCAATGTGTACACTATTGTCCCAATAGCTTCTCTCCAATGCACATGAGATATATTTCATTCAAGCAACATTGTCCTAGTAGCATCCAAAATTATTATGTTCCTCCACTCTGCTATCCCATTTTATTGTGGATTCCTAGGAGCATATGTCTTCCTTTGTATTTCCTGCTCTTTGCAATATGAATTGAATATATCTGAAGTAAACTCTCCACATCTGTCTGATCTTAAACACTTTAGCTTTAGACTTGATTCATTCTCTACTTTTTCTTTGAATATCTTAAATTTGTCAAATGCTTTTGATTTTTCTTTCAAGTAAGTGATCCACATCATTCTATAAAAATCATCAACAAAAAGTATAAAATACCTTTCACCATAGTATGATCTTGTCCTTTTAGGTCCACATAGGTCTATATGTACCAAATCTAACTTTCCTATTGTTGTATATAATTTACTTTTTATAGTTTCTTCTAGTATGTTTTCCCATAACACATTCTCTACATATGGTGTTAGATGGTTTCACAATCTTTGGTAGGTCTCTTACTACATTAGTCAATCTTTCCTTCAAAATATTATCTAAATTAACATGACAAAATCTTCTGTACCATAACCAACTATCATCTATCTTTGCAATAAAATAAGAGGCTTCAGATGTATTTAACTCAAATAAATTACCTCTAGATTTAGTATTAGTTGTAATCAAGTTTCCTATCTTACCTCTGATAAAAAATTTCCCATCAAAGAACTTTAATTGATATCCCTTATCCATCAACTATCCAACACTCAACAAGTTATGCTTAAGTCTTTCAACAAGTAGTACATTGCCAGTATTAGTCCTTCCATCCAAAGTAATAGATCCTACTCCTACGTTAGGTTTAGGAACATTATCTTTGAGTCTTACAACACCACCATCATACTTCATTAGTTTAAAAAACTTGTTTTATCTCTAGTCATATGATGTGAGAAACCACTATCTATAACCCATTCAGATTTCTTATCAACATGAGATACTAAAGCTTTTTCCTCATGTACTAGTTTTTCATCTTTAATAGCTATAAAACCAATCTCTTTATAATCACAATCATCATCACCAAAGATACCTTCACTAGCATAATAACATTCCTTTTCTTTTGAATACTTAGGCTTTAAAAACTTAGGTTTGTGCTTAGGAACTCTTGTAGAACATCTAGGTGAAAAGTGACCTATCTTATTGCATGAAAAAAATTTAAAAGGTAACTTTCCTTCAAATTTACCCTTATCTCTCTTTTCTCTTCTAGTGATTAGTGCAACAAGTTCATCTAGCTTTCTTTCTTCTTCTTGTATCTATTCCCATTCATCAACATATTCACCAAGCTCTTCTTTTATGTTCTCACTACTCGTGCTCGAAAGTGTAGATATTATCTTTCTGTGTGTAGATGCCTTAAATGTTGTTTAAAATTTAGGTACAAAATCTCCTATTTGTACAACTTCAAAGGTAGTTATCTTTGCAATCAACATTTCTCTGCTAAAGTTTGGAGTTAAAGGTATAATTTCTTCTATAGCCTAAACTTTGGTCTTATAGACTAGTGTCAATGATCTAAGGATCTTCGCCATGACTTCTTCCTCTTCATAAGTGCCTCTAGAACTTCTGATTCCAATCACAACATCTATAACAATTTATACATAAGCCCTAATATTTTTATCATCTTTCATTTGTAGCTTCTCCATCAGTAGATTTATCCAATTCATCCTCAGTCTTCATGGTTTCATCATTCTTTGTAATCATCCAGTAGTCGATGCCCAAACATAGCAAATGATTTTGCATTTTTTTCTTCCAACTGTCAAAGTTTTTAGGATCAAATTTTGGACTATCCTTCCTATCGAATTCCATCTCCAAGATCACCTCAAGATGTTAAGATTTCTCTCTAAGGATGATTAGCTCTGATACCAATTGTTAGGAATAATAGTCCACCAATACAATTGAGAGGGGAGGGTGAATCAGTTGTATGACAGATTATTAAACTTTAAATTTTGAATATTAGCAATATCAAATCAAATGAACACAATGAATGCCACCACAATAACAAAATATTTGTTGTTGAGGAAACCCTGTTAAAGGTAAAACTTTGGTGGGAGTTAACACCCACTAATGATGTACTGAGAGTATATTATTCTTGTTAGAAGATCTATCCCTATTAGGAGCTAATTAAAACATTATAGTACACAATCCTTGTTAGAGGAAAGACCCTGCTAGGAGTAAAAAAAATAAGGTAGGCTCATTGCATAGGCTCACTACCCAAAGAAGGTTATGTCCATCTTTAGAACTCACTGTTTGCAACACAAGTGTATGTAAACAGATACACAATCTCTGATCTGTTTGATAGCAACTATCTTTGGTTGATCATTTCCAATGAAGTATATGAGTTATCCTCTACTATACATCTAGAAGACATAAGCTCGCTGCTTCCACAATCCTCTTTTACATCACATTGATTCTGCCATATCTTTTCAAAAGAAAAGATCTTACATATATACCCTATTACAAAATAAATGATCAGGTCATTGAATTAGGCTTTCCTAATATACAAATAATTACATAAGTCCTTGCTAAGATACACATGGTATCTAAAAAAAGTATACAACAATTACAATAAAATAATTAAGGACCAACATCCATAAATCATTATCGCCATTCATGATATACACTACAAATCTAAAGTCAACTTCCAATAGGACATCTCCAAAACACACACCACATCTAATGTCATCTTTCTTTCTATACATTGCTAATATCAACAAACATTCTTCAATACCCTATCTATCATCCCTTAAGCTCACATACACTGAATCCTCATCTCATGTAAGATATACCCAAAACTCAAAGACTTACTCTGTTAGCTTCCACTGTCACTATCCAGTAACCACTCTTCACCAAATCTTCTGTAACTCAGCCAATATGCAATATCACATCATGAAATCTTAGATATAAGATTAGAACACCTTCCTGTACACACAATTGACTTCATAGGTTCTAAATCATTTGTACAGTATCTATACACTATAATAACCAGCATGTTCTCTCAATAGAAACATATGTTGACATCAGTGATAAAAATTGAATGACAACAATAGTAATTCCAACATCACTCAATGTAGTGATTAAACATATTAAATGTATCCAATAATCTTCCCAATGCATTAGCAATATCTAACAAAAATAATATATAGAATTGAATGCTTTAATTTTTTGTGAGCATCATTGCTAGGAATATTATTAAGATTATTGTTAAGATTACTTCATGACTCTCAAGTACTTACCTAATTTGAAATCTCAAAAATATTCTACGCTCTATCTTTCCGCCCTCACATCATTCACTATCCATTTAGAAAAAACTAAACTGGAAAAATTCTAGAACTTCTTCATTTTGTTTGTAGGAAAGGAAAACATCTAAATTCATTTTACTTTGGTTACACCCTTTAGGTAAAAGATATAATCGGCTTTAGTTTATTTACTAGTGTAAAAGTTGCACAACATTTTTAGTCCACACTATGCAAGTCTGGTTGATAGATTACTACCTAAAATATGATTTAAATATTTCTATAAATCTACTTTCTATTAATTTGTTTGAGCTGAAATTCTCTATCTTTACGTTTGTTTGCTTGTGCTGAAATGTTTCTCTTTATTATTCTAAATCTATTAAAAAAATAAAAATGTGTGTTGGCAATATAATTTATGTAAATAATTGATGGTAAACTTTGAGGATCCACTATGATTTGTCATTCAATATTTTATTTTATATTTTTCATTATCTAAGTCTATTGATGGTAATAATTGATTATTAAATTTTTTCATATCATTTGAAAAAAAATTAATTTACAGTTTTAAAATTAATTTCTATATTATTTACAATTGATATTATATTTTTATTTTTTTTTCTACTTTCATTATATTTTTTATAACTTAATTTTTACATCAATCAATTACAGTATATTTCAGTATATTAAATATTAAATATGATATTCTAATGTAAATATTATCTAAGTCTATTGATGGTAATAATTGATTATTAAATTTTTTCATATCATTTGAAAAAAAATTAATTTACAGTTTTAAAATTAATTTCTATATTATTTACAATTGATATTATATTTTTATATTTTTTTTCTACTTTCATTATATTTTTTATAACTTAATTTTTACATCTCTAAATGCAATACACTCTTTTTCTCTTCCTCATAATATTTACATTAGAATATCATATTTAATTACCTGTACTAAGATTCTCAAAAGGAAAAACTGATGTAAATGCAAATCATCACCCCTTCCAAAATTCAATAATTATGAACATTCTTTCCTAAAATAATTAGGAGCTTTTTACTATGGGTTAAGAATAAAAAACTATTTCAGCAAAGTAACTCTTAGAAAATATTTATTATAATGACTACAAATTTTAAATTATAGTTTGATAAGAAAATATATGAAATATAACTAAATATATATTATTAATATCTTTTTGGATTAGGCAAAAGTTTTTACAACTTATTTTGTTTGGTAGATTTTACTCTTAAGAATTTATTAATATTTTTGTATTGATGTTTTTTTTCTTCAAAATAAATTTATCTTGTTATTTTATTTGAAATATTTCTTACTATTTTATTTCATATTATATAATTTACAGTTTTAAAAAGTTTAATCTATTGTAATATTTACTTTTTAAGCTACTAATAGTTCACACATCCTTATCTATTAAGTTAATATTGTGCATTTAAATTAATTTTATTTTGTGTCTAATCTTAAATGACAAAGTCTAAAAATACTTTTGTTTTGAGTAGTGTTACCATTATTTTACTCACCTTTGGAGGCCTAGTTACTGGATGAGCTAATGTACCCTAGTTTGTGTTATTAAGTGATCTTGCTTAATATTTGCATTCATTTCATTTGCAAAGTACATGAAAGGGAAAAGAGATAAACTGTATCTAAGATTACATGTGCCAATATTATGAATATGTTGTACAGAAAGAAAGAACTGAAAAGGAAACATCTATCTGAGCTCACACATGCCGTGAGCATAGCCATTGCTAGAATTGCATAAATGAGTGCAAATATACATTATAAGTAGCATAGATACAAGGGGTACCAGACATTGCCTGGTAAGGAGTCTATCTCCACTGTGTTCTCGGTGTGCTCTTGTGATCCTGAACCTACAAAGAGAGAGAAAATAAAGGGGTTAGATCCAACAGATCTAAACAATGCCTGGTATCATAGTATCTATCTACAAGCATGCATATGTGTACTCAGCTATACACCTTTGACACGGGCTGTGCTCAGGGTAGGTGCATGAAGAGGCTCTAGAAACAAAAGAGATGCCATTATTTTTTACTAATGTGTTTGTTCCATGTGTAGATGAATGATGATGCCCTGTGATGTGGGCTCTCTCAGGAGGATCCCAAATTTCCTAGAGAGAGACCACATCATAGGCCAAGAGCACCCATGATGAATAAGGAAAAATTCAGTGTTAGTGGGACACTCAAAGAACCATAGATCCATATCAAGTGAAGCATGGTTGAAGCACTAACAAATAAGAGCACTGGAAAAAGGAGAGGACTTACAGAGCACAGAGAATAAGGTACATCAAATCAGCTATGCAGTCAGTAGGAAGAATACAGTGGCAAGATTCAAGTAAGGCCTCAAATGAATGCAATCATTGCAATAAAATTCTCATGATGCCATGAGGGAGTATCTAGTACAGTATCAAGCCCAGGTGGGGCTATAGCATAATTATGATAGAGAAATCAATTCCCTGGCCCTCAAATGGTAGACATTGACAGGCACGTACATATGCATCATAGATACCAATGGAATGAAGAAAGTATGCAATACTATAACTCACTGTCCATACATTAAACCATGGATCATCTTTCAAGAGTGACACCAAATGCAATATGATGTTCAAAGAAGAAATGACATGCAGCTCCAAAACCAGTGAATGAATGACATCTAATTTCACAGTAAACACAAGAGGAGAAGGCAATGAAGACAAAAACCAACAAGGTTTATACAGTAAGCAGAGTGCATGTCATGGTTCATAGCAGAGAAAAATGTGAATGAATTCAATAAGGAGGTGCCATCATAGTCATAGTAACATTAACAGTGTATGATGCTTCAAACACAGCTTATCGTCCCTATGATATGCACCTATATCAATCTCAACACAACAATGCCAAGGGAACAATCAACACATAGCAGTGACCACATATAATGAACCAGCTACATATCAAGCTCACGGGACTGGCATCAACAATGAGATTCATTTAAATGCAACATTGAGTCAAGCCTCAGCTTCCAATACACTGGCATCAACAATATATCATGAGTAGTAGCTACAGCATATCAGGATTTGGTGTCTCCGTATCATGGTGCCCCCGTTTTAATACAAAGGGAAAATAATACAGCGAACAGTGACCTTGCATGTCGCCACCAACAATGCAGTAAACTCCAGTGATCTCAAGCTATGCATGGTGAGAGGACAATGAGCAACATGACATAGGAATTCAAAGGTTGTAGCATAAGTTTTCGGGCCATAAACAGCAATAGTGCGATGCCCTAGATACCTTGTAGGCCATATAAAATACAAGCATATCAAATGATGCCATAGGTACCAAGCAGCGATACCAAGGGCTTTTAGCTCACAGGCTACTATGTGACAGTGAACCGGTCCTAATATGCATAGGATGCTAGGAGATAGGGCTAGTGAACACTAAGCACCCGTGCCCTAGCTAGTTTTAAAAGAAGGAAACAAAATATAGCGTGCCCTAGCCTGTGGGTCATCGAGCCCAAAATAAACAATGCCATTAAACCAAGTGTGAGCATTGACAATCAATACATGATGTCGGAAACTCCATGACTGTCCAAACAACAGAAGGTTACATCACAATGGCATCTTATCTACCTCGCGGAATCCAAAATAGTAGGGATGCCACGGTACAAGCAAATCAATAGTAATCAGGCCATGTAAAAGATCAAAAAGAAATGAAAGCAGTAGTCCCGAGCTCACTGGCCAATGTATCATTGTAAACACCAGTATGTAAATAAACATGGTGATACCTGCAGAATCGGAATGGATGCCGTGACTCACCAACGTGCATTCACCAAGCATCAACAAACAATGCAAAAATAAATGGTGCCCTAATCTTTACAAGTGATGAATGCATATACAACCGTGCCCTAGCTCACAAGCATCATAAACTAAGTATAAGCTCAATAAAATGCAGTGCTTTAGCTCATGGGCTGTGGACATATTGAAATAGTGAAATACCAATGGGGACATGACAATAAACAAAATAGCATGCCATCATTTATGCCATAGCCATAAAATACAGAGAGATGGATGTACCCCCAACAATACTATCAAATCAAATGTCACTATAGGGCACGACATAAACAGAGGTACAATGTTAAAGAAATGCAACAGTATGATGCCCTAGTTCTTGCAAGCTATGAATACAGTTACAACAAGCAATGATATCAAAACTCAAAGCAATGCCATCACAGTATCCTCATAATGCAGAGATAGAAAGTATCAATACAAAGAGAAACAATAACCCAAGTATTGTGCCCTCATTTTTTTTAGGAAGAATGAGAATGAAACAAAATGCTGAAACAATACTTACCGTGACAATACAAAACCATGAATAGATGTTTCTAAAGCCAAGCTCGAGCATCTAGTGCAGAACTGCTAGTAAAGTTGGAAAGTTGCCAATTGTTGAGGGAGGGATCCACACTGGCAGTGGCAGAGGGGGTTTTTGTTTCCATTGATCAATTAATTTTTTTCTCCCCATTTGATTTTTGGTTGAGATTATTGATTGTGCCAGGTGTCATTTATGATATGGATTTAGTTCAAATTGTATTATTTTGATGTCCTCCCCATTTTTGGGGTTGACTATTTTTCAAAATATATCTTAGTCCATATTTTGTTATTTAGGCATAGGTGGGTCTTTTGAAATGTAATTGTTTTTTTAAATGCGTTTCCCCATATTTCTTGGGTTGAGATCATTTAAAAACTATATTAGATCTATTTTTGTCATAGGAGGTTAAGATTTTAATTGTAAAAGTCATTGCAAAAGTTTTATTGTAAGATATTGACAAGTGGTGTTTTTATAAACTATTGTCAAATATCATTTATGATGCATGACTTAGTGGGTAGACTAGTCTTCTTTGACTAGCTATTTTAGGAGTCCCACTTTCCTCGCCCCCCTAAAATTTCAAGAATCTGGCACACAATTTTGTGATGGCATTCATGGGCCTATTTGTAGTTTTTTTCCATCTTTAGGAGGTGGTGGTCATGAATGCAGATGAGATGGGTCTTCTTTTTTTACCTCACCTTTGGTGATTGAGGTTAGTTCTGCTTTCCCTCTTTCTTGGAGGTGAAGCAGATTGAGGTTTTGGCTCCTTTCATTGAAGATAATACAGTATTCCTTCTCATCCTTGTTATTTTCTGAGTTTTCCTATTTGAATTCATGTTGAATTTATTGTGATCTTGTCATCCTTTACTTTGCATGTATGTTCAAGTTGAATGCTTAGGAGGTTGTTTTACAGTTATTGTTATAATCTATGTATATTTGGTTTTAAGTTGTGGGAGTTTTTTCCCCTCTTTTAATACAAATACCTCTTTATCTCAAGAATTGTCAAGGTAGAGAGGGTTAAGTTGTGAGTTGACAGATTATTTTAAGTGTCATTGTGAGGTCTTTTTCAATCTGTGGATCTACTAGGTTAGGTGAATCGCAATAGTTTTAGTTCAATTTCATGCACTCTCTCTCCCTTTTCCTTCAAAGTTCAGTTTAGTTTCAGGTGATTCAAGGGAAAGTCGGCCCCTAAGGTCTATTCCCGAATAGGTTACCCACAATCTGAGAATAGTCCCATGTTTCACGATATTGTTAGGTTCTACACTTAGCCATACTCGGGTGCAATCCCTAGTGACAACAAGTAGTTTTACTACAAATTTATATATTTAATATTTTTTTATTTATTAAATAAATTATTAAAATATTTATATAAATTTACATTATTTTCATATTAAAAGTAAAAAAATATATTACAAATTAATTTAAATGATATCATACAAAAAATAATACATTGAAAAATATAATTATTTAAAACTATAATACGTAGAGATTAAATGGTATCTTACCATCCAATTTTGTTTCTTTCAATATTTATATTTTGTTTATTTTTTGTATTATCATTTGATTATAAAGTGATTTTTTTATGTAAAATAATGTTTCAATATTAAATTTAGAAAAAAAGTAGATGATATAAAAATATAAATAAAATTTATTTAGAAATAATTAAATATATATTTTTGATCCTATCTCTCCTAGCTACTTAGCCTAATTAATAATGGAGTCTATTGATAAGGGCGCCCAATTATCTACTTGATTCAAAGTTTTTGTTCAACTATGTTTGGATTCCTAGTGGTTTGAAATTATGATTTCTTTATTGATAACTACAACCTCGTATACTGTACAAATGTTAAAAAAAACTAAAATATCCTTGAGTGACCTTTCAAACATATTCAGACAATATACTAAAATATTTGGCATACCCATTGCACACCAAGTTGTGATTGCTAGTCATTATTATTGTAATACCCTCGTCTATTACTTGATTCTTCACAACTAGTTCATTTCAATTTCTAGATTACCTCATATTCAAATATTATTAGTTCCTGCCTTTGGTAGGAATACTATTGCAATCATTCAGTTTAATTTTTTAATTAATTCAACCAATCACAATAAAGAATTAAAAATCTTAGACAAAGTTTCTATAGTTTTGTGTAATTTTCTATTTTAATAATTATAAAAATTACTATTTATCTATCTTTCTATTGACTTATACTAAAAATAGTACGAAGAAAAATCTTTTTTTTCATTTTTAAAATTAATTTGTACAAATCATTAATAACTATTGTACATAATACATTTAAGTCTCACACATCCCAACATGCTTGGTCACATCACAACTTTTAATTTCTTTATTATTTATTTATTTTTGTGTACTCAAGACAAACCTATTCCAAATATTATAACATTTTTTACTTGCAAAGTCTGAGAGTTCCTTACAAGGCATGTAATTTTCATTGGGATGATAGACCACGGTACTGTAGAGCTTGCGATGTGATTGCAGATTCAAATAAGAAATTTTTTGTTTTAAAAATAATTTGTTTTTTTAATTTCTAATTTATTATTTTTTAAAATCATATTAGTAAAATAATATATAGAATATATTCATAGTATTTTAAATTTTTAATGCTATTTATATGTTTACATTTTTATTATTTTTTTAATTTACCATATAATATATAGCTTAATGATTTTAATAAATATATTATATGAAAATTTTACGAATACATTATTTCACTTTTATAAATAAATAAATAGTTATTTAAATTTTCATATAAAAATTACATATATAATTAAATAATGGTAAGCTTAAAAAATAGAACTAATAATTTAGAATTTAAATATTTATATTTTACTCTTAACAATTATTTAGTGAAGTTACCAATATAGTTGTGTTTAAGTACTTTAATTCTGATAAAATTTTAACAAGAATTTAGAAACGTTTTATTAGATTAATAAAAATATTTCAAATAAGATAATTATTTTTTACAAAAAAATTAATAGATCTAGGTTAAAAAGTTAGAAGTATATAAATCTAAGTTAAAATTATTATTGATGAAAAAAGAGAAAAGGATATTTAGAAACTTCTATTTAGTATAAAAGTTTCTACATATCATGTTCTCCTTTTTCATCAATAATAATTTTTCACATTCTTAAACATTGACCATGATCCTATTAATTAATTAATTTATTGAGTGTAAAAATGATTTAAAAACTAAAATAAATTATTTTAAAATTAAATCAAATGTCTTTACTTTTACATTTGATGCCTTTATCAATCTCTTCTTATGTTCTTTACATAAAAAATTATTATTTAAATTTGTTAAATATATAATATTACGAACAATTATATTTATTAAAAATTTATGTTATAGTTATATATGTATTTTTTAAAATCAATAATAATATTAAATTTTTTATTATATATAATTAATATAATTATAAAATAAATATAAATTTTAAATTAAAACAATAATCTATAATTTATTGTTAATCTTTTGTAAATGTATGTTAAACTTTTAATATGTTTATTTATTATTTTATATATACAATACTATAAATTAAAAATTAAAATAAATTATTTTAAAAACTTAAAAAATAGAGTCCCATGCATAAATGTAGGAATTTGGCTAAGTGTAAAATGTTTAAATTAAAATATTATATATATTAAAATATTATAAGTGTAAAATGTATATCTTAAAATCACTTTATTACATATTATATATATATCATAACAATAATATATTATAACCTCATCATAATAATAATTATTATTAAAAATTTTTTTTTAAAAAAATATCAAATCTATTTTTTTTAAAACTAAAATTTAAAACTTCAAAGTTAATTATGTTTAATAGAAACTTACTCTATATTTTTAAGATGACTTTTAAAATTAGTTAAAAATAATTAAAATAAATACAAAATTTAAAATAAGAAATTAAATAAAGTATTTTTAAAATAAAAAATAATTTTTAATATAATATTTTCACTATGCATTATATAAAAGAAATGCTAAAACTTAAATATATAAGAAATCTTAATCCTGCCTCTAATTCTCTATTGCCCTAAATGGAGCAATTATTTTTTCTTCAAAGATGCACATATTTCCTTCTTCAATGTACTGCTTGAATTCAATGCCTTTGCAAATCAATTTTTGACTGCATTCTAAATTAGCTTGTCTTATGACTACATTGAAATTTTGGTTATTAGGAATATCTAATCAATAATTTTTTTAAAAATGGTTATTCCATTCACAATGATTAATTTGCAATGTCTTCTTTACTCAGCCTTCACCACATTTTCATCTCACCATATCTTATCCCAAAAAGCATTACACTTCAGGCACGAACTTTAACGCTTGAGTCTCTTATCTATACACACATTTATCTTTCATGATTTAATTTGCTTAGAGATATTAATAAACTTGTATGTTGTCATACGAAAGGTGAAATAGTCAGAGGATTTGTCTTTTTATCAATTTAAAATCCTTGGTAGAGATTCAGTTCGACATTGTCTAAATCAGAAGAGCATATCATCAGACTGGTAAACATCTCCAACAGAAACATCAGGAGGACCATTAATAGTGGATCTAAAACATTCCCTCCATCACTAAGAGCTTATTTTAATTGTTTCTTTGTTAGAGGTTATTGTTAGGGTGCAGCCAATTATAATGATGTAAGAGAACTGCCTAGCTCAATGTCACACACTATATAAGCACCTACTTCCATCTATTACATGCACAAACATCTACTATCGAGAGACTGAGTATCTGTTAGGAAACCTACTAGCGGAAACACCTTCCAAATGTCAATTTACAGGGGAAATTATATAAAGATCAAATCTACTGAGATGCATAGGAAAAATAAGAACAAAGAACATAAAGGCACACACAAGACAAACCACATGAGATAGAGATTTATGTGGGAAACCCTTTTAGGAAAAGCCCACCAGCCAAGAACTAGAGTGTCACTCTTCGTATTATAGTAATCAATACATTACATACAAATAATAGACTTAGGCTCAGATTGCCTTTACAATCAATCCCACTTCTACTGCTATGACACTATTCTTCAGGCTCACAGCCTCAGCCCTTGTAGCCTCTATAGCAATACAACCATTACTATAAACCATAGACTTAGCCTTCTCTATCAACGAATCTCGCATACATTTATACACTATGCAATTCGTTATGGAGTTCAGTATGTCAACCGTCACATAACATAACCGATCAACCAACTCTGCTTCACACCATAACTATCATTGTACTGGAAACATTCACGTACTCGTCCCCACTGTACTTGTGCCTGTCGTACTCATGCTTGGCATCCTACTTGTACTCAGCACCCTCGTACTCGTACTCAGCATCCTGCTTGTACTCGACACGGTCCTTGTACTCGTACTCAACAGTTCTGAGTTCAACACCTCTGTACATACTACAAGACTTCAACACGTCTGTACGGTGTTCCATGTACCACCAAGACTGTCGTACGGTGTTCCAGTACTGCCATACTACAATCCCTGTACTACAAGACTATTGTACTGCAATCCTTGTACTGCACGACTACTGTACTACAATCCCCGTACTACAAGACTATTGTACTACAATCCACATATGGTAAGACTACCATACTACAATCCTCATATGGTAAGACTATCGTACTCCAATCCACGTACTTCATTACTCAACAATCTCCCACTTGATGAAGTACGAAGTTACTCAACATGGCTAACATGAAAGCAGAATCCACACCTTTACTAAGGACCTTGTTGAGCCCTCAAGATTTTAACATCTTTAGTCACATAAAGATAAACATCTCCAAACAATACTTTAGCAAATGTGAGACGATCCTTCTACAACATCAGAATCTCACGTCTTCAATATTTGCAATACCAATGAAGATCATTCACTACATCACTGCCAAAACTCCCACTGAATTGTGGTGATGAGTCACACATGGCACCTACGTCACTGCCATCAACTCCTACCATACTGTAGTGTCAAGTCACACATGTCATCGTGACTACCATCTTCCACATGAAGACCAAACTAATCAAACCAGTCATCATTAGATGACCGATTAGCCAAAGCAACACTGCTAGCATCTTCACCGTCACTATCAGAAGACTCAGAATCAGAAGAACTCTCCACTTTCTTCTGCTTCTTCTTCTTATCTTTGCAATCCTTTCGGATATGACCAGTATGCCCACAATTACAACACTTCACTTTGAAATTCTTCTTGCCGTTGTCCTTCGATTGGTCTCGAATAGCAAGAACCTCCTTCACCACCTTGGAAGACCTCCTCTACATCTCCTCTGACAAGAGTGCAGCAACTACTTCATCCATTTTAAACTAGGTAGTTGTACTTCCAATGGTCATCACAAGATGGTCCCACGAATCAGGGAAAGAACTCAACAACAACATGCAACGCTCCTCTTCACTTATGGACACACCAATAGATGTCAGTTGTGCAATCACCATATTGAACGCATTTAAATGACCAGCCACAACAATTCCTTTGTCCATCTTCAGAGAGTACAATTTCTTTCTCAGGAAGAGCTTGTTTACTAAGGATTTTCCCTGATAAATATCTCTCAATTTCTTCCACAAAGAATGTGCAGTTTTCTCCTCATAGACGTTTAACAGAACACTATCTGTTAGTATCAATTGTATCATTCCTCTCACCTTTTGATCTGTCAGATTCCAATCTTCCTGCTTCATGCCTGAAGGCTTGTTCCCAGACACAACAGTCCATAGATCTCGGTCTACCAACATATCTTCAACTTTAAGTTTCCACAACTCAAAGTTTGTGCCATGAAACTTTTCAATTTCTATTCTCCCTAATGTACCTGCCATCTCAATTGAAAGATCAACACTTCACTAACTCCCACTGGAACCAAATTGACACCAACGACTAACCCTACCCAAACAACCAACCCTATCCAATAGAATAATAGTAATGGGTCTGGCTCTGATACCACTTGTTAGGAAAGCTACTAGTGGAAACACCTTCCAAATGTCAATTTACAGGGGAAATTATATAAAGATCAAATCTACTGAGATGCATAGGAAAAATAAGAACAGAGAACATAAAGGCACACACAAGACAAAACACATGAGATAGAGATTTACGTGGGAAACCCTTTCAGGAAAAAACCACCAGCCAAGAACCAGAGTGTCACCCTCCGTATTATAGTAATCAATACATTACATACAAATAATAGACTCGGGCTCAGATTGACTTTACAATCAATCCCACTTCTACCGCTATGACACTGTTCTTTAGGCTCACAGCCTCAGCCCTCCTAGCCTCTACAGCAATACAACCATTACTGTAAACCACAGACTTAGCCTTCTCTATCAACGAATCTCGCATACATTTATACACTATGCAATTCGTTATGGAGTTCGGTATGTCAACCGTCACATAACATAACTGATCAACCAACTCTGCTTCACACCATAACTGTCATCGTACTGGAAACATTCACGTACTTGTCCCCACTGTACTTGTGCCTGTTGTACTCGTTCCTGGCATCCTGCTCGTACTCGGCACCCTCGTACTCATACTCGGCATCCTGCTTGTACTCGACACCCTCGTACTCATACTCGACAGTTCTGAGTTCAACACTTCTATACGTACTACAAGACTTCAACACCTCCGTACGGTGTTCCACGTACCACCAAGACTGTCGTACGGTGTTCCAGTACTGCCATACTACAATCCCCGTACTACAAGACTATCGTACTACAATCCTCGTACTGCACGACTACCGTACTGCAATCCCCGTACTACAAGACTGTTGTACTGCAATCCACATATGGTAAGACTGCTGTACTGCAATCCCCATATGGTAAGACTATTGTACTCCAATCCACGTACTTCATTACTCAAGAGTATCAAGAACAAAAACTGAGGAAGCACGGATCACTTCATAGGAAAAGAGAAAAGGAGAATGACATCTGTAATGGCACGTACACTCACTTTGGCGGCATTGGCCTTGACATTTTGGTGTATGCTTTTCCCAGCCTATGCACGTGACCACCACGTTGATTTCCACGCGAAGCAGTAGTGGCAAAACACCCACGCCACTTTCTATGGAGGCTACGATATGTCTGGAACTATGGGTATATTTATATTATGTGCATCTACAGTATCAAACTAAATTCTATCAAATTCTTTATAAAGATATTAAAATCATGTATGTGTACGGCTTCCCTTAGCACGTTGCTGTTCAATGATGGGCTGAGCTGAGGAGGATGCTACGAATTGCAATGCAAGGCGGAGGAGGATCCGCAGTGGTGTCTGCCCGGAACATCAGTCACTGTCACCGCCACCAACTTCTTCCCGCCCAACTTTGCCCAACCCAACGACGAGGGCGGGTGGTGCAACCCTCCTCTCCCTCACTTCGATCTCTCCGTTCCCGCCTTCGAGCAGATTGCGCTGTACAAGGGCGGCGTTGTTCAGGTGCGCTACAGGCGGGTGGAATGCGTGAAGAAGGGAGGAATTCGGTTCACAATATCTGGGTCGAGGTATTACCAGATGGTGGTGGTCACCAACGTTGGAGGAGCTGGAGACGTGGTGGCCATTTCCGTAAAGGCGAAGGACCCGCGCGCCCCTGGCAACTCCGGGTGGGAGAGTCTCAAGTGCAACTCGGGTCAGAATTGGCAGAGTAATTTGAACATGATGGGGCAGACGTTGTCTTTCAGAGTGACAACCAGCGACGGGAGGAGCGTGATTTCTCGAAGGGCGGCTCCCAACTCATGGCAGTTCGGGCAGACCTTCGAGGGACGACAATTCTAACCACAAATTGGGAGGAATTCTCCAGATTTTAGTACCATACAAATATGTGGTGCTTTCAGTGTCTTACTGTGCATATTTGCAAGGCGAAGACGATGCTGCGGAGGTGCTCGCTATGTGACACCCGCTCGTTCTTGCTATATTTTCTTTTACTTTGTTCTGGTTGAGAGTTCATTTGGCATCTTCGACCAAACGTCATGGAAAATGACGTTTGGGAAATTAGTTTTATTTTAAAGGTTAGGATATTACTCGCTTTATATATATGGTGGGTGTAGGTGTGGGATTATTCATCGAATGTATTTTCATCATATGGATTGGTTTTGAAAAATCAATTCTTATTATATTTTAAGATTATTATTACTTATATAAGTGTGTTGGCGTGTTGTTAAAACGAACAAATTTTATAATTTAAAATAATTATTAATTTTTAAATGAATGTTATCTATTATCAATTATTCATAGATCTTATATTCATAGGTGTGTGAGTTTCTTCATCACATGTAATCTCCAAGTTTCCAATTATTACTACTATAAATCAATAATTATTTCTTTTTAATGTTATCACTAATTTTATGCATATGGTTGGTGTGATATTTGGATTTGGATTTGGATTTTTTAAAATGTATTTGTTAAAGTTTAAAACAATTATTAATTTTCAAATCACAAATTATTCATACATCTTCTATTCATAAATGTGTGGGTTTTTTCGCATTGAATCTTAAAGATTTAAATTATTACTTTTGAAAAATCACTTGTTATTGTCTTTTAGAATTATCAGTATCAGTTTTTAATATTAGATGGATGTGGTTTGTTATTTGTAAGATTTAAATTAATTACAAATTTTCAAATGAATATCATACATCATCAATTATTTTTATAGATCTTATATATTTTTAATTAATATAATGTTAATAATAAAATTAATATTATGATTAGTCATAATTCAATTTTCTTATCGTCTAATAAAGCTACTTATTATTGATTTTTTTAGTAATATAAAACTAAAATGGCTCTGCTTTTTCACAAATATCGTGTAGCAGGAAATCAGTTTTTCTTCACGGAGGACTTCTTGGATAGACAGATTGCTTTTTTTTCGAAAACCAGATATGTGCCTGCGCTTGGTTTTTTTCCTCCTCTCCCTACTAGAAACTTTAACACAATAATGAGTTTCTCTTCGGCCAGGGCACGAAGGGCTCCCAAATCTTTAAATTATACCAATGATATTTGCTCTGCATCGAATGGAGGAAGGTTGTTGGGAGAACAATCGTGCCCTAGGAGGCCAACAATCTTAGGGAAGGAAAAAGATGGATGGAAAGAGGTAAAAAACCACAAGAATCTGAGAAAACTTCCTTCGCACTGTGAATTTGGAGTAAAGCCCATGTACCTTCATAATAGTTTTGACTCTCTCACATACTTGGAGAAACAACCATCTCCTAAACTCAATCCCGCTCTTCGGCAAGGAAAGGAAACTCTAGGGGGAAAATTAGCTTAGTCTCCCATATCAATCAAACCCCAGATTAATACCTACACCCCTTCGCAGAAATGGGGCACCATAAATAAAACCAAAACCAATCTTTCTTCTAACCCAAATTCTCTGAATATCCCTTACACTCCACCTCATCATAGACCAATCCTAGAATCCCCTATACAGATTAAATAAGAGGCAGGAACTATTAAACGCTCACATGAATTGATGGAATGAAAAGGAGTTTTTCTGAGATGGAATGGATTCGGAATCCTAGCAACCAAAATTGCGGACTGGCTAAAGAGTAATCTCAAGGATTAGGTAAGTATTTCACTCCTCCTGAATGAATTCTTGTTTGTCTATTGTCATAACATAAAAACTAAAACTAAATTTATGGAAAATAGATGCCTATAATACTTAGGGTTTGATTTTACAGTGCTAGAATGGAATCCATCTTTTAACCCTAAAAATTTAAAAGGCATTTTAGTATCTAGAGTGAGAAAACTTAACAATTTGCCTCTAGAATGCTCTGATAAATATATTCTTAAAAAGATAGGGAACAAAATAGGGTTCTTCGTTAAAATGATCTCCACTAAATATCCTCAATCGGAGAAAACTATCATAATTAGAATGAATATCTCGGTCAAATCTCTCCCCCGAATCATAGTGCATAGTAGCTTAGATAAGTTAATTGTAAACCCTATTATTTTATCAGAGATGGCCGATGAAGTTAAAATGACCCAGATAGTTGCCATGCCAGCCCACCCACAGATATAAACACTCAATAATATTTGGATTCATTTGAATGAAGCATGAGGAGGTTTCACAATTAATCAACTTGTGAATACACTAACGAACAAAGCAACGGTTCACAAATCCCCAGAACAAAAATTTATTCTGCAGCCTCTTCCCTCAGGAGTTATCGAGGCAACAAAATCTCCTAATAAGATAATCCTACCAACTACTAAAGATAATATAAATAATTAAGAGGTGGATGAAATAATGACAAATAAACTAGAAACTTTACCATCACTAGTAAGGAACAAGGATATGAAACACAAAAATGAAATTGAATGGAGCAACACTGTTAATCAAATATTAGATGATGAATTAGCCAATGAGAAAATTTCTTAAGTGAGGGAAAAATCATTTAATCTAGAGACAGAAGAAGGAGGGAGAAAGGAAAATCCCATAGCACAACAAGATCCGGAACATGAAGAAAAGAACAATAGAAGTAACATAGGCCCATAATACTTAGCAACATCAACAGAAGAAGAAACTTTGATAGATAATGGGATAGAGCCCTCCAGGCAGTTATCTCCAAGAGCTAAAGATAAAGGCATCGATATACTTACAGAGGAAAGAAAGAAAGAGGAAGAAATCAAGACTATACTGGATTATTTAGGAGAAACAGTTACAGAAGAATTAATGGGTCAATTCCTTGATGAGATCTATCACAAGGAAGAATTGGACTTGCAAAGAGAACTCCTCATTGAGGGTATAATGATAGAAGAAATAAAAAGGTATGAGAGTGTGGGAAATATGTAAATGGATCTTAAAGACAAGGAAAGACAAGAGTTAGGTTTCTTAGGGATTACCCTTTTCTCAGAGAGTCATAGGTCCCCTGATTGTGCCAAAAGATTAAGAAAAAGAGGTAGAAAACCAAATGCGGAACTAAGAGAGCAAGCAAGCGATGTTGCAGGGCAAGTAAAGATAACATCACTTCTTTAGGCTAGGAAGGGGAAGATCCTTCCCATAGGATCATGAATATCCTTACATGGAATGTTAGGGGCATGAATGCCCCTAACAAGCAGCGTTTAATCAAACACTGCATTAACACCCACAATCTAGATATTATTTTAGTTTAGGAAACAAAAATGACCAACTCAAAAATATTAAATTTTAAAAGAAAATTAGGAATCAGATAAATCATAGCATCACCAACAATAGGATAATTGGGCCATTATATGGGATCCTCGATGCCTATCAGTTGAGATAATAGAAATTAGACAATTCTGGATGTTTGGACATGTTAGAAACTTCAGAAATAATTTAAATTTTAAAATTATTAATGTATATGGCCCAATATGAAACAAAGATAAACTAAGTGTATGGCAGGAGATTGAATCCTTCCTAAACCAAGGGCTAGACACACTATGGATTCTAGGGGGAGATTTTAATGTCATAATAAAAGCTTCAGAAAAAAGGGGAGGTAGGAGCTCACTACCCACAGCAACAAATGACTTTTCCAACTGGATAGAAAGAACCTCTTTACTAGAAATCCCAACAATGGGAAACTCCTTCACATGGAATAATAGGAGACAAGGGTTCTGTAACATAATAGAAAAATTTGATAGATTCTTTATTAGAGGAAGTTTGACTAGTACTAACTACTCTTTAGAGGCTAAAATCCTACCTATCTCGGGATCAGCTCATTACCTGGTAATGTTAAACATCCAGGAAGAGACAACTAAAGAAAAGTCCCTTTAAATTCAAACAAACATGGCTCAGGGACCCAGAAATTCTAAACCTCATTGAACTATGGTGGGCTGAACCTAAATTTTATGGATCCAAAATGTTCATCATAGTAAATAAATTGAAATGGATAAAAAGGAAACTTCTAGAGAGGAATGCAAACAAATTTGACAATATCTTTGAGTCAAAACTAAAATTAGAAAAGGAAATGAGCGATATAAATTCTCAAGTAATCAGTAAAGGAATGGATGATGATCTATTTTCAAAAGAGAGGAATCTAATGTCAGAATATGAGGAGATTCTAGCAAGAGAAGAAATATATTGGAAGCAAAAATCAAGAGAAACATGGTTGGAAGTAGGGGATAAGAATACAAATTTTTTTCATAATAGCACCAAGCAAAGGAGGAACATCAATAGAATTTCATATATAAAAGATGAAAGGGGAAACATAATTTATGAACCAAAGGAAATTGCTGAAGAATCAGTCTGGTACTTTAACAACATTCTCAATAATCGGGAACATTCAAATTTGCATAATCAGATGGAATTACTTAAAAACATTCCAAGAGTCAACTAAATCTCAAAATAAAGCTTTAATAGAAAAATTCACAATAGCTCAGAGGTGAATTATTCTCTTATGCAGATGCATCCAGATATATCCCTGGGCCTAGATGCTTTCTCATCTATCTTCTTTCAGAAATGTTGGCACTTCATAGGCAAGGAGGTAACATAAGCATTAGAAGGAATTATAAATTCAGGTAGAATGCTAAAAGAATTAAATAATAACTTTATTGCACTTATTCCCAAGAAAGAGAAACCATATATCCTCAATGTCTTTCAACCAATAGCATTGTGTAACACCCTATACAAGCTCTTAACTAAGACATTAGCCATTCGGCTTAAAAAATGCCTTCCCCTTCTCATTAGTGAAGAAAAAACATGGTTTGTCCTGGGCAGATCTATTTTTGATGGAGTCATCATGGTCCAAGAAGCCATTCACTCAATAAAAGTAAACAAGAACCCAAGTATGCTCATCAAACTAGACATTAAGAAAGAATATGATAAGGTAGATTGGAGGTTCCTGTGCAAATGCATGGAAGCTTTTGGATTTTTCAAAAGATGGATCAACCTAATCTTTGAATTTATAGCCACACCATCAATATTGATATTAGTAAATGGAATTCTAGAAGATTTTTTCAATATCTTGAGAGGTTTAAGATAGAGTGATCCCAACTCCACCTTTTTATTCATTATTATGGCGGAAGCTTTAGGCAAGGCTATAACAAAGGAACGAGAAAAGGGATTAATTGAAGGCATAACCATTACAATAAACATAGACCCTATGACTCATCAAAACTTTTTGGATGACACCCTTCTATATGGAGAAAGTAAGAAAACAAAGGCTAAAGCCTTGAAAAAAACCTTGGAATCTTACACCAAAGCATCCAGCCAAGAAATTAACCCAGATAAATACAAATTTTTTTTCTTTAACACTATTAAGGAATTAGAGAAAGATATATGCAGGATCCTAAATTTTAAGCAAGGCAAGCTCCCGCATAGATACTTGGGCCTCCTATTGGTTGTTCCCTTTGATCATCAAAACTTGTAGATTTATACTTTGATGGATAACTATAATGAAACTTTGACTCTATCACCACTCCAAAGTCTACAAGGAAGAGGGCCAATTAACAAGGATCAAGGAGATCCTCCTACACTTTGAGCCTCAATGCTCAGGCGGGTGTACCCTTGACTCACTTCTTCAAAGGAGTCTCTAAACAATATACAACTATACCCTTTACTATTTGATTGAAATGTTTATCATTTAATTGTGTGTGTGTGTGATTGCTGATGATGGACTATTTCCAGAGGATGGATCAGTGCCTTATCCAAGGGTAGAGAGTCACTTAACAACCTATATCACCCTAAAACCTTAACTCAAACACATATAGATTCAGAGTAAGTGCTTTGCCTATTAGTCCCCTCACTCACATATCAGGACATCAAATCCTTAGCTTGCCATGAACTCACTGGACTTACCTTAAAGACTTTAATCCTAACTTTGTTAGGAACTCAAAGATAACCCCAAAATACTCTTTGTTTACCATATGCTAACCCACTTTGTGCAATCAACATATATGAGCTCAAGAGGAAAACAAAAAGACATACACCAATATGAGATTGGAATCCAAAATATTCTCATTAAAACTTGCAGAATCAATACATTACCAAATGACAAAATGCACAAAGGAACAGACCCTAAATACAAGCTCTCCTTGTTCAAATTTTCACTATCAACAATTTGGGACCAAAACCAAAAGAATTGGAACCCCTGAAAACTCAAAAAGTTTGCAACTTATACCCCCCTAGTCATCTTGGAAATTTGCAACAAGCTACGGATGACTACGGTCAGGGTTTCAACCACCCAACCTGTTAGAAACAATCATGCATTTAATTCAGGGGCAGGAAACACATCTAGTCCAGGAAAGAGGAAATCTTGAACTGATCCTTAATCATGAAAGTCTTCTCTGTAAGTACAAAGGATCACAAAACCAGGCCCAAAAGGACACCCTACAACATGCCTTGAGCCACAACTATGATGTACAAGCTCTGCAAACGAGCACTAGCCATCCTAGACCACACTGTGAATGGAAAACCAATCGCTTCTCACCAAATAGGGTCATTTTTGCATTGAATTCCATAAAAATGGTACCCTCTATCGCTGGAAATTCTCAAAAATTTGAATTTGAAAAGCAACAGTTATTTCCTTGGCACCTGCAGAGAAATGATGGCCAAAACTTAAACCTTTGCAAACTTTAAAACACAGCCACTCGATCAATCTCCCCTTGAAAACCCAAGCCCACCATTAACTCCGTAATGATGACATCCAAACAGCGGTCGCATGATCGTATAGCCAAAATGTGGCCCTTGGGATCATGCGACAATGCCACAAGATTGCCACCCTGTCACCCGCCAACCAATCAGAAAAGCCATCTCACCAAAAACACCGGCCCCACCTACGTGGTGAATTGGTGACAAAGAACTTTCGCCAGTTCGTGAGATACTTTACACCATCACCAAATCACTTAGCGATCACACGACCACTGTTCGCTGAATCACCCAATGAACTAGGGCACCACCAAAACATCACACGAACTAGCAATAAGAAGGAAATTTGTCAGGCTGCCAAATACTTTGTCACAACTTCCAAAAAGCACCGAGAAATCACACTGGGCCCACACAGGAAGATCCACGGTCGTCACAAGATCGCAAAGACCTAACACACTTCATAAGCTTTTACGCCAACCCTTAATTTTATACAGATGTTAGGTCCCACTACACATATCCTGAAACCAGGTCCCACCATTACGTGACTGCGTGACTACAACAAAGTAACCTCCAGCCAAGTCGCTAGATGTTAAGGACTTAACCGTCAGGTTTCAGCGACCGAGAGAAAACCGCAAGTTTCTAGGTTGCTAAAAGAAAACTAACTACCAGGTAGCCAAACACTATGAAGAATAGGGACCCACATGGATAGGTGGCAAGCGGTCGCATGATCGGATGTCAAAAAAGTCTGACATGTGGCCATGCGACAACCAATTAGGAAAAGACTTTGAAAACTTGGGCCCACCACCCATCGCACTTGTGTACTTAAGGAATGCCAACAAACAGGGAACTGGGAGGTCAAAAATACATAAAGTTTTCACAACAGTGGAGGATCGAAAACACACAAGGTTTTTGACACTTAGGCAGATTTTGAAATTTTGTCTCCTGCAGACCTTAAAGCTTGGATAACTTGGGATTTTGCAATTTAGCATGTGCAAATTGGACCAGATCATGGTGACAACATGAGGAACATAGGGCAAGACACAATGAAGAACACAGGGCCAAGGGCGCACACCATGAAACATTGCAAAGAAATGGGCCATTTTCACAAGATTTTGCTATGACAGAAAAATGGCTTAACAGTGGCTTTGTCTGGGGATGTATGCCTCTTGTAGGCATAGCAAGGACCTAGAATCACTGGTTAAAGCAGACCATCCCACTGGATAAAATTGTAGACAGCAAGGAACAAGCAGGGCAAGACAAGCAACCAGACCAAAAATTGAAAGACCAGGGAAAAACATGGCAGGGGAAAGCAACCTATATATAGAGATCTACAAAATATACAACCCTAACTACTGTTCATGGAAACCATAGTACTTCAAATGAAGTACTACTTCAAGAATTGTCCATGAACTGGCAACTCTTGAATATCATCATTAAAGTCCTTGATGATGTAAGAATCTTGGCCCCATTTCTCATGAATCAAATATGGCTCTAACCAGATGGGATCAAATTTACCATGCTTCCCCCTATCATCCAATCTGGCATTCCAAACTAACACCAAATCACCAGGTTCAAACTTCCTGTCAACAGTCCTTTTATCATATAAATTCTTAACCTGCAACTGCAATTTGGCATTCCTTGCAACTGATTCTCTTCTAATCTCATCCAACCTAATGAGGTCCTCAATTCTCAACTGCATTTCATCATCAATGTCATCATCATATAACTGCACAAACTTGTACATCTCCAATAATTTATTCTGAGGCATTCTAGCATGAATTCTGTATACTAAGTTAAATGGTGCACAACCAATTGCCCTCTTCACAGTTACCCTATCAGCCCATAAAGCTAATGGTAGCTTTGAATTCTATGCCCTCTTATTTTTCTCAAGGATTCTCTTCAAGATCTTAATCAGACTCTTATTAGTAGATTCTGCCTGATCATTTCCTTGTGGATGATAAGGTGAGGAATTAGAAATTTGAATTCCCAAACCTCTGCAAAAGTCCTTATATTCGGCAGACCTGAAGCACATAGCATTATCACTCACTATCCTCTCAAGGCACCCAAACCTTGTAATAATATTATTCATTAGAAAGTCAATTACCACCCTGCTAGTTGCATTCCTTGTAGGTATAGCTTCTACGCACTTTGTAAAGTAATCAGTGGCAACTAAGATCCATGAATGTCCTCCACTTAACTTGTTTGGTATCTCCCCTATGAAATCAATTCCCATTGTTGGAAAGGAGCCTGAAATTCTACTGGCTTTAATGGTACATTACCTAAAATCTTAAGCTTACCAGAGAACCTTTAACAAGCATCACATCTCCTTACCAACTATTCTGCATCCTTGAAGATTGTGGGCCACCAAAATCCTACTCTCAAGATCTTATGAGTAGTTGTTTTACCCATATAATGTCCACCACAAACTCCCTCATGCATCTCCTTCAACAATACATTAACTTGATTCTCATCTACACATTTCAACAGTATGCAATCCAAATTTTTTCTATACAACTTACATTTCACAATTACATACTTGATGGCCTGTAACTTCAATGTCCTCTTTTGATTATCATTCATACTCTCTGGACACCTCATGTTTCTCAAATAGTAAATAATATCTTGATACCAAATACACTCACCCATATCACATGTATAATCAATTTTAGAATGATTTACCTAGTTTGCATCGAGATTGGATTGAGCCATCAGTTTTGCCAATCCTTGACCTCTAACCAACTTAGTGATCTGGATCTCAACATTAAACTCCTGGATCCTATTGATCCATCTACACCTTCTTCCAGACACCTCTTGCTGTGAGAAAATATCCTTCACAGCCACACTTGGCACAAAAGCAATCACAACTGCTCCCATCAAGTAACACCTAAAAGCCTTGATTGCTTTCACAAGTGCATAAGCCTGTTTCTCATTTATGTCATACTTTAATTCTACAACCTGCAAAGATTTACTGAAAAATGCAATAGGCTGCTCAAAACCATCCTTATTCTTTTGTAACAAAACTGCAGCAATAGTATGGAAAGACGAAAAGGAAAATACATGCATTGGGACATTATAATCAGGTGCCATAAGCACTGGTGCATCTTTGATAGCCTGGTTGTTATTCTTGAAGGCCTCATTAGGCTCACCCTCCCAATTGATTACAGATCCCTTCTTCAACATCTTGGAAATAGGTCTAGTAACCTCTGCAAAGTTTGTCACAAACCTCAGAAAATTGACCTGACCAAAGAAGGATTGAATTCCTTTAACATTCTTTGGTCTCTGAATTTTATCAATGGTTGCTACCCTCTCAGGGTCAATTCTCACTCCTTTCTTCCCAACTAAGTGGCCAAGCAACTTACCTTTTGTGACACCAAAAGCACATTTCCTTGGGTTCAAAGAAATGCCAAATTACAAAGCCCTCACAAATATTTTTTCTAAATGAGCACAATGGTCCTCTTCCCTCTTGGAATAGGTAGTTAAATCATCTTGATACACAACAAGGAAAGCATTGATAAAATCTGAAAAAGGCAACATCCATTGCCCTCTGAAAAGTAGCACCAGCATTTGTGAGACCAAAAGGCATTCTCACATAGACATATGTTCCCCAAGGTGTTGTGAAGGCTGTCTTGAATTGTTCTAATTCCTTGACAATGACCTAATTGTAGCCAGAGAAACCATCCATCATTGACATCAATTCTGATCCAGTTACTCTCTCCAACATAGCCTCCATATTGGGCAAACAATAATTATCTTTCAATGAGCCAATGTTCAAATTCCTGAAGTCCACACAAAGCCTGATGTCACCATTCTTTTTTCTTACAAGAACAAGGTTTGACACTCAAGAAGAATGCCTTATAGGCTTGATAATGCCAGCATCTCTCAACTTCATTAATTCTTCTTGCATCTTGGGTGCCAAAGTAGGATTAATGGGCCTTTGTTTTTGACGGAAAGGTTTAGCATCTTCTTTCAATGGAATAACATGATGAAATAAATCCTCTCTATAAACCTTTAGGTCATCATATGACCATGCAAAAACATGCCTGAATTTCCTCAATAATTCAATCAAAGGTCTCCTTACCTTTTGAGATATATCTCTACCAATGTATACTTTCTTAGGTGCCTCATGTGATCCAAGATTTATCTCCTCAAGATCAGCATGATCTTCTCCTTTGATATTCTTTTGAACTCTATATTGGTTTTCAAAGACAGTCTCCAAAACAACAAGCCCCTTGGGCACCTTATTAGTTCTAAGCCGAATGACCTCATTGCCTAAGACAATGTCCCTTTCTCTTACTGACTCAACCAAGGCTAAACAATCAAATTCCTGACCATGATACTGATCCTTGCAATCCATAAACTTCAAAATATCATTATCATCATCAAAAACTTGCCAATTCTCAACATTATCTGGTATACTAGGCCTAGCCTAAATTTCAACTTTAGAGATACCAAAGAATGTGACATCATTGGGATTGATTGCAATATTGGCTAACAAGTCAGCCACCTTGTTGTTACTCCTATCCTTCCACTCAATATTGAAGGCATCAAAATGTTCAATCAAATCCCAAACTGCATTCCTATATTGTTTCAACCTTCTATTCTTGGAAGCATACACTGACTTGACTTGGGACACCACCAACTCAGAATCACCAATAACATTTAGACATTTAATACCATGCTTTTGTGCCAACCTCAATCCTAGCAACAAGGCCTCATATTCTGCTATATTGTTGGTACAAAAGAAATTCAATGTGAAAGAGAACTTGTAGGTGTTTCCATCAGGAGAAATAAGTAAAATACCTGCTCCTGCACCATCTTTGCAATTTGCACCTGTGTGTGAGTGATTTACACCTTCATGAAATTACAAGATTTAAAGAGAATTTACACTATTCAAAGCAAACTAATCTAAATAATGCACAAATTAATCTAAATATCTCATGGTTCTCTAAAATAAAGTGGTAAATGAGGCTCTCAGCTATGATCCTCACTAGTGACACTCTAAAGATGAGAATTAAGCTATATGATATGCAAATTTAGATCTATTCTATCAAATTCTAGCTCTATTTGATGAACAATATACTATGATCAAAGTAATTTAAGCTAATTAGCAATGACAAATGATAAGTGAGTGATATGGATGCAAATTGACAGAGCTTTGCTGCAATTCAAAGATATGGAGTGGATTAATAATGCCTCAAAATGCCTTCTATTTATAAGATTTTCCCAAGGGTAGGGGGTAGAGTGAGATAACCATGGTTAGGCTTGGGTAAGGTCAATTGGCTTTGCTTTGTCCCTAAATTGGGGGACAAACATTTAAATGGTTTCAAAAGGCTGGACCATTTCAACAAAAGTGAGTGATTTGTGTCCATTTTGTCTCCTTTTTCCTTTGTTGAGGGAATTTCATATTTATTAATTAATTAAAGTAATTAAATTTAGCCATGAAGGGTAAGAGGTTCATTTTGATTTTTCATTTCAACAACTATGTCATCAATTGAATTTAATCAATTTCTTAGTGTTTTTCCCCTTTTCAAGCTTTATTTAATCATTTAATCATTTAATTGAATTTTCCTTTGATTTGAATTGCCTTTGTTCCATTTATTGATTTTTAGTGCTATTTTATGATTTGATTGCACCTTTTTGATCAAATTTAAGCCTTTACCAATTTTCCATGTCTACAAATGCCCCTCTTTGAGTCGATGTGCGAAGAACACCGATTCAAAGATTTCCTTAGTATGATGATCTGATTCAGGTCCTGGTTCTGATATGCCTCTGATCGTTCTGATTGATGTACTTCCTGATGATGATGATGTGCCTCTGATGAGGGTGCTGATATGATTCTGATGCCTCTGATATGATATGGGTCCTGGTTTGATGATAGGTCCTGGGTTCACTGATAAAGGTCTTGGGTTAATTGATAAAGGTCCTGGGTTGATTGATAAAGGTCCTGGGTTGATTGATAAAGGTCCTGGGTTCACTGATAAAGGTCCTGGGTTAATTGATAAAGGTCCTGGGTTGATTGATTGCTGATATGTTGATAGGTTTGATATGATGACAGATTTGATATGAAACCAATATGCAATTGATTTGCCTCCTGATATGAAACTGATATGATATGATACTGATATGATATGATATGATATGATAACTTGATATGATATGATATGCCCCACTGATAAATGTTTTTGATGTGATGCCAATTTGATACTCTGATGCCCCCTTAGAAATAAAACATATTAATTCCTTGATTTGAATGATTTTGAGTAGTTGGAATATGTTTTGATTTCTGAAAAATATTGATGATATGCCATGACTCACAAATTGCATATCCAAGATAGATAGGTTTGTTGTAGTTAAGCGAAACAAGTGATTATAACAGGATAATGGTACCAATGAATGTGATTTGTCAATCTCATAGGATAGTTCTGATAGTATAAATCAATCAGTGTGAAAACCGATATGATTTGATACTGCTGCTTCGTTCTTAGGACATAGAGACACGAATGATGGTACTGGGTGTGATTGCTTGATACTTTGATAGGATTGATTGACGTAAGATGATTCATTGATATAGAATACTGATATGATTCCCTTGATTTGTAAAACAGGCACATTTCTGTAAATGATATATATACGGACCTTAGCTTCTTGGATATTTGGACTTAAGTCATGAGTTTGACCCAGCTAGAGTACATGTTATTGAGATGATTGATTATGGAGCTCTTTCAGTTTGTTAATATTGTATCATGATATTTCAGTTATTGATCAGGACTTGGATGTATCACTTTGATGACATTGTATCTTTGATTAGACAAAGTTCATGGATCTGTGATGTTATGGACACTTATGATTTATGGACTTTCCTTGATTCTTGATTGAATGACCCATTTTATGATTGATCAAGATTTCAATTGAATGAACCCCCTTTTCCCTTGGAAAAATACTACAAACAAATGCACATGCAATTAATCTAACATGATAATGCAATTAACCTTCCATGATAATGCAATGCAATGCAACTAAGTGTCACTAGCTTTTAGCAAATAAATGCCTTGAGGATAAATTTTCATCATTGAGCACTTTGGGACCGGAAAGCAAGTACAATCACCACTGCCCACTGACATGATGATATGAATACCACTTTTTATCGCATTTGGTAACCTCCTTTTTGAACTAGTACAACCCACACTAGTCGAATAAACCAACTATGAGAGTATGAATACCAGTTTCAACGAATTCAATGTTGCATAAACAAGCAAAGGTCAACCTTCCACCCTATATGAAAGTCCTCGATGGTTCTTTGATGACCATGTCGTTAGAAGAATTCACATAAGTTGTTGGATATCCCTCAAGATAGTCACTCAAAGGCAAGAAAAATATCATGTCTCTATCATTGCCAATCTAGTCGAAACATCATCGATTAGCTAAAAAGATGTGATAAAAATCAATGTAAGTAAAGATCATCAAAAGAAAGCTTCAAGTGTTTTGCATTGTTTCATGATTTTCAAAAAGTATTTCCAAGCATTCTGATCTTTTTAAAGTGTTTTGTCAATTTTTAATCCCAAATAATAAAGTCAATGAAGGCTCATGGATCAAGTTGTGGTAATTGAATTCTTGGTTTATGAACAATGATATCCATCAAAGGTTCATGAAAATCTTCTTCTCTCTTCTGAAACTCTGATAATTCCCTCTCTGATGTGACTAAATATTGTACTATTGAATCCTTTTGAGTTAATGCCTTGCTTCATGTGAATTCATGCTTGTTTGTTGAAATCCGCTGATTAAGATCAAATGCCCCAGTTGGATAGAAAAAATGTTGGACTTGGACAAACTTTCAAAATATTGCCAAAGCTCGGTTTATGCAAGATGCATCTCAAAAGCACTTTATGCTTTCCTTTTTACCAGCTCTCAAACAAGATCACATTGGTTTGCCCCCAATGTCTAGCAAGATATAGGACATGAAAGATGGATTTTCAAGCTGATGGATTAGAGATGGAAAGGATATGATGGAAGAAGTATGCGAATGTGACCCATAGGACTATCTCCTCAAGAGTACCCAAGCTAAGGACAAAATGATATAGCAATGTGAAGCATGTTTTTGGATAAGCCATGAAAGTCAATTGTGCAGGGCTAGATAGTGTATAGGATAACAATTTGCTGCCATGAAAAGGAGTGATCCAAAAGAGTGGACATGTCAAGAAGTTCTTGATAACAATTTTTTTTTTAAAAGTTCATCTTGATCAAGACCAAGGGTCAATTTGGGTAAGATGTGGATAAGATAACACAATCTGGATAAAGGAGTGATGAAGCTATGAAGGGATGTTTTGGGATTATGAAAAAGCTATCAAGGAATAATGAAGGTGAATTTGGGATAAGCAAGATCATGATAGGGTAACATGGATGCAACAAGTACATAAGCTGATGGAAAGGATAACGGATGTTAAGATACTCAATGCTCATGGATGTGTTCAACCTTGTCAAGATGAAAGGTGATAGAGGAAATATGGACGAAAGTGAGGTAAATGATAGGAAGATGGAAGATGGCATGGATGAAACTTACCCCCAACTGTAGAGTGCAAGAAGGAAGAATTACACATGATGTCTGTTTGCCAGGTTTTCATCATGGTACTTGTCTAAGGTGCCACAAGAAGTGGTTTTCACCCTAGATTTATTTCTTTTTATTTTTGCTACCAAGGTGCCTATTGCTAGGTTTTCACCAAGGCACTTTTTCTCTTTTTTCATTTTTTTCTTTTTTTCTTTGTTTTTTTCTTTTTTTGTATTTTTCAATATTTTCCCAACAGCGAAATCTTTGGAAAATGTTGCTTTGAAAGATATGTTGTAATAAACCATGGGTATGACTAGGATGCTCAAAGGTATTGATAAGAGGGATGGAAGGATAGAAAGTACACATTGGAAAATGAATGTGAGGATAAGAAAAAGGTATGTTGCAGATGGGAATGTTGGCAAGATCAACTTTGACACACACTTTGAAGAGTGGTGGAATGATGGAGGAACAATAGATGACGGAGGTAAGGATCTTTTTGAGGTAGTGGATTTTGGGATGTAAGAAGATGAAGGATGTTTGGAAGGAGATGGAATGGAAGCCTTTGGCAGCTTGAATGTCAATTTTGATTCTTCTTTTGTGTGCAAGTCTTTCCAAAATGACTTGGGAATCCACATATTATTTGATTTTTCTTCCTTTTGGAATGCTTTTGAATGCATTTCTTCAATGAGGGATTTAGGAACCCACATTTTATTTTTTTCTTTTTGCTTGATGGACCTTTGGGGCCTTTTGGATATTTCATTTTTCTTTTCATTCACATGTCGATTAGATGGGACATTGTGATTTTTATGCACATATGGATTCTTGGATTTATGATTTTTATGTTGCACATCAACATTGCTTCCAAAAGACTTAGGAATTGTGGATGAATAGGAATAATATGGATGGTTCATATGGATTGGTGTTTGGACATTCTTCAAGTATGTGTGTCTTTGTTGATCTTGATACATGGTAGGGTAAGTGAATGGATAGCTAGGGATGATAGGAATGGTTGATGGGGGAATATATGGACCTAATATGGATGGAAGGAATGAAGAGTTTTGTTTTGGGACATAGGAACCCAAAATGGATTTGGAGGATAGTGGAGGTATGTGGTTGTATTTGAATGGAGGGATATAAGGTGTGAAGGGGATATCAATATCTTTGGAAGGAACTGCATCACCAAGATTCTTATCTTTAGGATTTATCTTTATACGAATAGGCTCATGAGTAGCTTTGATAGGAACACATTTGATAGGATCAACTGAAGCTTGAAGGGATTTATTATCTTGCAAGGGATTTGGAAGAATGATGTTTTCTTGAGGTGAACATGGAGGAATATGACAAGGAAATGATGGGATGCTTTGAACTTGACAAGGATCTTCGAATGATGTAGAGATGGTATTTTGCTCTTGATTTTCAATATGCTCATTGGAAGTTATGGAAGGGATATCTTGATCTTGCTTGGGAAGTGGAGAAAATATGGAACTTGGAAGGGTACTTTGTTCTTGGAACAGAAGGATATCATCTTGAAAGACATGAAAGGATGCAAGGGGATCATCACAAGGTTCAAGGGATATGGGACCTTCATCAAATATGGGAGGGGTTTGTATATAATCTTGATCTTGATCTTTATCAATATTTGTTTCTTTTCTTTTTGTATTATCTTCTTGACATGGAGCCACTTCTAAGGACAAGGTAGATGTTTGGATATGTGTGGGGAATGTTTGGAAGAATGGTGTAGGATCCTATTGAATAGGTATAATAGGCATTGAGGCACATGAAGCTTTGGGTTCTAAGATCTTTGAAGCATGGAAACAATCTGCAGCAAGATGAGAGCTAGCTTGGGTTTCTTTTAGAGGTAGCCCTTGAGGGTAGACATAGTCAATGGGAAAAGTATCATCATTAGGCTCATTCTTTGATGGAGGAATTTTGGATAATTGTGGAGCTTTGGGAGATGAAGAAAAAATGAAAGGAATGCTAGCTATGGGAGGGTCTTTGCTAGATAGAGGTTTGGGAGATGGATGAAGGATGAAAGGTGTACAAGTCATCCAGGGAGAAACCTTGTTAAGAGATGGACAAAGGATGAATGGATTACTCTTGCTATATGGAGGTTTTTGAATTAGATCTTGCTTGAGAGCGGTATTTTTCACTCCATACTCTTTATTATCTTGATCACAAATAGGTTGATTATGCAATTTCCTTTGATCCAAGATAAGTTTATCACTCTTAAATGCTTCCTTTTGTGAGGAGGATGAAGATACAGATGGCTCATCATCATAAAGGAATGGCCAAATTGATCTTAATGATGGCTCTTTAGATAAAGTATCTTTTTGCTTTTCCTCATCCTTTCTTAAAGTTGATGTGTCATAATTGTGTGGAAGCTTAGCTCCTGCTTGAACTAACTCCATGAAATATGCTTCTTTATCCTTCTCCAAGACTAATTTCATTATTTCCATAAACCTGGGATCTTGAATTGCTTCTAAAACTTCTTCTTCAGACACCTCATCATTCTGATATGAGGACAATGAAGATATGGATGGCCTATCATTATAAAGAAAAGGACACATTGATCTTAATGATCGCCTTTTAGATAAAGTATCTTTTTGTTTTTCCTCATCCTTTCTTAAAGTTGACATGTCATAATTGTGTGGAAGCTTAGCTCCTGATTGAGCTAAATAAAGGGAATATGCTTCATTACACCTTTTCAAAGTTAATTCCATTGCTTTGATCAATTCGGTATTTTTGGATGCTTCTAAAATTTGATCGTAAGACATTCCCTCAAATAGGTTCATCATTATGGATCAATCCTTCCTTCTTTAATTTCAATCTGATTGGGTTGGTTTGGAATGTGTCACAAGTTTTGATCAATTTATAAGATTTAAAAATTTAATTGTATTTTGATCAAGTACTTTGGAACTTCTTGTTTGAAAAGTTGAAGACAATCTCAACACACACATCAATAGTTCACCATATCCCTAGATCATTCTAATGTGTATATTCTTGAATGTTTCCACGGGTTTGATCACAAGAAAGACTTCCAAGAAAGCTACCTAGCACAAATTTGGCTTTTAAACATGGCTCTAATAGGTAATTTTGCTATTTTACCGTTATGTAGTAAGTTTTCCGTTCAAAATAGATCTTAGCCTTTCATCCCCCAAGTATGTTAAGGGGCTTCCCACACGCACCGAAGCACGATTTTGCGCAATCCGTTAGGACTACTAGAGGAAGTTCGAAAGAGCTAAAATCCTTTTGTCGTGTACCCCATTAAGGATACCCGCGTTTCATTTTATAGTGGGTCGGATTCTCACGGAAAAAGTAAGTGTATCCCACTTTGGGCTGTCCCTCTCACCGGCCCTTCTAAGGCAATCTCGAGAGGCGAGCCCACTAAGTTTTAAACATGTTCATTTGAAAGCATGAAAAGTGGATTTGGTAGAGCAAGTTTGGGAATTTGATTCACTCAAAGAGTGAAGAGCATATCCCTATTGCTTTTCCCTTATCCAAAACACTCACAATCAAATTTGATTCTTTTTCAACCCCGTGACAAAGGGGTTCTTAGAATTGAAGTGTTTATTTTTTCCTTTTATGATTAAACTATGTTTTTGAACTTTGAAAATGCCACAATTTAAGGGAAGTGCAAGCTTGATGAGAAAAATACCTCAAACGATGCTAGCAAAGGCTAGGCGCATTTTTAAGTAGTAGATTTTTCATTTTCTCTCCAAATCCTTCTCTTACCTTAGCAAAACGTTCCCTCCACCAACAAGTTAGTCAACACAAATTCATACAAAGTGAGGGGAAACCAAAATCAAAAAGCTTAAAATGATCAAATTGATTATGCTCTTGATTTTTTTGAACTCAAATATTTGCAAATTAAATCCAAAAGGTGCAAGGTATACTCTAATAGGACGTCCTTCTTTGTTTCTTTTTTGCATGCAAAAAAGAAAAAAATAAATTTTGAGCACTTTTCTGTGACAGAGCATGTACCTGAGACAAAAAAATAGACAGTGAAGTTAGCATACAGTCCTTATTTTGACAAAATAGTGAAAATACTGTCAGGCGACATCATCCAGACTATAGGCGAGATTAAATTTAATGAAGACGTGACTACTTTAACCGCGAGCGTCACCAAAAGGGGCACAAGCGAGATTAAAATAGACAAGTGCGATATCAAATTTTTCAAACGTGTGAAATCTTTAATACATGCGACAACAGTAATTACTCTGATACAATATAAATGCTAGACCAGGCGACATTTCTTCTGTTAAAGGCGATATCTAATTTAACAAAGATGTAATTACTTTAACCGCGAGCGTCACCAAAAGGGGCTCAAGCGAGATTAAAGTAATTAAGTGCGATATCAAATTAAACAAACGCGTAAATTCTTTATCTCAAGCGACAAATTAACTTAGAGAAGCGACATTTCATTAACTGAAAGCGACATTTAAAATATTCAAAGCGACAAATTAAAAGTGAAATGCAGTAAACTCCCTTTACACCAGGCGTAAACTCATTCCTTGGCCGCGGCTTTTAATTCTTTGTAGGCGACATCTAAATAGCAAAAGGCATCAGCTACTTGTAAGTGAGGCAAAAATTTAATGTGCGCAGGCGTAATTTCTTTGTCGAGAAGCATGATTCTGCAGTCTAGGAAGCGTGAGCGTTCAGACTCCAGGCGACATCTAAATTAGTGCGAGCGACATCTCTTTGCTGTAGGCGTGATTTCTTTACTGGCAGGCGTGATTTCTTTCCTGTAACCTGCAAACAGTGAGCAAAATCATGCAATTCTAGCCTAAATTTTGCAAATAACATAGAAATTATGATAAATTTGAGGCCTAGAGCCCCACGGTGGGTGCCATTTGTGTGTGAGTGATTTACACCTTCATGAAATTACAAGATTTAAAGAGAATTTACACTATTCAAAGCAAACTAATCTAAATAATGCACAAATTAATCTAAATATCTCATGGTTCTCTAAAATAAAGTGGTAAATGAGGCTCTCAGCTATGATCCTCACTAGTGACACTCTAAAGATGAGAATTAAGCTATATGATATGCAAATTTAGATCTATTCTATCAAATTCTAGCTCTATTTGATGAACAATCTACTATGATCAAAGCAATTTAAGCTAATTAGCAATGACAAATGATAAGTGAGTGATATGGATGCAAATTGACAGAGCTTTGCTGCAATTCAAAGATATGGAGTGGATTAATAATGCCTCAAAATGCCTTCTATTTATAAGATTTTCCCAAGGGTAGGGGGTAGAGTGAGATAACCATGGTTAGGCTTGGGTAAGGTCAATTGGCTTTGCTTTGTCCCTAAATTGGGGAACAAACATTTAAATGGTTTCAAAAGGCTGGACCATTTCAACAAAAGTGAGTGATTTGTGTCCATTTTGTCTCCTTTTTCCTTTGTTGAGGGAATTTCATATTTATTAATTAATTAAAATAATTAAATTTAGCCATGAAGGGTAAGAGGTTCATTTTGATTTTTCATTTCAACAACTATGTCATCAATTGAATTTAATCAATTTCTTAGTGTTTTTCCCCTTTTCAAGCTTTATTTAATCATTTAATCATTTAATTGAATTTTCCTTTGATTTGAATTGCCTTTGTTCCATTTATTGATTTTTAGTGCTATTTTATGATTTGATTGCACCTTTTTGATTGAATTTAAGCCTTTACCAATTTTCCACGTCTACAGCACAATCAAATTACATTACCCACAAATTACTCTTCACAAAATCAGCACCTACTTCAACAGAAATAGGTGACAAAATATGTTCATTTTCAAATACAGGGATCTCTTCCCTAAAAGCATTAACATCAGTATCCACAAAACATGTAGTTTCATTATCTATGTTTCTCTCAATCATGTGGCATACTCTTGGCTCTCGTTCAATCTTGACAAACTAATCATCAATCTTTAAAGTTGCATAGGACAAATCACACTGTAAACTTCCACCCATGGTAGCACTTCACCTTCTAGACAACAACATGCCATAATGAGGAGGGATATCCACCACTAAAACACTCATTGTTAGTTCTTTCTCTGGATATGCTGCCAACCTATATGGCATTGCATTGATAGTCCCAATAACTAGTACCTCCCTCTGATCCATTGCACAACACATGCCCTACATTGTATCAAATTTAAGGCCCAACCTCTCCATGATTTTGAAAGGCATGACAGTATTAGAGGCACCACTATCAATCATACAATTTCTTAACTTCATCTCATTCACAAGAACACTTAAGAAGAATGGGTCAATATTTTCAAGGCTGGCATTGACAAAACTGTCCAAATATATTGGAGGAATTTGAGATACAATTCCCTAAGCAGCAACATCCTTCAAAGCTTTATCCTGAGATCCATTGCATGAAGTATCATTTTTGTGAGTATTACCAACCTATGCAATAGCTTTATCTTTATGTTCAGGGATCCTCGACAATTCTAACAATGGAACCTTAACTGTAATTTGTGACAATACAGATAACATGTCAATAGGGGTAGAAGCAGGAATCTCAATCTGCACTGCCTTAATGTCCTTTTGCTTGTCTGACACATTAGGTGTACTAACCACCTTCTCTTTTTCAATCCTAGCCATTGTGTTAACTGGCTTCTCAATCTCACTAGAGACCTTTTCAATTCCAACTCCCTTAGGCTCACAATGCTTACCTTTTACATTCTTGAATTTCACCATGTGATCAACCTTTGATTTGTTCTCATTAGGTTCTCTGGAGTTGGTACTCTTTATAAACATTCCTACAACTTTCTTAGTTGTATTCCTTGCCACCGTGCCTCTAGTTTTCACCTGGGCAATCATTTCTGCAGTAATCCTATCCATCTCTTCTCTAGAAGGTCTTCTCAAATTTACTAGCTTGGGAGAAGAGTTCATGTTACATGTTTTCTGATCAATGCATTCACCATCAGAAAAAACCTCTTGATGAAAAAGGGCTTGATTATGTCTCTTCACATTTACATCTACCTCTTCATCAAAATCAGAATCATCTTCATATCCAAGATATGAAGAAACCATGTTGCATCCAACATCATCTTGTTCTTCTTCTTGTTCTATCTCCTCATTGCCACAATCTTGATTTGCAACCATAGATTCTGCAACCACACAATGCTCTACAAAATGAGGGGACTAGCATGCAACACACCAAGATATGTTCTCCATGACATTTATTGAAGCCTTATGCAGAGGGTTAGGGACACCTTTGTCATTATTTCCTCTTGCAGTAGAGATAATAGGCTTGCCATCCTTCTATTAGGTGTTGTAGGGGTCGTTCTACAGTCTATTCTGCTTATTGAAATTGTTTTTGAATTGAGGCCTTTCATTGGTAGGAGCACTGATATTCCTATTTGCAGGTGCCTTCAAATCCTTCAATGCATTAAGCACCTTATCCAATTTATCTTCTTCTTGCCTCCTAGATCCAACATTCTTATCATTTTCTTTCTTATATTTCTTGTCCCCAAACAACTTTGGGTCATCTCTCTTTCCACCCAATTTTCTTGATAGTTTCATGTTGTTCTCAATATTGACAGAAATCTTAAAAGCATCCCTAAGAGTTCTTGGTTCTTTATCCCTTAATAAATATCCCATCTTCCCATCAAATGCATTGAAGTATGTAGTTAGACAAACATTGTCATCTAATCGCATAACTTGGAACAACTTATGCATACCCTTCTGAAATCCCATGTTGAATTTAGCTGCAGACTCATTCTAATTTTTCCTTATAGTGTTGAATTCATTCAACATGAAACTAGCATTAGGCCTATCACCATACTGCTCTTTGAAACATTTCTCAAAAGATTCTCAAGTATCAATACATCTATCAGGAAGCCTCTTAAACCAATCTCTAGCATCCTCCATTAGAGATTGAACAAATAGTTTGATGACTACATTCTCATGCTCTACCTCATAATCATTAAGCATATCAACAAATAACATAAGATGCTCTTCACAACTAATAGCATTATTACTAGCAAACTTAGGTACCTTATCTCTTATATCATTTGGAAAAGCATTTGGATAGCCAGGAATTCCATCAAAACTTATTTGCCTATAGCCTTCTAGTTGCATAGGTCTTCTTTGAAAGCTCAAACTAGTATTAACCCTAGGATCAACATTAGCATCTATATTTATTTGTGCATTTGACTTTTGCCTAGGATCTGTACCTATCCTAGCAGATGAAGAAGGAAATGAACTGGTAGCATTACTAAGTGGAATAGTAGTAGTCATAGATGGCATACCTAGTTCAGTAGCAGATGGGCCAAGAGCATTAGCTGAAGAAGCCTTCAAACATTGGATCTTCCTTTTCTTTTCTGCAATGGAAGCATCAACCTCAGCTCTCTCTAGTTCTCTTGCAAGGTCCTCATCTTCTTTTCTCCTTCTCTCCATTTTAGTGTCCTTATTTGAATCAGGTGGTGGGATCCCTAGTATTTTCACTGATTTTCTTGCTTGGTCACCCACCATCTTCTGCTTTCCTTTCTCATTAATGATAACAGCAGGTCTAGTGATCCTATGCCCATCTTTATCTTTAGGCAAAGGGACATAACTTTGCACTTGTCTAACCATAGGGCCCTCCCTATCAAATTCATGATCCTGAAGCAAGCACTCTTGCTCACTCCTTAAGGCATCAAGATCACCGAAAACATCATGCTATAGAGTTCTAGGAGCAGAAGCAAGCATTTTGTTTCTCTCCTTCATTTCATTTATTTTTCTAAGAAGAGACTGCCTCTCTATCAAAGCATTCACCTTTTCAGCCTCTCTCTCCTCCTGTAATCTTTTATGAATGGCATCCTATTCTGCCAACTACAACCTTAGTGCATTCAAGTCATCAGGATCCACCATAATGTCATCAAAATGAGATGACACATCCATATCAGGAAGATTTTGATATGGGAAGTGAACTTGCCTATGTCTCATGGGTTCTCCTCTAAAATGATCTTCATCAAGATCCAAGTCAACCTCTAAACCCATATCTCTATTTTTTTCATTTTGACCTGTAGGCAATGGACCTTTGTCATGAAATGCAGCCTCAGGGGTATCATAGAATCCTTCTTCAGAGTGACCACCATTTGATCTATAAACTTTGTCTTGTGAACCATCCTCACTTGAGGATACATGTGGTACTTTAGCTCTAGCATTTCTTTGTTCTTTCATGGGAGCACTAGTAGACTCACCATTCCTTCTAATCCAACTCTTCTTTTCTTGTCTAGGTAGCTGCTCCAAAGTGACCTCAAGATTCTTTCTAACAAAAGATCTAGTACTTCTCTTATCCATGATTTATCAATATGCAGCACTGGTTCTAACCTTTGAGTCGCCACCTACCTAGATGGGAAATCTTTGAAACACAATAGGAAAACAAGAACACACTTACAACCTTCCTCTCTAGATTCTCACCAGCAGAATCATTGTCTTGTTGATGGCTCGGATGGGCAAATCAATCTGGTCAAAAGATATGATATTTCAAAATTTGTAGCAACAACCAGAGCTCCTTAATAGGTTTTCCTTATGTTCTCCCTAGTAGAGTCACCATTTTGTTGGTTGTTCCCTTTGATCCTCAAAACTTGTAGATTTATACTTTGATGGATAACTATAATGAAACTTTGACTCTATCAACACTCCAAAATCTACAAGGAAGAGGGCCAATCAGCAAGGATCAAGGAGATCCTCCTACACTTTGAGCCTCAATGCTAAGGCGGGTGTACCCTTGACTCACTTCTTCAAAGGAGTCTCTAAACAATATAAAACTATACCCTTTACTATCTGATTGAAATGTTTATCATTTAATTGTGTGTGTGTGATTGCTAATGATGGACTGTTTCCAGAGAATGGATCAGTCCCTTATTTGAGGGCAGAGAGTCACTTAACAACCTATATCACCCTAAAACCTTAACTCAAACACATATAGATTTAGAGTAAGTGCTTTGCCTATTACTCCCCTTACTCACATATCAGGACATCAAATCCTTATCTTGCCATGAACTCATTGGACTTACCTTAACGACTTTAATCCTAACTTTGTTAGGAACTCAAAGATAACCCCAAAATACTTTTTGTTTACCATATGCTAACCCACTTTATGCAATCAACATATATGAGCTCAAGAGCAAAACAAAAAGACATACACCAATATGAGATTGGAATCCAAAATATTCTCATTAAGACTTGCGGAATCAATACATTACCAAATGACAAAATGCACAAAGGAACAAACCCTAAATCCAGTCTCTCCTTGTTCAAATTTTCACTATCAACAATCTGGGACCAAAACCAAAAGAAATGGAACCCCTGCAAACTCAAAAAGTCTACAACTGATACCCCCTAGTCATCTTGGAAATTTGCAACAAGCTACGGATGACTAGGGTCAGGGTTTCAACCACCCAACCTACTAGAAACAATCATGCATTTAATTCAGGGGTAGGAAACACATCCAATCCAAGAAAGAGGAAATCCTGAACTGATCCTTAATCATGAAAGTCTTCTTTGTAAGTACAAAGGATCACAAAACCAGGCCCAAAAGGACACCCTGCAACATGCCTTGAGCCACAACTGTGACGTACAAGCTTTGGAAATGAGAACTAGCCATCCTGGACCACACTACGAATGGAAAACCAATCACTTCTCACCAAATAGGGTTGTTTCTGCATTGAATTCCATAAAAATGGTACCCTCTATCGCTAGAAATTCTCAGAAATTTGAATTTGAAAAGCAACGGTTATTTCTTTGGCACCTGCAGAGAAACAACAACCAAAATTTAAACCTTTACCAACTTTAAAACATAGCTGCCCAATCAATCTCCCCTTGAAAACTTAGGCCCACCATTAACTCCGTAATGGCGATGTCCAAATAGCGGTCGCATGATCGCATAGCTGAAAAGTGGCCCCTGCGATCATGCGACAAGGCCACGAGACTGACACCCTATCACCCGCCAGCCAATCAAAAAAGCCATCTCACCAAAAACACCGGCCCCACCTATTTGGAAAACTGGCTACAAAGAACTTTCACCAGTTCGCGAGATACTTTACACCATCGCCAAATCACCTAACGATCACGTGACCACTGTTCGCTGAATCGCCCAATGAATTACGGCACCGCCAAAACATCACACGCACCAGCAACAAGAAGGAAATTTGTTGGGCCACCAAATACTTTGTCACAACTACCAAAAAGCACTAAGAAATCACACTGGGCCCACACAGGAAGATCCATGGCCGTCACAAGACTACAAAGACCTGACACACTTCATAAGATTTTACGCCAACCCTTGATTTTATACGGATGTCAGGTCCCACTACACATATCCAAAAACCAAGTCCCACCATTACATGATTGGGTGACTATAGCAAAGTAACTACCTTCCAGGTCACCAGATGTTAAGGACTTAACCATTAGGAATCAGTGACCGAGAGAAAATTGCAAGTCACCAGGTCACTGAAAGAAAACTAACCGCCAGGCAGTCGAACACTATGAAAAATAGGGACCCACGTGGATAGGTGGCAAGTGGTCACATGATCACATGTCAAAAAAGTCTGACATGTGGCCATGCGACAACCAATCAGGAAAAGACTTTGAAAACCCAGGCCCACCACCCATCGAACTTGTGAACTTAAGGAATGCCAACAAACAGGGAACTGGGAGGTCAAAAAAACACAAAGTTTTCACAATAGCGGAGGATCAAAAACACACAGGGTTTTTGACACTTCGGCAGATTTTGAAATTTTGTCTCCTACAGACCTTAAAGCTTGGATAACTTGGGATTTTGCAATTTAGCATGTGCAAATTGGACCAGAGCATGGTGACAACACGAGGAACACAGGGCAAGACACAATGAAGAACACAAGGTCAAGGGTGCACACCATGAAACATTGCAAGGAAATGGGCCATTTTCATAGGATTTTGCTATGACAGAAAAATGACTTAACACCTCCCACTGATAAAGGATGATAGAGCCACAGACATATGAGATCCAATGGTAGAAATTTTTTTTTAAAAAAAAAATTCTTGGAAAGGCAAATGGCTATCCTCAACTAGGAGAGAAACAATGGGAAGGTTTGTCTTGGCTACCATGCCAACCTATCAATTATCATGCATTCAGCTCCCTTCAAATAAATTGTCAGAAATGAACAAACATCTGAGGCCTTTCTTTTGGCAAGGAAGTGGGGAAAAAAAGAAAACTCCCCTGATTTCCTAGGAAAATGTTTGCAAACAAAAAGATGAGGGCAGAGTGGGTCTTAAGAACTTTTAAGATCAAGGTAGAGCTCTAGGAGCAAAGCTAGAGTGGTGTTTATTTAGAAACCCAGAGGCTAAATGGGCTAAAATCTTAATAAACAAATATCTTAAAGACAGATCCCCTATAAAAAATTTCAGAGAGAATAACCCTCCAAGGGGATCCAAAATATTGAATTTTATGATAGAATGTAGACATATCATTATGAGAAAACTCACATGGAATCTAAGTAGAGGTGAAGAAGTGCTCTTTTGGACAAATTCATGGGGAGGCTACGAAGCCTTATCTGAAACTCTTAACAACTCTTCCCTAAAGAACCTCTTAGAAGATAAAGTAGGGATCCACCTAAAAGATTATATATTTTTCAATGGTGACGAGTGGAAGTGGAAATCATTTAATGATATGGGTTTACCCATATCAGTGGAGAAGCATCTAAGGGAAACTCTCAACAAAAGAAAGATCTATCTAAATAGCTCCAAGGACATTTTAGTATGGGATGGTTCCAAAAATGGAGAATATAACATAACAGATAGTTATAATCTCATTAGCAAGAACTACAAAAGAACTAAGACCAATATTCCAATCAACCTTTGCTAGAACAAGGATTGCCTCCCCAAAGCGGGCTTCTACACATGGTTGGCCCTTAATTACAAACTCCTTACTATAGATAGATTTAAAAATTTAGGGTTTTTAGGCCCAAGTAGATGCCCTCGCTGCAAGAATAGTGAAGAAGACACTAATTATTTATTTGTAAGTTGCCCCTTCTTGAATCAATGCTAGAAATGGCTCTCTAGTAACTTGGGATGGTCATCCGACTCTCCTCTTACTCTTCTAGAGATGCTTGAAGCCTAGCCAATCATTAAGAGGGATAGTATATATGCCAACCTTTGGACATCTACCCCATCGATAATAATTTGGGAAAATTGGAAGGAAAGAAACAAAAGAATCTTCAAAGAAGAAAAAATGGACTGGAAACAATTATGTAATAAGATGGAAGTAGTCATTAAAGAACACATTAATAGTAAAATGTCTAGAATTCAAAAACCCAATCTGCAAATGAGCCATTGGAACAAAAAAATAAGAAAGGTCTGGACAAGGCTCTCCCTTCTCCGCTTTATAGGTTCAGGAGATCAAGAATCGATGTCCAAGAGGAAAAATTGTTTATGGCATCATCCAAAGGAAGGTTTGTTTAAACTTAATTTTGATGGGGTATCTAAAGGTAATCCAGGGGTAGTAGGTATAGGTTGTTGCATTCATAACCAAGAGGGAAAATAAATTGCATCCTTGACAGCACCCATAGGATTTGAAACTAATAATTGGGAAGAATGTTTAGCATCAGTTAAAGGTCTTAGAAAAAGTAAATCTTTAGGTATACAACAATTGGAAATTGAAGGAGACTCGACTATTGTTATTAATGCTCTCAGAAGAGGTACAACTCGAAACTAGAAATTGAATTCTCTCCTCTCCTAAGCCTTAGATTTGTGTAAATCTTTCTAAAAGATCACCTTCAACCATATCTACCGCGAAGGCAATAAGAGAGCCGATGAACTTGCAAACAAAGGAGATGATGGCATCTTACTACTATAGAAACATCTAGATGCTTCCCACAATGATAGGTATATCTAAGTATCCTTCTTATAACCTAGGAACCATCCTTAGCAAAGAATCTTTCTCAGACATGAACAGATGTCGAGTTTTATTTGATCAAAAACTAAATAGTTATCATCACATCCCTATGATAGTCTCATCATATCCTCAATATTGAGAATTGTCCCACAATTCAAACATGCCCATTCATAGACTCCAATCCATAAGGGAACTCATATAGTTTAATAGTATCATAAAGACTCTTATAGGAAAATATATAGTTAAAAATACATTCAAATATATAATTAGTATTAAAGTTTTCTAGGTTATATTGATATATAGTTACTCACATATAGTCTAACACTAATATCGATTTATTTAATAGTGTTTTCTCTCAATAATTTATAAACATTTTTAACTCACATAAATAGATCAAAGTTTCAATTCTCAATATTTTAACACTCACCAAAGCATTAAAGTCTATTTACATATAGCAATTTAAGTATAGTTACAAGTATCTATTTTCTTATCCTCTTAATTATATCTAAGAAGTTGACCAATGACTATTGTTCCTCTCAGCCTATAGAAGGTTAGATTTGGAGTTCATCTCTGGATCAAATCTTAGTTACTCACTAGGCAATAGTAAATATACAACATTTCATTGAAAGCTAACCATTTAATGATTTTCATTTCAAGCTCCCTAGGTTCATGGTCACACTAATTTTTAGAGGTCCCCCTCTCAACAAAAATCACCAGCAAGCCATAAAGGTTTTGAAAGATTAGCAGAAGGCCGTCATATCTGGCTGAAAGATAGTAACATTAATTTTAATCATAATTATTTTGATGCCCTTCTCCTTTCTGAGATTCCTAAAAACTCTACAATGCTTACATCTAGAAAAATTTTAGACAATGCTGGCTATACACTCCCAAAAGCTTACAAGTACTTAACAAGTGGAAAGGATGATGAATTAATGAAGGGGTGATTTCACATGATCTCAAGTGAGTTGAAACCTCCCATCATGTAAGAGTAAAGAGGAAAGCCAATTAAGAAGCTTAAATAAAACTGTGAACCGAGAACATCTTGAGTAATCTACCAGGATGAAAGATGGAAATGAGAATTCTAACCTTTCATAGGAAGGAGAACATGTAGATGTCCTTTAGAGGTAACATTAAGACAGAAAGATGGAATAGAATCCTCAACTCCCTTTCAGATTCAGTACGCAGGGCTCTAGAAAAGGGACTAAGGGATGAATTCTTTGACAATGAATTTACTATCCGAGTCAATGGCCACATTATAGGTGTTTTTATCGCACTAGCGACTTTCAATGGAATAGACAAAGCCAAAATCATAGAAGCCACTAGAGTGATTTTTAAAGAAGTCCTCCTGGATGGTTTAGATAAGGCGATGATGGGCATTGACCTTTTTTGCAGCTTTTTTGTAGGATTTGACCTTTTCTTAGATCGGTATCTCCTTTTAAGAAATCAATGTTTCTCTAATCTGGAATAATATTATTATTGAATTACCTCCTTTCTCTTCTTTCTGATAATTCAGATACTAACCATTTCTAGTTAAGAGATTTAACAAATGTCTGCAAGTTGCAATAGTTAAAGAGAACTCATCTCTCTTTTTCAAAACCTTTTTTGGTATACGTATTTATAAATTATCCTTATCAAGAGGATTGTAGAAATTGGTTTTTTGAGCATACTAACAAGGATCTTAGTCAAATTCTAAGATGATATAGGTAATTCAGGTTCCAAAGTCACAAAAGGAAAATAGAAACAATGATCACGATAGATAGACATGTGTCATTTTAGTTTCTTTTTACTTGAATGAAAAAGAGAGGAGCTAAGAATGTGATTCTCCATCTATTTCTGATGAAAAATCAAAATATGATTCACTTAGAACTAGTAGGATCAGGATACATGAATTTGTGTTTAGAAAAAATTGTACATAAAAGGGAATGCCCTCTAAAATAATTATGTATCGAATTCCAGACTACGGTCCCAAGCAAGGCTGGAAGTTTTCTCAACCCCACTCTTTCCTACCAGCACCTGCACCAAGTGGGGTTTTCTCATAATCATCTTTTATAATTAATAAAAATTTTGGCTCAGGCCTTTTACCAAAAAAATAAAATAAAATAAATATTATTAAAAACAATTTATATGCATTGTATTATTTTGTAAATTTATATTAAATACAAGAGAAATATTATTGAAAAATAATTAATTAATAATATAATAATATATTAGATTAATATATAAAATAGTTTGAAACATAAATTATACAACCTTAATTTGCATCAATATATTTATGGATTTATCATAAAATTTTATTTAGTTATACATTTACTTTTTGTTATGTATGGAAAGGGTCTTGATCCCCCATAAAGAAACCTCTAGAAATAACATATTAGATCATAAACACCAAACAATAACTAGCCTTAGATAACCAAAAGAAACAAAACTAGTATGCTAAATATAATTAAAAAATGAAGTCTTATAATGCCCAAACCTCAGATCTAAGCCATATAGCATGATCACAATTTTGATTAAGTTAACAATAAAAGATTTAATTATCCTCGGACCTATACTAATACTATAAAGACAATATCCATCATAGTAATAAACCACCATATTGATAGACATACATGCTTTAATGTCAATGCCAAACCAAAGGTAAAACATGATATAACTATAATTAACTAACTCATAAGCTACTCTACTAAATACTATAGTTAATTTTGATCAACTATAGTTCTATCATGTTTTACCTTTTCATCAACTATAGATAATTTTGGCTTTAATATCAAGGCCTAAGATGAGTTGAATACGTTTCCCCAAAATTGATTTCCTAGTTATGTTCTTCAGAAGTTATCACCTTCTTATTAACCTATTCTTGCTCCTCAAGGTCAAAGGAAATATTTTTTTTTAACCCTTTACTCATGATCTTCATATCTTTAGAGGTACTTGGCTTACTAACATGGTCTTTATGTTTCCCAGGAGTGGCTTTGAGAAATTTACACTTCAAGACACCTTTTGTTGGTGGAAGTTTTGTGGCTTTTCCCTTATTTTTCAAAGTAGTTTTACTATTTTTAAGAGGCAAAGAGTTACTTTCTATAAGCTCTATCTTAATCGAGATGTGTGCTTTATTATAGGGTTATTGCCAGGGTAGGGAATAAAACAAGAGTGAAGGGGAGAGTGGTTAAACTCTAACTAGTACAAAGGAAATATAAGACCTTGATGTAAAGGGTGAGATTCCCCTTTGGTAATATTGTCACTAATTAAAGTAAATAGAAAGAAATGAAGGTCTATATTTTCCCCATGGTGGATGTGGTTGAGAATGGGAAAATGGTAACCATGCATAGTAGTATATCACCCTTTTAGGGTAAAAAAATTATTAGATGATAACTAATCATAGGAAAAGAGGGAGGAAGAAGAGGCATTTCATAACCATTTTGAAATACCTTCAATTCTACTCATTTTTCAATGAATTTTTTGATAAAAACCTTGTAATATCCTGAACTTCTCTTCTCTAAATGAAATCCTTCACATTAACAGCTAGTTACCTCTGCTGAGAGTTTTGAGGTAATAGTGAATTTGATGCTACTAATGGTTATATTTATCCTTTTCCATGAATTATAAAATCTGGTCAATAATGACCTATTGTATTCTTTCATGGTCATGAAGTGGGGAGTTCAATTTTCCCTTTTAAATAGGTCCTATAGTTTGTCATTTTTTATCAATTCCTTACAATCCTTTGATTCTAAGCATTTCAAAGGGCATCCCATTACTTTCTTGTGTACAATAGTAGGAAAAAGTAGCAAATGGAAGATTGAGGAGAACCATCAAGAAACCTTTAGATTGAAAAAGAAACAACTAATTTTTAGTTAAGGATGATATGAAAATAAAACTCATCTAGAAAGTTCCATATTTGGTGTGTGAATTGTCCATGCCATAATTTCCCATCTTTTTGGTGATCAATTTGTAAAATTCCTTGAGTACCCCAAACCAAATCAAAACTAATGGCAGGCATTGTGATATCATTAAACAACCACATCAAGGAATTTGTACCTTTTTATTAATAGCTTCTCCAATTAGAATGTGTGTTTCTGGATTCAACTGTGTCAATTTTATTTGCATCAACATTCCAGATCATACTCAATGATCAATCATCAGGATGAAAGAGAGCTACATGAAGATAATGGAGAGAATTGTAGACTGAGTTAGAAATAAAAGGAGGGGGGAGGGGGGGAGGGGGATTAGGAGGAGAAATTAATGTTAATCCCTAATTTTGAACAAAATGTCTCTCCATATCTTTATGAATTTGAAGTTTAGAAAGAGAAATATTTCTAGACACTGTCTTTATGCAAATATTTTGATAAAAGACCATTATATACACAATCTCCCCATAAGCAATTTCCCATAATAACACCATCATTAATATGCATTTTAAAAATTTAAAATTCATCTCATCAAAATCATTCCTCATATCTAAGAGGACATTAGAAATTAATGTACTCCACATCCACCTATTTAGCCACAAAATCCATTCTTTAAGCCATGTTATAACTAAAGGCCTCATTTTAATTTTAAATGATAAACCTTTTATTAACTTCTCTCTCGTTGTTAAAGGCTTTAAATGTTTCCCATCTCTTTTTAAAACAACGCCCAACATGGTTAAAGCCAACTTCAAACTACTCAAGATATTGTTAGAATAACTGAGAGGGGGGTGAATCAGTTATCCACAGTCCCAAATACAAAATGTATCACTTAAAATGAATTCAGCTAATTTTGTAGCTTGGTAAACATAAAATATTTAAAATGTCTATGTATTTACCGATTACTAGTTAAATACTCATAATTATTACCGACCAAATCAAATATGCAACATGTAAAGCATGATAACCAAACAATCACCACATAAACACATAACACAAATATTTAATGTGGAAAGCCCGCAGAGGGAAAAACCGCCTGGGACCGGTAACCCAAAAAAATTTCAATCTTCTGAAGTGAGCTCGGTGAAGAGCCAACCCTATTAAAGGTTACAAAACACACTGCAAGGTGTAACCTTGTTAGAGGATTTAACACTAACATTTATCATCCAACCAACATTCACTATGGGGTTGATAGGATAACAATGTCATTCTATGAATGACATATAAGACTTTCAAGTCCAATCGGTTAAGAGATTTTATCTGTTACAATGGTTAAACTAAAATAGTAGGTGATCTAATTACAATACAACTTGATTTACAGATGTTCAAATCTATTCTAAGTCCATACAATCCTCTGATCAATATTTTTATTCAGTTCATCAACATTCAATAACTTATTGTCCCTCGGTATAGCTCTCTTATGCTCGGTACTATTCTATAGTTAGGTTCTTCTCCAACCAATCTAATTAGGCATGCATGAAGCTTGTTCATGCAATATCTCTATAGTCTCCTTCTTCCAGCATCTGTTTCACTATGAAACCCTAATCTCTTAAATAGACAAGTAAACCATTTTCTTTTCATCCATTAGATTTTTCCGCTTAATCTCCTTCATTGATTTTGCCACTTAAAACTTCCTCCGCAGTTGTGTTAATGACTCATTTAAATTCCATCCTTTAGATCTTCTTCAAATTTTGTTAGCTATAGATCTCACAACAAACTTTATCTTTCCACCTCGTAATCATACACTCTGCAACTCATCAATTTATGCTAACTAAACTAATCATTTAGTTCTTTTGTTCATACTCGGTTAACAAAGAAATGCATCAATGAACACAAGCTTGGTTGATATTGTCACTCAATATACACTACACTAGCTCAATGTATACTAGAATGCTTCATTAATCAACCACACTGCTTTGTAACATCTCACTTCTATCTTCATAAAAGATTAATGCAAGATAATCAAGTCAACAATATGAAGTCATAGACTCATCAAATGTTACCAAGATTATTCCTTATGCTCATCTGTCATATCCATCTTCCTCCATGTAGATATCTCAGTTTTTCATCATTTCTCTCTTCTTACATATGTCTAGATATTTGCAACTGCCATGATAAGTACTGTCAAAACTAGTTGACATCAATGACAACATAATGACTAATTCAATTATCCTACACAAAAATTTAGTGCTCGGTGATCTCTAATCACTTGAAGCTCATCAATCAGGTTCTCAATTTGTTGTAGTTCATAAATTTTTCCCTTCGGCATTGATGGCAACTCAAGTAATATGAAATATACCATACACATACCAAACATGTACTCTACATCTTTGTAAGAAAATTTTGTAGCTCAGTAAGCTCTCCCTAGCTTAATATGTTTAATCACTATGTTACATGATAGTATTGCAAATGCAGACTTTCTTGTGCATATATGATCTTTCTAGTTCTCAGGTTCCTTATGTTCTCAACAACAAATCTTCAAACCTCTCCCCAAATTTCTCAAATTGTCTCTCCCTTAGATAGATGTTCCAGTGATCTCCTTTATTATCATATTATTTATCTCTCCCTTTGACAATAATGCCAAAGAAACACATAAACATACAACTATGTATTAGCTATGTAAATCTCTATTGTCTGGTGCATACAATGTATCTCAGTATACTGATATGCAAATAGTTTTTCCTGAAATCTTTCACAACCTTAGACAAAATCCAAAGTGTGAGCTATGCTACATCAACATGAATAATCTTTTGATAAGATTAGGTTGATGAAACCTCCAAATCACATTAGTGACTGATAGACAGGGGACGGACCCCAAGTCTAGTCCTCAAGTACTCAAAATTTACCTTCAGTAGAGGCTTGGTAAATATGTTAGCAAGTTGCTCTTTTGATGTAACATATTCCAGTTTAACTTGCTTCTCCTGTACTTTCTCTCTTAAGTAGTGATACTTAATAGAAATGTGCTTGGTCTTTGAGTGCATTACAGGATACTTAGAGATGTTTATTGCACTTTTGCTATCACAATATATAATCACTAGCTCAGTGATTACCTCATCCATCCCTTCCAACAGTTGCTTGATGTAAGCAAAATTTGAATAGTTTGTAGCAGAAACAACATACTTTGCTTTGGTAGTAGACAGAGAAATACAAGGTTATTTCTTACTTGTCCAAGTAACAAGTCTTTCACCAAAGAAAAATGCTCCTCTAGTGGTACTCTTTCTGTCATCTATATTTCTAGCCCAATCTGCATCAGTGTAGACTCTTAGTTCAAAATTCCCTTCCTTAGGATACCATAATCCATAGTCCTCTTTTTTCTTCAGGTATCTTAAGATTTTTTTTTTGCAACCATGTGTGACTCCTTAGGATTTGCAAAAAATTTAGCAAAAATTCCCACAACATGTGCAATATCTGGTCTACTATGCACTACATACATTTTTCTGATGTCCGATTGACACAGTCTGTGGCTTCAGTAGGTACTTTGGTTGTTTAATGTAAGTGAATCTACCATAGCCTTCTGGCTCCCTAGTATTTTCTTCACTATTCTTAGTATCAAATTCATCAACCTTGACATTAGTACTTTCAATCATTTTATTAGTAACTTTGTTCGGACGCTTGTAAGTTTTTCTTTTAGTGGAATATCTAGGAAATATCCCTTCATCCCCTTTCAAGTCAAACTTTCCATTTCTTTCATCTTTCAGAATAAAAAAATTTCTACCAAAAATTCTGAAGTAACTTACAGTTAGTTTGTGACCAAACCATAGCTCGTAGGGTGTTTTTTTTTGTCCTTCAATTGTACTATGTTCAGAACATAAACGTTGTGCTGACTGCTTCTCTCTAGTATGTCTGAGCAACATTCTTTTGCAATATCAGTATCCTTGCATAATCAACAATTGATCTATTCCTCCTTTCAGTAATACCATTTTGCTAAGGTATTCTTGGTGTCGAAACCTATCTTTTTATATCATGCTCATTACAATAGTTAGTAAACTCATCAAAAATAAATTCACCACCTCTGTCAGATCTCAAGCATTTCAGTTCCTTCTCAGTTTCTTTCTCTACCTTTTCTTTATACCATTTAAACATCTTAAGTGCCTCTGATTTCTCTTTTAAAAACATCATAGTCATCAATCTAGTGTAATCATCAACAAATAGAATGAAGTATCTATCTCCATAGTAACTCTGTGTTCTCATTGCACCACATAGGTCAATGTGAACTAGTTCCAAAATTCTCTTTGTTGAATAGTCTTTACTCTTAAAACTAGATTTTGTCATTTTACCCTTTTGACATTCATGACACATAACATGATCAGGCTTTGCTAGGCTAGGAAGACCTCTAACCTTTTTCTTTCTACTAATTTTAATCATGTTATCAAAATTTACATGAAATAACCTTTTATGCCATAGCCATGCATCCTCAAAATTCATTATTAAATAGGAATAATTATCATTATCAAGATAAAAATAGTTACCTTTCATTTGTGCTCCTGTTCCAACAAGTTTTCCTCCATCATCAAATATCTTTACCTTCTTGCTTTCAAAAGATACTCAGTGACCTGAGTTGTTAAGTTGTGCCACACTTAGCAAGTTATAATTTAGTCCTTCTACCCAAAGCATTATCATATTTGATTTTATCATTTATTAGTAAAGATCCTTTTCCTCTAACCATACATGGTGTATCATTATCCATTTTTATAGATCATCCATTATATTTCTCAAGATGATCAAATTTTTCTTCGTCACCAGTCATGTGATGGGTACAACCACTATCAATGATCCATGTATCATTTTTATTTACTTTAGAAATGAGTGTTGTCTATACATACCTTTCTTCTTCCTCAGAATCATCCTTCATCGCAACAAAAACTACTTCAACATCATCATCTATGTCGGTCTTGGTATCATTCTCTTCAGTAATGTAACATACCTTTTTGCCTTTATCATTGTTGTCTCAGTTATCTCTGTTGTTTCTCCTCCCATAGCTTCCTTCACCATACTGATCTTTGTTTCTATCATCTTATTTCTTGTTTGGGCATCTAGCATCAATATGACCAACTTCTTTGCAGTTAAAACATGCTAAAGGTAATTTACCCCTATATCTACCTTTACCTTTAGCTAACCTTCTGGCCATAAGAGCTTCAAGGTCATCAAGCTCATCATCAATATTACTGTCATTATCATCATTATTACTTCTAATACTAGACTTATCAATTTTCAAAGAAGTCATGAAAGTAGACTCAATAGACAGCACAATACTATTATCATAGTTTTTTAGTTCAAAAGTTGTTAGCTTACCAATCAGATTATCAAGAGTAAGAGTACTGCCAAGTGCAGACCTATTTTCATGTATTGCAAATATTCTGATTACATAAATAGGCAATAAAGTTCTTAGAATTTTTCTTACCACTGTATCTTCATCAATGACACCACCAGATCCTCTGATAGCATTAACTACCTCCTTTATTCGATTTGTATACTGCACTATATTTTCTCCTTCTTTCATTTTCAAATCATCAAATCTTCCTCTTAAACTTTCAACTCAGGCTCTTCTGACATTTGTATCAGCATTATAAACTTGAGCAATTTTATCCCACATGTCCTTTGAGGTAAGGCAGTCCTTGACATCTTCAAACTTGACATCTGATAGAGAAGCAACAATCTCCATCATAGTAACATTATGCTCATGTCTATCTCTTAATTGATCAAGAGTCAAAGGTCCTGTAGGTGGTGCTAAGTATCCATTATCCAATAGGGTGAGGGTAGAATTCCCAATCCCAGATATATGAAGTCTCATTTGTGTTTTCCATATTGTAAAGTTGTCCTTATTTAGCTTTGGCACTTCCCTCTTATATAGTTTGTGACCTTTCTACTGAAGTCCTTAAAACTATGTTCCAAGAAACCAATACGCTCTGATACTAATTGGTAGAATAACTAAGAGGGGGCTGAATCAGTTATCCATAGTCCTAAATACAAAATATATCACTTAAAATGAATTAAGCTAATTCTGCAGCTTGGTAAACATAAAATAATTAAACTGTCTATGTATTTACTGATTACTAGTTAAATACTCATAATGATTACCAACCAAGTCAAATATGCAACATGTAAAGTATGATAACCAAACAATGACCACATAAACACATAACATAAATATTTAACGTAGAAACCCTGCAAAGGGAAAAAATACCTGGGACCGGTAACCCAAAAACTTTTCACTCTTCTGAAGTGAGCTCAGTGAAGAGCCAACCCTATTAAAGGTTACAAAACACACTATAAGGTGTGACCTTGTTAGAGGATTTAACACTAATAGTTATCGTCCAACCATCATTCACTATGGGGTTAACAGGATAACAATGTTCATTCTATGAATGACATATAAGACTTTCAAGTCCACTCGGTTAAGAGATTTTATCTGTTACAATGGTTAAACTGAAATAATAGGTGATTTGATTACAATACAACTTGATTTGTAGATGTTCAGATCTATTCTAAGTCCATACAATCCTCTGATCAATATTTCTATTCAGTTCATCAACATTCAATAACTTGTTGTCCCTTGGTAAAGTTCTCTAACACTAGGTACTGTTCTATAGTTAGGTTCTTCTTCAACCAGTCTAATTAGGCATGCATGAAGCTTGTTCACACAATATCTCTATAGTCTCCTTCTTTCGGCATCCATTTCACATTGAAACCCTAGACTCTTAAATAGACAAGTAAATCATTTTCTTTGCATCCATCAGATTTTGCTGCTTAATCTCCTTCGTTGATTTTTCCACTTAAACCTTCCTCAGCGGTTTTGTTAATGACTAATTTCAATTCCATCCTTTAGATCTTCTTCAAATTTTGTTATCCGTAGATCTCACAACAAACTTTATGTTTCCACTTCGTAATCATACACTTTATAGCTCATCAATTTCTATCGGCTAAACTAATCATTTAGTTCTTTTGTTCATACTTAGTTAACAAAGAAATGTGTCGGTGAACAAAATCTTAGTTGATACCGTCACTTGGTATACACTACATTGGTTCAGTGTATACTGGAATGCTTCATTAACTGACCACATTGCTTAGTAACATTTTGCTTCTATCTTCATAACAGATTAATGCAACATAATCAAGTCAACAATATGAAGTAATAGACTCATCAAATGTTACCAAGAGTATTCCTTATGATCATCTGTCATATTCATCTTCCTCCATGTAGATATATCAGTTCTTCATCATTTCTCTCTTCTTTACAGGTGTCTAGATATTTTTAAATACCATGATAAGTACTGTCAAAACTAGTTGACATCAATGACAATATAATGACTGATTCAATTATCCTACATAACAATTTAGTGCTCGGTGATCTCTAGTCACTTGAAGTTCATCAATCAGGTTCTCAATTAGTTGTAGTTCATTAGAGATTAGGAAACTTGGATGCAGATAATTATGTCTTAAGCCTATTAGAATGCAAAAAATATTCATACTTATTCGATATGGTTAATTTGGTTTGAATTCCCCTAAGAAACCATCTATACTCTTTCATTTTTTAGAATGATACTTGGGGGCACTACATATAAATTATATAATTCCATTCTTAAAATATTAGACCTATAATGGCTATTTCATCAGTTGCCTTGTCTCCTTTTCTAAAAATGTGTTAAAATTTGGATTGAAGGAAATTCCCAAGAAGATATTAATAGTCCTTCAAAAGGTTTTTCCATTCCTAGGGGCACCCAACTCTATCATTAAGGTAGACAAAAATCAATTTAGAGTCTCCTTTAAGAATATTTTTCTAATTATTCTTCATTTTAAGTTTCTTTAGGCTTTTCCATGCAACATAAGCTTCACCTATGTTATTAGAGGCTACACCTTAATTTTTTTTGTGTGTCCTTCAATAAAGTAGCCTTTAAAATCTTTTAGCACTCCATGAACCCTTGATATTCTTGGGTTATCCTTTGAGAAACCATCAAAGTTATATTTTAGACAACCTTCCTCAAGTGGTCCATTTATCTTTATAAGGTTTTGGCTTATTCCCCAAACTTTTCTAATTTTGATCTCTTGTATATTAGGAATAAGTTTTGAGTAACCAAAGAACAGAACATCCATATTTTTTGTAATTTGAGGATTTATTATTTAGGTCTTCTCCTTTATTGGTTCTATATGTTTTTTTTTTCTTTGTTTTAGTTTTTGGTGTTTGCATCCCTGAATATTTTATTATTTTTCTCCTTCAATATATTCCAAACCACAAATGGGGGAAGGGGGTTTGAGACCAAATATTTTGTATAATAGGATGTATAAAGGGATAGAATCTCCATTATTCCATAAATCATTTCATATTTTCAAGAAGAGGTCATGATATCATAAAGGAAGATATAATATATGACTAGAATTTTACAACAAAAGGGTAATAGATAAAGAGGTGATCAAAATTTTCTAAATTAGCAGGGCATAAAGAGAACCTATTAACAAACAAGAAGCCTCTCTTATTTAGGTTGTGAATAGTTAAGATGTTTGTGTGGGTAGTGGCCCACCAAAAATAGTATATTTTCAGAATAAGGTTGGTAACCCATATTTGATTCCAAAGAAAATTGTTATCTTCTAAACTATCCATAGATCAATATGAAAGTTTAACTAAGAAGAAACCCAAAGATTGATGTTTTCAAATCTAAGAATCCTATTTTTCTAATGACAAAAAGAGATTGAATCCCTAAGATAATCTTGAAGATGAGTTGTTTCTTCATCCATTCTTCTTTGGATAAAGGAACTAGCTCCCCTTACCTCTTTGAGTTGGTCTCTAAAATTTTTCCAAACTAGTATACGTGTTGTGCCATATAATATAATTGTGAAAATAGGTTCTATTTTTTATGTATTAGGATGTCTATGATACAATTAAAATAATTTATATCTATTTAAGAGACATGTCCTTATAGCATATATTATCCCAAAACCTGGTGTTTCTCCTGTCACCAATTATTTTTCTCCCTCCTTTCTTAACAACATTTTTTATTTTGAGACCGTTATTTGGACTCATGGATGAGGTTGTCAGGAAAGTCATTTTAAAGATATTTTTCTTTAGTAATGTTAATCTAATTCTTTTCTCTTTCAAATATCTACCAACCAAATTTGGAGAGAAGATCTCTATTAAAATTTTTGATCCTTCAAATCCCAAGGCCACCACATTTCATAGGTTTTTAGACTCTATCCTATTTTTCATCTCCTTGATCCCTCTTATGTCCTAATGATGGTTCACAGATTGTGACCCAAAACATTGACTCAAAAATGTGTACACAATAAAGATCCAGAAGCAACAAGAATAAGACTATATCCTAGCTGACCAAAGAAATCCTTGATTTTTATTCCATTTCAATCCATAATAACATCTTTTGATTTTTTATTTTTATTTTTTACTATTGTAGACACATAAAAATATTCAGAAACATTCCTTCTATTGATTAAATGGATATTTAAACCTACTTAATTTATTCATTTAATATTTTTCTCTATTAAAAATTATTTAATATAATCAAGATATATTAAAAATTATAAAATCATTTCTCATAAATGAAATCATAAATACAATTATAAACCACTTTTACACCCTTCTACTTCTAACTCCTAAATCCCACCCACTTCACCTACTTACAAAAATGTAGGATAAAAACCTCTGCAACCACCCCCAACTACCTTCTCTTTGTCCCACATTTCTCTCTCAAAATCCTCTCTCATTTGAGGATACTTATAAACGGTATTTACCCCTCACATTTAAAGACATGGCTGATCTTTGAATACTTTTAAATCTTTGTTTTTACATCATAGATATGTATCGTATCTTTGATTTATTGCATTTATCTCTTGAATTCCTTCATTTTTCACAAGCTCTTGTGTGATGTTCTCTGGGAGAAAATCTATCTAAGATACAAGATTGTGTTAGTAGGAGGGCAATCCAATAATGTTTTCATGTAATGCATTTAGTTGTTTGTTTAATATTTGTATTTGTATTTTGGAAATAATTTTATTGTTTGGTATGTTGGAAGAATCAAATATCTGATTTGTTTCACCATTTCGCTCATCCTACATTGACATGCCCGGTGGGACCTTTTTGTTCTTTTAACTTTTCGTTTGACTGTAGGCTTTTGTAGGTGGCAATTGTATTTTATTTTCAGGTTGCTAGAGTCATCTTAGCAAAGTGATCTCTAAGATTATCGTTTAAAATAGTCCATCTAATATTTATGTTGCAGGGATAAAATAGTTTTCAACATTCCACATAATATTCGTATTACATTTCTGTCTGCCTGATACATGTTTGTCTAATCTGGTCACTAGCCTGATTACAAGTTGCATCTATCGAGCATCTAGAATTTCATTTCGAAGCATTAGCTATTGTTCATTGTTAAATCATATATGTTCACATGTGGGATCTGTACCATACATGTTTCACTTGTTTACATGTTTATATTGTGTGTTACGTTACTTGTTTGCATTGATTATGATATGCATTTAGTGCCTTACCATTCTTTTGAATATCTTAGTTTGTGTTGCCATGCGTTCGGTGTGTTTGGTGCTTATAGTAATTACCATACTTGCAAAAAAATAAAATAAATGATATGTGTTTTTATTGACACGACCCTGCTATGTTTTTATTGATATGGTATCACAATTGCATTGGTATTTTCAAGTATAGTTTCTTCATTAATTCTTATGGTTCATATTGTTCTACCAGTGCCATTTTTAACAGTATCATACATTCATATGTTAATGCTTGGTTTAATTTTTTTTCATCTCGTATTTGTTAGTTTTGATCTGGTATTGCCAGCCATATGTTTTTAACTGGAATATTTACTGTACCATGCATTCATCAATTGCTTTCTATGATTACTTGCACGGTGCATTATATTATTGGTCTGCATTTTAAACTTGAAGACCTGCCTTTTCACTTTATCAAGCCTACATTTCAAGCTTTATAGTTTTTATTTCAAAGGATTCTTAGTTTTTTTTTCAAGATTATTATTAGTTTTGGTTCTCGATTTTAGTAATGTTAGTTTTGTTATAAAGTTTTTAGATGTACCATTATTTTTATTTTAATTAATTAGATTTTAGTTTTTTTAAATTAATTAGTCTACCATCCTAAAAAGAAAGAACTTCATTAGTGTGCATTTTGGGACCAGTTTTATCTTACTTTAGTGTTCCTTATGGTAGGACATTACATTGTACTTAAATGCATACATAATTTAAGTTAACGTCCTCTTTTTGTTTAAACTTGTTTTCCATTCTCCATCTATTCACATAATTCATTTCACATCTAGGTCCTTTACATGCATTTTTAGATCTCGAGATTCACCCTAATCTCCTACTGGGTTGTGATTTCCAATACCCCTTTGAGCACATAACCCGAAACCACCTCAAAATTAGCATCTCTGGGACAAGGCCAAATTCAGCCTAGTCCTAGACAAGGCCAACCCAAGTTGGCCTTGTCCTAAGGCTTTGATTTTTGGTAGCTCTAGGTCCAATACCGGGATGTTTACTTTTGATGTTTAATCCAAGTCTGCCACATTAAATCTAGGCCCCAAAATGTGTATAAATGGAGAATTATTCCTCTCATTTTCACATCAACAATTTTTCATGCATACCTACAAGATAATTATGGTGCACTCAAGACTTTTAATCATCCATTGAAGATATCTATAAAGCATTAAAGTATACCAAGCATTCAAGCATTTCATTTTCATTCTTGCATTTCCTTTTATAGATCTTACTCTTTTCCCCATTGGAGGTCAAGAAAAGGACTTTTCAATCAAGGAGGGTGATCTACATTCATCCATCAATTATTCTTCTTACTCAAATCAAAATTTGTGGCAAATTACAACATCTACTAATTGAGGGTTTATCTTACATGATTTCTTTTTTTTTTTTCTTTGTGTTGAGTCAAAGCTATTGCACCGACATACTTGATCACATTCTAAGTACAACATCATCTACATGGTATGATATACTATATTTATTAGATCCAATATGTACTACATGTCATCATTATTTCATTTATATATATTTAATTTCAAGGTTAATTCCTATATAGGGGCTTGACCAAGGCAAGCCCTTCCCAACAACAATTCCCCCTTCTTTATTGTGTGTAATAATAGATAGCAGTGTGACAGATCTAGTTTTTTAGAGTTTCAGATTTCATGATTGATCCTTTACAAAATGCATCAAATTTTATGCTTCCAGGGCTAAGAAAAATTGGGTGGGCATTTTCCTAAGGGTCTTCAAATTTTAGAGATGAGCATTGGAAGTCTTAGGGTTCCAGATCTAGAACTATTCTCGATTCTAACAGGTTTTCAATAGTTAATTCTAGCTCTAAAGTTCCTGTCCTATCTCTCAAGGTGAGTTCATTCTTATTATTTCTCTTTATCATTTACTTTAATACATTATATTTGATATCATATCTTTCTAGTTATAATCTCCTTTATCACCACATAAGTGTTTGTCATACTTTATGTTTCATTTACATACATTTGTGTCCATACAGAGAATCCATAAAATCCCCCTTTATCCTTTTGGGTTGAGCTAATCATATTTGACCTAAGAGGGTTTTTTATTCTAATATATATGGGAAGTTGGAATCTACTCTTGATAACCATTTTCCATATCACATTTTGGTGAACCCATTTCTTTCATGCAATATACTTTCTAATTTGGTGTCTAGATCCTCTTTTCCTAATCAACATTATTATCTTTTATTTTGCAAATCATAGTCTAAGATCATATTCACATTCCTATTTTGAGATCTAGTTGAGTGTTTGTTAATATGGAACTCTCTAAATTGGATGTGCAATTACTTATGTCATCACATTTCTTCTTACCTCCTTTTATCAAAATCATGGATTGGATAATAGCTTCTCACATTTCATTATGTTTCTATTCCTTCATGATATTATTTCAAATGGCATAATGAGGCTAACTAATATATATCTCTTCCTTATACAAACTATTTCAAGATCATTACCAATGTTTCATGTGTGTTTCTCCTTCACATTTTAACAAAATACATGGACTATATATATTACATAAGGGTCTTTGTTAATGATCCTGATGCTAACCCCCCTTCCTATCCCTCCAACTCAAGCTCAATTTCCTAGTGATCCTATTATAGATAGGTCTAGTAATTCTAATGCTTCTTTTCAAAATCTTCAAACCATTATTCATGATCTAGATGTTAGATATTTTCTAGATGATTTATGTTTAAGAAATTTGGATGATCTTTATTCTTCTCCACCTAAAGAAGATAACCTTCTCAAAGAGAAAATTCCTCCCACTATTCCTCCTTATACCACACATTCTCATAAACATCAATATCAATCATCTTGTCCCTCTATATTAAAAGCCACTTACAATACTAGATATGAAATCACCACTCAATAAGGATACAAAATTTTAGGACATGATAATAATGAACAAGACATTAAAGTTCCTATTAGTCCTCCTCAAAAAAATCATAAAGGAGGTTTAGGTTTCATTTCTCATGTTACTATTCCTCCATCCACATCTCAAACATTGGGGTGAACCATCAATAGTGGGTTACACTTTTTTGCCTGAACAAACACTGAACTCTACATTTTGAAAAAAAAAAATCAAATTCAGATGCATATTCTTGTTAAACCATTTGGAATCAGAAGATGAGGTAAATTAGAGTCTTTTAGTATTTTCTGTCTAGATTCTAAATATATTTTTTATTTTATTTTTTGAATTAATTTGATTGATTTTTTCTTTCTCCCACGAAAATTGGTACGTTGCTGAAAATGTCATTTTCAAAGAGTTACATTGTTTTCATAGAGCATAACTTTTTTTCTAAAATAGATATCAATGTGCTTATTTTGAATTTAGTTTTTTAACATCCATATGGAGGTCATTCAATTGGTTTGATGAAATTATCATGATTATTTCATATTTTATTAATGTTTGAAGTTGACTAAACCGTAATTTTGACATACCTTGACTACATATCTTATAACTTGTTGTGTATTTGTCCAATTTCATTTTCAATTTTTTTTATAGAAAGAGAATTTCAATACCTAGGGCATAGATTTTTTTTTCTCTCATTTACTATTTTTCCATACGTGTCAAACATAGAGGTAGACATATGATGAAATATCTATATTTAGTAAAACTAAAAATACGAAGTCATAATAAACTTAATATATCTTAACATTATAATCATTGGAAAGAATTTTCTCAGTAGTACCCTACTAGATAGATATGTTTTTAAAATGGACTTATTTGATCTGCCAAAAGATAAAGTCAAAGTGATTTTTTGTCAGCATTTTAATAAGTGTGAAGGAGACTCCATTGTAGGTATGAATGAGGAGTATAGATGTTATATCAATTTTTTTTTTATCTAAGAGGCTTTGAGATAACTATTTTTAATTATTTATTTCAAATGGAAAATCTCAAGGCTTAAATCATCATATTTTATTAAAAATGTGTTATTTCAGCACAAATCAACATGTCTAAAAAAGTGTAAGCCACTATTGTGGGGTCACCCATTGACTTCTCAAGTGCATTATGTTCCTCACATTGATTATTTTTCCTGAATACCTTCTCATTATGTTGATTCTTATCTTTGGCCAAATGAATCTATATTAAGATTAAAAATAATCCTAGGATACAATTTCACCCCTACATAAAGCAAGCTATCAATAAATTTTCATGTCCCTTTCATTATAATAACACACAGCTTCTTTCTGATTGTGATAATTTTTTACTCTTTTTTCATGATTTAATGGAAAGAGGTCTTCTCCCTTTAAACTTGAATATGATACATTTTCTTCATATTAAGGCCATAAATTAACATTTCTTTCCTATTATGTTTCTCTCCATTATACCAAATTCTTCATGTAATGAGCTTTAGAGCGTCATAATAGGTCCATTACTCTTTCTCTTTTCACTAGAGGGAAAGGGTTGGCTTTTTCTTCCTTCATTTAGGGATCCATTTTTCTCCCTTTGATAACATGATTAGGTGGCTTCATGTGTTTTCCCCTTCTCTTCCTTACACCCATTATCCTTTGTGACTTATCCATATAAATTATACTATGATATCCTCTATTGTATAAATTTTTTGCCTTCATACAAGTTGCAATGTTATTCTTCACAACACACCTATCTATTATAATAAATCTATCACTTAGGACATATATTGGGTTCTCATTCTTTTGCTCCTTCACGGGATCCATTACCTCTTTCTTGTTCATCTCTTTTATACTATTATGTCTTCCCAGGCATAGGGTTTTTGTTAGGATATTTCTCCTTAATGGGATTAAGGTCATCCTTTCAATCTTTTCCTTACTTAGAAGTGCATATCTAGTATAATTGGGTTGTCCACTAAGATGACATAATGTGGCAACCTTCATCCTCCCTTTCATCTCTCTATATTTTGGTATTATTTTATGATACATTCTTTTTGGCATGAGATACTTTGATGCATGCAAGATCCTAATGTCTTTGCCTAATAATCCATTTCATGTCTAAAAGGGGCATGTTTATCAGTTAATAATCCTCCACATATTTATCTCCTTTATTTCCTTGATGACTTTCATAGTTTATATGTGATGTCTTTCCTATCATATATATGTTTTTTTTAGGAGTTCTCTCTAGTTTACAACCTATTTTATTTGGAATTGCATATCTATTATGTACAGTAGCTATCATTCAAGGTATATTATATATTTTACCTTGCCTTCACACTTGGGAGGAAAGGTTTCATGTACATTATTTTTCTCTCCTTTCTCTAAGGATCTAATTTTATTAGTACAATGAGATATGTTTATCATGTGATATTCTTTTCCTATAAATAATTATAGTTTTGATTTGGATTATTTCTTATACAAGAGGTGTGCATCCTTGATCTTCCTTATTTGTAAAACTATGTTCATTATAAACAACTTCTCCTACTATGTGATTTAAAGTTTGTCATCCTTCATCAAGAATCCCTATTTAACCTACTAACCCGGGGCTAAATGGGTCTATTCTTGTTCTCCTTTCCCTCTTTGTCTTGAAGATGTTATTTGTGTTCAAGAACTCCTCTTGAAGGTAGATGTCTTGTAGACAAGATCTCATCTTGTCAAGGGTCTCTTCTTGCAAGAGGAGTATCCTTTCACGATTATATATTTTATTAGCTCATAAGTGTCAACACTCTTAGATAAGTGTATGTCATGTATTTATTGACTTAAGGATATCTCCTTATTTTTGGAAGTAGGTATTCTTGATTCTCTTCTTATCATGTCTACTATGTAGCCATCATAAGGAGGGGGGTATGCATACAACCTCCCTTGTACATATACAATGGAATTTCCAAAGCCAGACAACATACAGACACAGAGAGCCACTAGTAAGTGCAAAGACATATAAAGCCACTAGTAGGTGCAAGATTTCAAGATAGAATTGATTAACATGGCATACAAACCTTCTATATATTTTAATCCTATCTTTTTTGTGGTCCATAATAAGAAATACACTATTACTAGGCATGGTGGTCACACTTTATGTGGTTAACAGTAAGACATACAATCTGACTAGGCTAAGGTAATCATACCCCTCTCTCTCTTTTCTCTCATGGTTACACTAATAGGTTAGACATGTTAGATTATAGAGATGGGGGGTGAATAAGTAATCCTGATTCTTTGTACCTTCAAAAAAATCTCTGATTAAAATCAGTGTCAACTCGATCAGACACAATTCAATATTTATCGACAACAGTAAATTAACTTTATCAATCAATAATGCCATATACATAAATAATTCAACACATATAATCCCACTATTTAATGTGGAAACCAAGCTTCAAGGGAAAAACCACTGTGGGAATTGTTACCAACTAAAGAAATTACTTTTCTAAAGTATGCTCGGTTAAGAGCCAATCTTGTTAAAGATTATAATACACACTGCTAAGTGTGATTCAGTCAAGGGATTTTCCTTAGATCTATTAGGATCTTCACCCTGTTAGGAGTGGCCTAGTTAAAGGTCTTCAAACACTCTTTATAATGTTACCTTTTGCAAGGATTTTACAATAAGACTCTTAAGTCCACTCGGTTAAGAGATTTTTCAATTACAAATATTAATAAGAAACAGTGAATAAATCGACCTATAAATCCACAACTATCCTTTGCATAATTAGATCCTTTGTGCACTCTTCTTCTTCACTTCAATCCTTCACTTTCCACTGGCTTCAACACTTGATCAAGTTCAGCTTTCTGACTTAGAATTTAAGCTTTTCCTTCTTCACTACATCAATAGGTGACTTATCAACCCTTCAATTTGCCAACCATTTGTCCATAAAAATTCATCCTTTATATAGAATTTTTTTTTTCCACTTAATGTCCTTTATCACATTTTACTTATATTAATTTAAATCATTTGATCAACTTCACAAACTATTTCAATCAATATAGATCTTGGTAACATGTTTTATCATCACCTTGGAACTTGAACTTTCTTGAAACTTGTTCCTTCTATTTTTACCACTTAGACCTTTACCACATATCATCATCTTAAATTTTCTTGATGATATATCTCTTCAACTAACTCTTACTTATCATTAGAATCTTCTAACTCATCATAGCTCATCATTAAATGTCATTCTAATTATTATATTCAATCTCTATTCTTTTCTCAGTTACTATCTTCTCTTCTTCAACTGAATTTCAGTTAAGTTCACTAGGTGAGTGAAAAATTCTTCTTGGTGTCTTGATTTCCTCTTCCTTTACCTAAATTACTTAATTTTAACCAAATGACTTTTTTTCTTTATCGAATGACATATTTTTCTCGGTAGCCAAAACTATTTTACTTACTGACTTGATATAATTTAATGTTAGGTAGAAAATAATTATATCAACATAATCTTAATATTGGATGATCTGTATCAGTTGCCCAATTAAATTCTCCATCTTCATAAAATTTCACTTCTTCTGCTTAACTCATTCAACTTATATCATACTCTGAATGATATAGCCACACAATATAAACAAGATATCAATTGTTTGACATCAATGACAAGATAATAAATGATCTAACTTTTCTACTATCTTGTATATCTCTAATCTTGGTCAGTCTTCATCATCATCACCATCATTTATAATAACAATCTCCCTCTTTGGTATTGATGGAAATACATACTATCAATTGATGATGATGACACTTCACTATCATTCTTGTACTCCCTCTGAGTTGTAACTTCTTCTTTGCTTGATCTCCTTCTATACATATTCTCCCTCTTGGATATTTCATCTCTCAATAGATCTTATCCTACAATATTCTCCCTCTTTGAAATCTTTAGTAACTTCTCCCTCATAGTAGTCATCGATATAGATATTCTCCCTCTTTGATAACAATGCCAAAGACACATACTCCTAAAAACTTTTCTTAGACATTAAATCATAACTCAAATGTGTACACAATAAATAGTGCACTTCTCTAAGTCATTACTTCCAAGAGGATCCATGAATGGAAAACCTTGAGAAAGCAACCTAGAGTTCCCTAAGCATGGAGTCACAAGGATGTTGATGGTACTCTCAGCTAGAGGTATTGAAGCATGCAACCTTGCTAGTAAATCACACAATGGAAGATTCAAAGAAACAAGGGAAAGAATGCCAATATCCTCAAAAATCAACAATAAGAATGCAATGCAATGCAAGCTATGCTAAGAATGGAGATGCAAGCTAAGCTATGAAAGGAAAGTGTTACAAACCCTTGCTAATTAAGCTATGTGAGATAATCTAAAGCATAAAGGAATCTAAGCTAGATGCCATGAAATATATGATCCAAGAAAGAAACTAGAATGAAAGAATGATCTCCAAAAGCTCTAAAGTCTCCAAGAAATCTTGCAACATAAGATTAGCATAAAAAGTTGGGATCTAAGAATGAGAAAAAAGCTCTCCTTTTAAAGGAATTGAAAAGGAATTGACCATGGAGATTAAGAGGAAAAAGATTTAATTAAGGGTGGAGCTTGAAAGAGGAGCAATCCATGTGCATAAATATCCTCCAATGAGAAAATAAGAGTTGACTTTTGTGTCCATATTGATGAACTACAACTGATTCAGAACCAGAATGAAGAATCTATAATTCAAAGATTACTAAAGAGTTGATGATTAGATATGCAAGATGATTAAATCAGTATTATGTTGTCATTGATGTCAACTAGCTTGACAGTACTTATCTTGTAAGTTACTATACTGACACATCTGAAGGAAGGAGAAAGAGATAAAGAATAGAAATATCTACATGGGGAAGATGTATATGAGAGATGAGGATAAGGAATTCATGGAGTAACTTGTTGATGAGTCTATGACTTGATGGAATTGACTTTATTATGTTGCATTCATCTATGATGAAGAATAGAGCTGAAAGACACAAAGCAGTGTTGTCGGTAAACAAAGTATTTCAATATAAACTGACGAAGTGTAGTGTATACCGAGTGCAGTATTAACTGAGCTTGTGTTCACCAACGCATTTCTTTGTTAACCGGGAAAAATAGAAAGGAATTAAATGATTAGTTTAGTCGATAAAATGATGAGTTGTAATGTGTATGAAATCAAGGTAACATATAATGTTTGTTATGAAGATCGACAGCTAACATAAATCAAAAGGATCTAATGGAGCAGATTGAAACTTTTACTGACACATCAGCCGAGGGAGCTTAAAGTGGAAAAATCTATGAATATGATTAAGCGGCAAAATATGATGGAGGAAAAGAAAATGATTTACTCATCTATATAAGAGACATTGATTTCATTATAAAAGGATGCCAGAAGAAGAAGATACTGTAGAATAATCATGTGGAGAAGTTTTTCTGATCATACTGGTTGATAAGAACCAAGCTATAGAACAGTTACCGAGCTACAAAGAGTTATTACCGACACACAGTAAGTTGATACAGTATTGAATTTGAAGTGTTATATTGGTCAGAAGTATTTGAATGAGCTCAACAATGATCTGTAAACTACAAACTACAGTTGTATTTAGGTAGATCACCTACTGTTACACATTTAACCATTATACATAGTTAAATCTCTTAACCGAGTGGACTATGAAAGTCTTTTGATGTTTCATTCATAGAGTGAACGTGGTTATCCTATCAACCCAAGAGTGACTGATGGTTGGACGATAACTTTTGTTCCAAAATACTCTAACAAGGTCACACCTTATAGTGTGTTTGTAAACCTTTAACAGGGTTGGGTCTTCACCGACCTCACTTCAAAAGAGTGAACAATTTTGGGTTGTCGGTCCCAGGTGGTTTTTCCCTTTACAGGGTTTCCACGTTAAATCTCTTGTGTTATGTGTTGATTGTGACATTTTTTTGTGATCATACTTTGCATATTACGTGTTATATTTAATAGGTAAATACACAAACAGTGGAAGTATTTTATGTTTACCGACTTGTAGAAGTAGTAGAATTGTTTTGGATTATACATTTTGAATTGGGACACTAGATAACTAATTCAGCCCCCTCTTAGTTATTCTAAAAATTGGTATCAGAGCGCTGGTTGCTTAGAACAGAGTTTTAAGGACTTCAACAAAAAGGTCTCAAGATGTATAAGAGGGAAGTGCCAAAGCTAAACAAAGATAACTTCATAGTATGGTAAAGCTAGATGAAGTTGCACATATCTGGAATTGGGAATTCTGCACTAGAACTGATGGAGATTGGCTACATTGATTCAACACTAGGTCCCCTGACACTTGATTAGCTAAAGGATAGGCATGAACACAATATCACTATGATGGAACATGTTGATGCCTATATCGATGCTAAATTTAATGATATCAAGGAATGTGATACTACTAAGAAGATGTGGGACAAGCTGACTCTAATATACAGTGGAGATGCGAATGTCAAGAGAGCCAGAGCAAAAAGCCTAAGAGGTCGATTTGATGATATGAAGATGAAAGAAGGTGAGAATATTGTGTAATACACAAACATATTAAAAGAGGTAGTACATGCTATTAGAGCATCTGGTAGAGCTATTGATGATGAAATAGTTATAAGAAAGATTCTCAAAACTTTTCTGCTAGTTTATGCGATTAGGATCTCTGCAATTCATGAAACAAGGGCTACATCCAACCTCACACTTGACACTCTGATCGGTAAGCTTACAAATTTTTAATTGAATAACTTTGATGATAGTTTTGTACCTTCTGTTGAATCTACTTTCATGTCCTCTTTGAAGATTGGTACGTCTAGTAGCAAGATTGATAAGAACAATGATAGTGATAGTAATATCGATGATGAACTTGATGAGCTTGAAGCTCTTATGGCCAAAAGATTGCCCAAAGGTAAGGGAAGATATAGAGGCAAGTTACCTCTAGCTTGTTTTAATTGTAAAGAAGTTGGCCACATCACTACTAGATGTCCAAATAAGAAAGATGATGATAGATCCAAAGACCAATCCAAAGGAAGCTATGGGAAAAGAGTCAATAGAGGCTACCGACACAACAACAAAGACAACCAAGATAGCTATGACAAAGTGAAAAAGGTATGTTACATAGTTGAGGAATTTGAATCTGAATATGACACTGATGATGATGTAGAAGTAGTATTTGTTGCTATGAAGGATGATTTAGAGGAAGAAGAGAAACATGAGGAGACACCACTGATCTCTAAATTAAGTAGAAATGATACATGGATCATAGACAGTGGCTACACACATCATATGACTGGTGATATAGAGAAATTTGATTTAATTGATGAATATGATGGTGGATCTGTTAGAATGGGAAATGATGCACCTTGTATGGTGAGAGGTAAATTTTCACTGATGATTAATGACAAAATAAAATATGAGAATGCATACTGGGTAGATGGACTAAACTATAATTTGATAAGTGTGGCACAACTAAACAACTTAGGTCACTGACTTGGTTTTGAGAGTAGAAAGGTAAGAATTTATGATGATGGAGGAAGACTTGTTGGAACCCGTACACAATCTAGAGGTAATCTATTTTATCTTGATATTGATCAATCTTCTTGTTTATTAATGAAAGATGAAGATGCATGGTTGTGGCATAAGAGGTTATGTCATGTGAATTTTGATAACATGGTCAAGATTAGTAAGAAGATAAGAGTTAGAGGATTGCCTAACTTGTCTAAACTGGATCATGCTATGTGTCATGAATGTCAGAAAGGTAAGATGACTAAGTCCAATTTTAAAAGCAAAGACTACTCAACTAAGAAGATACTTGAATTGGTTCATACCGACCTGTGTGGTCCTATGAGAACTCAAAGCTATTATGGTGATAGATACTTTATTATTTTTGTTGATGACTACACTAGACTAATGATTGTTATGTTTCTGAAAGAGAAATCTAAAGCTTTTAAGCTGTTTAAATGGTATAAGGCTAAGGTAGGAAAAGAGACTAGAAAAGAAATCAAATGCTTAAGATCTGATAGAGGAGGTGAATTTATCTCTGATGAATTTACTAATTTTTGTAATGAGAATGGTATTAAGAGATAGGTCTCTACACTGAGAACACCTCAGCAGAATGGCATTGCTAAAAGAAGGAATAGGTCAATCATTGACTGGGCTAGAACACTAATGCTACAAAAGAATGTTGCTCAGACATATTGGAGGGAAGCTGCCAACATAGCTGTATATGTGCTTAACCATGTACAACTGAAGAAGGACACCAACCAAACACCTTATGAGCTATGGTTTGGACACAAACCTACTATAAGTTATTTCAAAATTTTTGGAAGCAAATGTTTTATTCTAAAGGATGAGAAAAATGGGAAATTTAATTCTAAAGGTGATGAAGGAATATTCCTAGGATATTCTACTAAGAGTAAAGCATACAAATGTTTGAATAAGGTTAAAAATAAGATGATTGAAAGTACTAATGTTCATGTTGATGAGTATGATGACATAAAAATAGAAGAAAGAAAGGAACCAGAAGACTATGGTAGATTCACTTACATTGAACTTCCTAACTATCTACTCAAGTTGCAACCTATGATAACCGGTCAGCAAGAAAATAACCCCGAGGAACAGGAAAGGGAAACTGACGAACAAGATAGTGGTACCGAGCAAGAAAATGAACCTGAACAGGATGAACAAGAAAGAAGAAACTGAGTACTAGCTAGTTTTATCATAAGACATCATCCTAAGACACAAATTATTGGAAACAGACAAGCTGGAATGCAAACTAGAAGCAAAACAAGACAAGGTACATGCTTAGTTTGTGAATTTGAACCAAAGAATGTGAAAGTTGCATTAGAAAATGAAGAATGGGTTAATGTAATGAAGGAGGAAATAGAACAAATAGAGAAAAAAAAAACTTGGTCCTTAGTACCCTGACCAAAAGATAAGAATGTTATCGGTACTAAATGGATATTTAGAAACAAAATCAATGAAAATGGTGAAGTGACAAAAAATAAAGCGAGATTGGTATGCAAGGGATATGCATAGGAAGAAGGCATTGATTATGGTGAAACATTTGCACCTGTTGCTATATTGGAAGGGGCTAGAATGCTACTTGCATATGTTGCACACAAGAAATTTAAGGTTTATCAAATGGATGTGAAATCAGCATTTTTGAATGATATACTTGAAGAAGAGGTCTACATAGAACAACCTGAAGGATTCGTTGATCCAAAGGAGAGAAACATGGTATGTAGATTATACAAAGCTTTATATGGTTTGAAGCAAGCACCAAGAGCATGGTATGAAAGACTACATAATTACTTGTTAAGTATTGGATTTGTAAGAACCAGTGAGAACATCAATTTGTACATGAAAGGTGATACTGATGACACTATTATCATTACTGAAATTTTTGTTGATGATATTATTTTTGGAGGTCAAGATCATATATGTAAATATTTTGCTAATGACATGAGGAATGAGTTTGAAATGTCTACGTTCAGAGAGATTAAGTTCTTTCTCGGATTACAAGTGATACAACAGAGTGATGGGATATTCATCACACAGTCCAAGTACATAAATGAAGTCTTGAAGACATTTGGCATGGAAGATGCTAAACCTATAGGAACATAGATGGCTACTAGAAGTAAATTGACAAAGGAAGATGAAACTATAGAGGTAAACCAGACACTTTACCGATCCATGATTGGTAAGCTAATGTATGTAGTTCATAGTAGACCAGATATAGCACACGCTATGAGAATTGTTGCTAGATATTCTGCTAATCCTAGAGAATCACACATGATTACTACTAAAAGAATCTTAAGATATCTGAAAAGGATAGAAGATTATGGACTATGGTATCCTAAGGAAGGTAAGTTTGAGCTGAAAGTTTACACCGATGCTGATTGGGCTAGAAATGTGGATGATAGAAAAAGTACCACTGGAGGAGCATTTTTATTTGGTGAAAGACTTGTAACCTGGACAAGTAAAAAGTAGGCTTGTATCTCTCAATCTATAGCTGAAGCAGAGTATGTTGTTGTTGCTACTAATTTCTCAAACATTGCATATATCAAACAAGTGTTGGAAGGAATGAATGAGGTAATCACTAACCCGGTGATCATATACTATGACAAAAAAAGTGCAATTAATATCTCAAAGAATCTTGTGATGCACTCAAAGACAAAGCATATATCAATTAAGTATCACTACTTAAGAGAAAAAGTGCAAGAGAAGAAAGTAAAGTTGGAAGTTGTTACATCTAAAGAACAACTTGTAGACATTTTTACAAAGCCTCTACTGAAGGACACTTTTGAATATTTTAGGACTAGACTTGGGGTTCATCCCCTGTCTATCAGACACTAATATGATCTAGATGTTGCATCAGCCTAATCTTATCAGAATATCATCCATGTTGATGCGGCATAGTTCACACTTTGAATTTTGTTCAAGGCTGTGATTAAGTTTGAAGAACTGAAATAGTTTGGGATATTAGTATACTCAGATATAGAGGGAGTATTGGACACCAGTGAGTTATTTAGCTACTACAGAGTTGATTATTTATTTGTTTCTTTGGCATTGTTGTCAAAGGGAGAGATAAATAATATGAAAAGAAAAGGAGATTTGCACCGATGAGAACTATCTAAGGGAGATATAATCTGACAGAAATAGAACATTGAAGATTAGTTATAGAGATTAGAAACAAGGACAGGAGAGCTGAAAAGAGCATATCTGATGATTGGCATTACAGCATTATAAAACATATGTTTTAGTAACGTAGTGATTAAACATATTAAGCTAGGGAGAGCTTACACTACACAAAATTTGATCACATAGTTGGAGAAAATATGTTTGGTATGTGTATGGTACATTTCATATTACTTGAGTTGCCATCAATGCCAAAGGGAGAGATTGATGAACTACAACTGATTTAGAACCAGAATGAAGAATCTATAATTCAAAGATTACTAAGGAGTTGATGATTAGATATGCAAGATGATTAAATAAATATTATGTTGTCATTGATGTCAGCTAGCTTGACAGTACTTATCTTGTAAGTTACTATACCAACACATCTGAAGGAAGGAGAAAGAGATAAAGAACAGAAATATCTATATGAGGAAGATGTATATGATAGATGAGGATAAGGAATACACTAAGTAACTTGTTGATGAGTCTATGACTTGATGGAATTGACTTTATTATGTTGCATTTATCTATGATGAAGAATAGAGCTGAAAGACACAAAGAAGTATTGTCAATAAATAAAGCATTTCAGTATACACAGACAAAGTGTAGTGTATATCGAGTACAGTATTAATCGAGCTTGTTAACCGAGCAAAATAGAAAGGAATTAAATGATCAGTTTAGCTGATAAAGTGATGAGCTGTAAAGTGTATGAAATCAAGGTAACAGATAATGTTTGTTATGAAGATCGATGACTAACATAAATCAAAAGGATGTAATGGAGTAGATTGAAATGTGTTACTGACACATCAGCTGAGGGAGCTTAAAATGACAAAATCTATGAATATGATTAAGTAGAAAAATATGATGGAGGAAAAGAAAAAGATTTACTCATCTATATAAGAGACATTGATTTCATTATGAAAGGATGCTAGAAGAAGAAGATACTGTAGATAATCTCATGGATAATTTTTTCTGATCATATTGGTTAATAAGAACCGAGATGCAAAACAGTTACCGAGCTACAGAGATTTATTATCGACAGACAATAAGTTGATACAGTATTGAATCTGAAGTGTTATATTGGTCAGAAGTATTTGAATGAGCTGAACATTGATTTGTAAACTACAAACTAAAGTTGTATTTAGGTAGATCACCCACTATTACACATTTAACCGTTGTACATAGTTAACTCTCTTAACCAAGTGGACTATAAAAGTCTTTTGATGTTTCATTCATAGAGTGAACATTGTTATCTTGTCAACCCCAGAGTGACTACTAGTTGGATGATAACTTTTGGTCTAAAATTCTCTAACAAGATCACACCTAACAGTGTGTTTGTAAACCTTTAATAGGGTTGGGTCTTCACTGACCTCACTTCAGAAGAGTGAACAATTTTGGGTTGTCAGTCCCAAGAGGTTTTTCCCTTTACAGGGTTTCCACATTAAATCTCTTGTGTTATGTGTTGATTGTGATATTTGTTTGTGATCATACTTTGCATATTACATGTTAGATTTAATTGGTAATTAATACAAAGTTTAGATTGTCAATCAGTAAATACACAGACAGTGGAAGTATTTTATGTTTACCAACTTGCAGAAGTAATAGAATTATTTTGAATTATACATTTTGAATTGGGACACTAGATAACTGATTCACCCCCCTCTCAGTTATTCTAACACATATGAGACAAAAAGTGCTTTTCTTCTTTTTATAAAATAAGAATAATGCTTTATTTGTGCAACTTAGGATAAGAGGAAAGTGGGGGATTTTTATTTAATAAAAGGGGAGGAAATTCCTTTTCAATAAATAAAGACTTAGGATAAAATGGTTAGCCATTGAGTAATCGTATAAATGATAAAATAGGATTTGATCAAGGAAATCGATATAATTGATAAAATATTGATTTTTTGAAAATGTTGATTTGGGGATTTGATAAATTGCTGAATGGGGGCCCAAAGTCTAAGCGACCATTTTAGGGTGCATACATTTACCCCTCTTTGACTAATGTGAGATCGATTTGGGATCACATGCAGTCAAAGAATGTAATTGAAATGTGAGATCGATTTGGGATAGCAAAATAATCTAGACATGTGTTCAATGGATGGGAACATATCAAGACAAGCATAAGAAAAAGATGACAAAGATAAGATGAAAGACAAAACCAACACCTGTATAGCTAAGTGATAATGAAGTCTCAAATAAGAGATAAGAATCTCAAGAAAATTTGATTGATAAGCTGAATCAAAGATTAAAGCTGATAGGTACTACCCCCTCGCAATCGAAATCAAAACTAGGAAGAGGAGAATAGCAAATTGATAAACTTGATCAAGTCACTAGAAATCATAATCGAAGGTGAAGGATGATAGGATAACCATCAAGTGGTGAAGAAATGCCCCAATTTGACTAGGTTTGACTAAGAAAGATATAGGAGAAAAATGAAGTCAAACCTCACAGAGATGAATTGAATGAAGGTGAATGAAAGACTAGGAGTTTGAAAGAGATGGGGATGAAGAAATGAAGGTGCCCCAATGAAGATCGAAGGATTGGGCCTCAAACGGTCAGTCAATTGCATAGAAGAGGGTGAAAGTTTGAAATGCAATTTTGACTATCAAGATGAGCTCAGATTTTGATTTTGATCTCAAAAATAGATTCATGATGTTGAAATTAGTTACGGGTGCAATTTTCACCCCGAGGTGTTTTGAAAATTAGGTCAAAAAGTCAAAATGCTATAAAAGGGGGTAAAAAGGTGATTTTTAAATTCATTTGTCTTTTAGTGATTTGAGAATCTCGAGAGCTTAGAAAGAGAAAATGGCCTAGGAAGCAGCGATCCCGGTCCACAGGCATTGATATGAGCATGCCCAGTTGCAGAACTGGCCTCTACAATATGGTGCCTTGGTATGTTTTCAAAAACACTCCCCTTGTAGGTCATTTATGAGCATTAATGTCACTTTAAAACATGTTTTTAAAGTTTTTAAAAAAATTCAAATTTTCCTCGTACGAAAAATTGTACGATACTTGCTAAGTATTGCACCCTTTAAGGACATCTATCGTGCAATACTTCATGGGTCAAAATATGATCGTACCAATATTGAATCCAGTATCGCATGATACTAGATCAAATATCATGCGATGCTATGTGAAGTATCATGGGAAAAGATACCATTGCACTGCTATTGAGGAAAGTATAGCACGATACTTAGTCAAAAAAAAATATCACACAGTATAGAAAAATGACATATTTTAATGTTTTTGAGCAAAATGACATGGGTCCTGACAATGTTTTCTTTTAAGATGTTTTGTACTAATTCTATATATCTATCATGATATGTTCTGACATTTGGTTTGGGTTAAATGGCTTGTAGGAGAACTTTCTTGCACTTCTCGTTAGAGCACCAAGAGTGACTGGGCTATGATGCATCTGGGATCTAGACGATTTGGGATGGGTAGACCTCAGGGAGATGGGATTCAGCTATTTTCTGCAAATGCCCCACATTCAAGCTGATCATGGATTTCTTATAGCATTTTCTAAGAGGTGGCACAGTGAACATAACACCTTTCACTTGCCCACTGGAGAGGCTATGATTAGCCTAGAGGATTTCTATCGGATCCTACGAGCTTCGAGCCATGGAGATCATGTAAGTATAGTCATGTTTATAGATAGTCATAGATGTAAAGTTTCCATATGATAGAAACTAACATGATTATTTATTGGCACAGGTGTACTATGATCAGGATCCGACAGAGGGGTGGCAGATTATGCAGGACATGTTTTAGGATGTCACTTTTGTGGATAGACACCTCAAGTAGGATCGGCTGATGGATGAGTTTGGTAGGGACTTTTCGGTGCCATGCATCATATGTTCTATTGTAGCACATGCCCTTATTACTGATAGGAGTTAGAAGGGTTTCTCATTGGGTTGGGGTTGGTTAGTAGAAGATCTGATTGCACACCCATGGTGGATGGCATGGGGGCTAGCCATCCTAGCAAATATGTACCATGAGCTCCACGAGATTGTATATCGAGAGAGTAGGACCTAGGCATGTGGTGCTATCCTAGGATAGATATGGGTGTGGGAGCACATCACCATTGTGCATCCATATGTGCAGCCGAGGGAGTGGAGACACCCCTATATCTATAGGTACATAGGGTTCCTATCACAGCCACATAGAGGGGATGTGACATATTTCAGGAGGGTACTAGATGAGCTCACCTCATTTCTATGGAGGCCATATAGGGCTATTGAGTAGTGGGGTGATCAAGAGGAGGAGCTCAATTACATGTTATGTAGCTGACCACTTGTAGGTCAGCACTCAGATATTATTGAGATATTTTTTATCACTCGGGTCTGGAGATAGTTTGGGCGATAGCAGAGAGTACCCACCGAGACCACCACTTATGCTTGGGTTAGGGACAAGGAGGGATAGGGTTGGCTTCCAATGCTAGATTACCAGTAGGCAGTACAAGATATAGCTACCATATGTAGGGAGCTATGGAACTACCTCCCAGACATGGAAAATGCTGGTTCTGATGTGGCCTATAGGGTAGAGTGGTGGAGGTATCCATTCCCTAGGTTTACTATACCTGATGCACATCTGACAGTATAGGGAGATGACAGAGATGATGGGGATGGAGGGGATGGAGGAGGGAGAGGGAGAGCTAGGGAGATAGGACAAAGCTCTCGATCAAGTGGCTAGAAACAACAATACGGGTAGGGTTTTGCTGATGAGGGGGATGATGGGGTGAGGCCATTGCACTGCCAGGTGGATGTTGGGTAGGATCAGCCTACAAGGGGAGAGGATCTAAGAGTGAGGATCCAGGTCCTAGAGATGGAGATGTAGCAGCTACAAATCACCATAGCTATTAGAGACCAGTAGGTGACTGATCTAAGAGCTAAGATAGATTGGCGGGAGAGGGTTACATAGGCCAATGCAGTAGAGATTAGGCAAGAGGCAACATGAGCTGCTTATTATCATGAGATCTATATACAGGCTGTACCTAAGGGACAGAGAGACCACCCTACTCTGCGATAGCCAGGAGGTCTGACATTGTGCCAAACAGAGTGGTAGTACCACCTCCACCACCACCAGCTCCACATGACAGTGCTAGTGAGTCCTAGGTCTAGGTTTAGGATAGATATATAGAGACATATCCTAGGACTTTATCCAAATTTTTGTATCCCACATTGTATCATGATATTTTTATATATATATGAGATTACTGTATTGGCCATATATCTTATGTATGTGTCCCACTTGTGATGGATGTTTTAGTTTTATATTGTCTTGTCATTTTGCTCAAAATGTATGATATATATGCTCATGTATAATCTCTCTCATAGATGTATTTTTAGTTCTCATGTTTATGATATAGACTCATGTTTCTGAAAATGATCTCTTTGGGATATAGATATGATGATAAGATTAACCCCTTGTGATGACAGGAAAAAAGGACATGATGTGAAAGACAAGGGGTGAAAGACATGATCGAGAAAAGGAAAGGTGAGCATAGTTGACCGATAAGTACACAAAAGATGAAAGGAGAGCTCTCTCCATATGCAAAATGCAAAACTAAACTAACATGAACCTAAAAAATAAAAGCTACTATGAAAAAGTAGTTTACTTGCAAGGTCACAAAGCTTTTAGACTTTAATTTTCATCATCGAGCATTATTGGTAGTGTCACAAGATCATACAATGCACACTAGTATGACTGTGAATTTGAATATGATCTATATCAGATAGATATGTGGGAATCCCACCTAGGCATCAAAGACATATAAGTCAAGATGACTAGTACAGTAAGATTACCTAAGTTTAATATAGAAAGATTATACTCACATCGAGACATGAGGAAATTCAAGATGGCTAGAAGTATGCACTTGTGAAAATAATCAAGGATAATACCTTGTAAACCCCATTGTCAAGTGGAACTATTCCCCAAAATTTCCTATCCTATGCAATTTGGCCTAGTCTGCTCTGCCTGGCATTTTTAATCCTATGTTAGCCCCCTAAGAATTTTTATGAATTCTATGCCTTTTCCTTTGCCTCTGTAGTTGTTTAGTTCTCTAGTTTGAAGGCCATTAAAAATTCATATGTGAACGTTTAAACCCCCATAAACCCTTTATTAAGCCTTGGACCTTTCTAATTTAATATTTTACCCTCCTGGGCTACTTGTCTCTGAAAGACCCATGTGCTATTATTTTCCTAAGGTACTACCACCTATTTTCCTAATTTTCCTACAACCTGGCCTTTAATATTTCCCCCGGGCCCAGTTTTCGTTCACAATTAGATCCAACGGTTATCACATGATCTCATGGGATCTTCCAATCCCATGCGATCATGTGACAACCATTGATGTGGTATCAATGGATATTTGCAATGGACCTGAAGTATAAGGTAGGCCCCAGTTGATCAAAGATCTATGGTGGTCCCATGTTTGCATGGAATCTTCTGATTCCATGCGATCATGCGATGGCCATTAGATCTGCTTTACTACCAAGCCTCTGACGGTGGGTCCTCAAGTGGTGACTTGTTCAATTTTCAATGGCCAGTTGGGTGATGATAGGGCTATTGATGGGTCTGATGGTCAGTGGTTCTATAGAGATGCTAGCTTGTCCAAGATCTATGGTGGTCGCATGTTTGCATGGGATCTTCTAATCCCATGCAATCATGCGATTGTCATCTGATCTTCCAGTGTTTAAGTCGATGTTATCATGGGACCGTCTGACATGCTTGATTCTTATTGGTTGCTAGGTAGAATAGTTGGTGGTTGTTAGTGGGGCCGAGTATCTGAAGTGTGTTGGTAGTTGAAGAGGATCCAATCGTGGTCACATCACCGCAAGGGATCTTCTGATCCCATGCGATCATGTGACCACCATTCGATGCAAAGTTAGGTTTCTTCTACATACTAAGGTGTCAGTCGACTATGACATGCTCATTTTCTATTGGCTCTTGACTGATGATGTGGCCTTTGACCTTTTTCAAGAAGGAATTGCAATATCTTTCATGGGTTTTCTTTTGTTTGTTCTTGTAGAGAATGCTTCCAAGCGCAAGTAGCTAAAAATTTATGTTTTCAGGGATGGTCGTAGTTGGAAAGGTGATGCAGAGATCTAGGCATCTATTCTTGATGGATTCTTACCTTCTAAGAGTATCAAATTTGATAGTTATGGTAGGCCCAACTTGCAGAGAAGTAGTTGAATCAAGGTTTTTGTCTACAGGCAATTTCAGTACAGGGATGGACATGCAAAGACATATCTGATCGGTTGAGATATTTTCATGAACATTTATGGTTAGAAATGGCAGGTTTAGGGTTGGATTATTTTTAGGTAGTTTTATGTAACCCTAATGAGATTTTTGCTCGTACCTATGTGTAGTAGAGGAGATGAATATAATTAATTTTTGGGAGCTTTTGAAGCTCAAAGTTTATAGTTGGTAAAAAAGAGAGTTCATTTTCTAAGAAGTTACCTGAGGCACTCTTTCTACCCTCTGGCTTCTGCAATTGTAACCTTTCATTGATTTTTTGGATATTTGAAAGTGTATTGTGACATTCTTTGATGTCCCCTATACCTTCTTGTCTAAATTTTCTCTTATTGAATTCAATATATGTATGTTTCTATGATATTTTTAAGGTTCTTGATCCCTCTTTCTTTCTACAATTTATGTGTATGCTTGTGAATGATCTGATTTGAATGCTTTTGTGGGTATACTTCCACCCCTGGAAATCTATCTCATTCTTATACCCAATTGTAGAGGTGAATGTTTGCTTGCAGGTTATAGTTTGTCTCTAAATTTTTAGAGTGCTACTACTTTGTGAAATTTATCTCTTTCCCTATATAGCATCTCTTTATTGTAGACCCCTCTATAAAATATTGATGCCAGCCTATTCATTGAGCTATGATCTCCTAGACCTAAGATTGTGTACTAATTTCATCCTTTATATTGCAATTCATACCATATTTTCAGTGTATCACCTAGTAGATAGTTTTCTTTCCAGTCATTTCCCTTTTTGCATTCCTTTTATCCCTTTCCCCCAAACATTTACTTTCATGTCAAGAGAAAATTAAGGTGATTATCCAAGAGGAACCAACCTAGAACCTAGAGGTCTCATCTCAGTTAGCATAGGTCCCACACCTAGAGATGATTCCCATGTTATACTAGCTTATCAAGACTATGAGAGCTTGAAACAAGGGTGAAAACTTTGTGTATAACATTTCTGGCATGCCCGATGGGACAAGAAGTTTATTCAAATTCAAATTATGTTATCTCTAATATACAGATTGCATAATACAGACTTCTAAAAGATTGTTCTATCAAGTATATCTGGCGACTCCACTGATTTCAAAGGTCCAGGCCAAGCTTGTTCAAAGTTTATGAGAAATATTGAGACTAGAAGCTCAAAGCCTACTGAATTTGTAGAGTTGCCCTCAAAAAGAAGTCATAAGGGTAGAACAACTCAAAGAACATCCCCTACAAGGAGAGTTTAGTCTACACCTCCTAATACTTCAGAAAGGAGACATTTTCCCTTTAATTCTAGAAGAAGAGGTAGATCTCTAATGAGAGATCTAGAGGAGGATTCAAATCCAGCAGCAAATACAACCCACATAGTTGTCAATCTTCAGATCACAACCCCTACAATGGCAAGATAGTTTGCTTTTGCACCTTTCAACCAGGGAATTCCATTGACTTTTGTTGTACATCATGATGTGCCCTTAGTGGCACTAAAGAGCTTACTTGATTTCATAGGTGAAGGGAAGACAACTACTTTTGAGCACATAAGAGATGTGAACACTATTTGCAACATACACAACATAAGCTAGGAAGATGTGGCCACCAAATTATTAGTAGCCTGTCTAAAAGGTAAAGCTCTTGAATGGTTTAAAAATTTAACTTTTGGCTCCATTACTTCATGGGATGAGTTAGGGGATGCATTAAGTAAGCATTTTGAGGATAAATTAGATAACTTGTCTCTAGTAGAGCAGTTGACAACCATTAAGAGAGACCCTCAAGAGAAAATGATAGATTACAATAGTAGATTCCTCAAAACATGGAATAGAATCCCAGTCTTAGTGAGACCATCAACTGACCATGTTTTTCTATATTACTTGCAAATCCTAAATGGTCAAATCTCTATCATGATCTAGTCTATGGGTGGTACTTCTTTACCCTAGGCTTTTGACATAGCTGTCAGGGCTGAAAATTGTTTGATCCAAGTAGGCATGATACAAAGAAGGCCACTCATGCCCATTTTTCCTAGCCTTCAACCCATTGCACCTGCACAAGTACCCCCATTTACCCCTATTCCCACCATATTAGGACCTCAGGCTAGTACTAGTGGCTAGGAGCCAATAGCTAGTTTCTCTCAAGAGTTACAAGAGATAAAGAATAGCCAATAGAGCAGTCAACAAGAAATGACAAATTTGTTGCAGACCTTGACTAAAGAGGTCACAAATTTGAAGAGGCAAGGTCAAGGAATCAGACCACCCTTTCAACCACAAGGCCAAGGTCCTAATCAAAAATATCAAAATCAATGACAGCCTTATCAACAAAATAGGTCACCATACCAAGGAGGGTATCAAGGACAAAAACAAAGTTTTAATTAGAGACCATTCCAACCATATAACCCTGCACCTCTAAATTCTACAAATCCAGTGAGGGATATTGTTCCTAGTCAAAATAATATGGCTATGGATAATGAATGGTGTTTTTCTTGTAATCAGTCTCACAATCAGGCTACATGTTCAAATGGATGGATGAACCAAGCCCTAATGGTTCAAAATGCCTCACATGCTCAATCAGAGGCTTCATCTAGTGGCTCAGTTCCTCAACAAGAATCACAAGAGAATGAGACTGCTCTTTTCAATTGGGAGCAACTAGACTTCAATGGAGTTAATGATGAAGTTTCCTTTGTTGCCTATACAAGGGCAAAGAGAAGAGCTCAAGACATGGAGTGAGTAGATTCCAGTGCCTAAGCTACTACATCAACAGAACCAATTTAACAAGCTACTCCCATCACACCTAAGGAGAGTCCTGCCATTACAAGTAAAGAGGTTCAGACTTTCAAAGAAGTGGAGCCCATCATAGTGAAAGCACAAAAAAGAGTACCCAGTGTAACACCTTTTAATATTGTAGACAATGTGAAGAAGGTGAATGTCACCATGTCTATGTGGGACTCCCTGGCTATTCCGGGGCAGTCTAAAATTTTGAAAAGGGCCATAACTGAGGTAGCAACTCCTCAGCCTACAAAAGAAGTTGCAAGGCCAGTATTGGTTAACACTGATTAAGAAAAGGAGGTTCCAAGTAGCAACTCCAAGGCCAATGCTATGCAAGGTAGGAATTCAAAGCCACCTCCCTTTTATGTATCTTTAATCATTGGAAAATCTTTAGTGCATAATTGTATGGTAGATAGTGGAGCTACTAGCACTGTAATGCCCAAGAAGGTGGCTAACCAATTAGGACTAAAATATGAGCCCTTTCAAAAGAAGGTTACACAACTTGATGGATCCTCAGTCAATACTATAGGTGTGGCCAAGGATATGAGTCTAATCCTTCATGCTAGTCCTAATTTTTCCATCCTTCTTGATATATATAGCATAGATCTCCTTGCATTATTCGCTATATGTCTATCAAGGGAGTTTACAACCAAGATAGGAGGTTACTTATCTTCTGACTAGTCTCACATGCTATTCCATACAAGGTATGGGACCAAGGTCACCATTAAGTTAGAACCATTGGCAGCACACCATATAGAACCATATGTGTCCAATACCATCAATGTAAATTGCCCTGTATTTGATGATAGTGACTTCCAAACTATTAGTGAAGCAAGCACAAAGATAGGAAGTATCCTTGATATTTTACTAGATGAAATTGCTTCAGAGGCCCAAGAAAATCTAATCTAGGATTTTGGTTTGGGAAGTTATTTAATATAAGAAAGTGGAGCCATAGAACCAAGCCTTCTCAAAAAAAACACTGATTCAGAGGATCAGAATAATCAAGTTTGGGAACTATTTTTTGATGGAGCTAGAAGTAGACATGGTTCTAGTGGTGGTGCTATGATAGTGTCCCCAAAGGGAGAAAGGTATTACACTACCTTTAGATTCATTTTCTCTTGCACTAGCAACATTGCAGAGTGTGAAAGCCTTGTGAATGGACTAGAGTGGGCTAGAAAAAGAGGGCTTAAGGCCCTAAAGGTTTATGGTGATAGTGAGTTGGTTTTCAACCAAGTAAGAGGGATAAGTGCAACCAAAAATGACATCATGAAAGCATACAAACATAGAGTTTTGGATGAAATTGAAGATTTTCATGCATTCAATATTGTTTCCATCCCTAGAAAGTGAAATCAAAATGTAGATAGATTAGCTTTTGTTGGATCTCAGTATGACATTCCAAATAGCATTTCAAAAGAGGTAGATCTATAGCATATCAAAGTGATTGTCAAACCCTCTATTCATAATAATGATGTCAATTGGTAGGTGTTTGACAATGATGAACAAATTCTGCAATTCTTGTTTGAAGAGGATGTCTTTTCAAGGTGTTGGGAGTTCTCTTTGATCTTCAACTTGTAGATTTATACTTTGATGGATAACTTTAATATAACTTTGACTCTATCACCACTCCAAAGTCTACAAGGAAGAGGGCCAATTAACAAGGATCAAGAGAGATCCTCCTACACTTTGAGCCTTATTGCTCAAGCAGGTGTACCCTTGATTCACTTCTTGAAAGGAATCACTAAATGATATAAAACTATATACTCTTTACTAACTACTTTAAGATTTTATCATTTGAATGTTTGTGTGTGTGGTTGATGACAATGAAATGCCTCTAGAGGATGGACCAGTGCCTTAACCTAGGGAAAAGAGTCACCCAATTACATACATCAGCTGAAGATCTTGAATCAAACACTCTTGGGCTCAGGATAAGTGCTTTTCTTATTACCCCTCTCCCTCAAACACAAGGACATCAGATTCTCACTTGGTTGTAAACTCATTGAACCCACCCAAAGGACTTTAATCCTAACTTTGCTAGGAACTCAGAGATGACTTCACAATACTCTTTTTTTACCATATGCTAACACACTTTGTGATATTAACATATATGAGCTTAGAACTGAAATAGGAAGACATACACAAATGCAAGATTGGAACTCAATAGTATTTTCATTAACATATTCAAGATCAATATACAATCAAAACAACACAAAGATAGGAAAATACCCAAAATCCCACTCCTCTATTAGTATAACACTATCAACAACCAGCTGGGACCAAAGAAAGTTTGGAACCCCTACAAAATCAACATTTTTGCAACTTATACTCCCTAGTCATCTTGGAATTCTAAAAGAGAATGCAACAAGATACATATGACTTAGGGTTAGGGTTTCAACCACCCAACCAATTAGAAATGGTCATAAAGTTATTACAGGGGTGGAAACCCAGGCAACCAGGAGAAAGAAAATCTTGGAATGATCCTCAATCATGAAAAATTCTCTAAGAAGGTACTAAGAATCATGAACAATGCTTAAAATGTCAACCCTGCAACATGCCTTGAGCACAAAACCACATAGTACAAACCCTTCAGACGATCACTCAACACCTTGGACCACACTGCAACAACAAGCACCACCAAACCAATCAAAATCAGCTGTTAAAACCATAAATTATGGTACTTCCTGTCATTGGAAACCCTCTACAAATTCAAATTTGAAATCAAATGGCTACTTTATGGCACTTTCAGAAAATTGGCGGTTGATATTTGAAATCAAGTTCACTTTAAGTCATGACTGTCTAATCTCTCCCTTTCACGGTCTTTAGATCTTAACTCAACTACCAAAAGACTGAGAAACTTGACCGGGCCCACATCAGGAAGATCGACAGCCATCACAAGTTCACATACCCATCTAGGATTCTATCAGATTACATGCCCACCGTCGGATAAAGAATCTTCCCCCATCTCTGACAACCCACTGACAAGAAACAAAATCAATGACTGTTGTAAGATCTTAAGCCTCTGACATAACCCATAAGATTATACACCATCTGTCGATTCACTGACAGGATCAGGACCCACTGATACATCTGAAAACTAGGTCCCACTGATAGAATTCCACCTCATACTATGTGGACCAATCAAAACACTCTGAATCAGCTCCACCTAACACCGGGACCACCACCAAAGATACATTTGAGACAAATGAGATCAACGGTTGGCATAAGATCTCAAGCCTCTGATAGATTCCATGAGAACTTACACTCGTCATTGGATGGATTATGGATGTCAGGACCCTCTGACCCATCAGAAAATTAGGTCCCACTGACACATGCTAAGTAAGATTTGAAATCAATAGATGGCACATGATCTCAAAGGGGAAGAATATTCCTTAAGATCATGCACCGACCGTAGATTGAAAAGCCTTCACTACAAGCCCCATTGACAGGATCCCTCTTAGAAACACATTGACCAATGAAAGAATTCCAACTGTGCCAACGTGGTAGTGGACCTGCTTGAAAAGAAAGACAACATCATCAGGAAAAATCAATGATCAGCGTAAGATCTCAAGCATCTGACACAGTCTATGAGAACTTACACTGACCGTCAGATGGAAATGTTGTCAGAAAATTGGGCCTAGAAAACACTAAGGCCAAAACATAGGAAAAATTAAAACCCAGGACTTAGGAAGAATTAAAGGGGACCCCGCCGACACATGAAAAACCTAACCGCATGACATAAAGTGAACCCATTTAAATAGCACATGCAGAATATAAGGTTTTAAGTGACCCACGAAAAGGCAATGCAACATTAGAACAGGGCCAGGGTATTTTTAATTTTTTGGACCCAACGGCTACATTTTTGAATTTTTTTACATTAGGGTTTATGTCAAGGACCTAAAAACAATTGTAATGACCAACAAAAAATTGCTAAAGCCATGGAATTTTTTGCACGTGCTAACACAAGGCATAATCAAGAGAGATTATCACAAAATTATGGTGATCAAGTGATACAACTGAAGTCCAATAAGATGCCTAGAGGTCTTGTTACCTTAGAGACTGTCTTCAACAAGGATGATCAAGTTAAGAAAAACAAAGCTGGCCTAGTAGTCCAACAAGAACATTGTGTTGAATTAGAGTTAGAACCAAGTAAGAGCTTACAATTTGGAAAAGTGAATTCTGATGCAAAAAAATAGGCTTACACTCAGCTTTTCAAAGAATTCAGTGATGTTTTTGCATGGCAATATGAAGACCTTAAAGGTTTTAACCTAGCCCTCGCTCAGCATACTATTGAATTGGAACCAAATGCCAAACTAGTGAGGCAGAAGAAAAGGCTTGTTAATCCCAAACTTGAGCCACTTATACATAAGGAAGTCCTCAAATTAATAAAAAGTGGTATCATCTACCCCATCAAGCATACTACATAGGTTTTCAACCTTGTTCTTTTCAGGAAGGAGAATGGGGAGCTGAGGTTATGTGTTGACTTCAGGGATCTTAACATGGCCTCTTTAAAAGACCACCATCTATTACCCTCTATGAAACAAATCTTACAATGTGTCTCTAGATTTGAGAGATTTTCATTATTGGATGGCTATTCAGGATACAATCAGATCTTAGTGAATGAAGAGGATCAATACAAGACTACATTTACAACCAAGTGGAGAACCATGGCTTATCAAAAGATGCCCTTTCATTTGTCAAATGCAGGTGCTACTTTTCAAAAGGCAATGGATATGGCCTTTAAGAGCCTAATGTACAAGTTTGTGTTGGTCTACTTGGATGACATAATTGTCTATTCTAAACATGCAGTAGATCACATCAAACATTTGAGGAAGATTTTTGAAAGGTGTAAAGAGTTTGGGATATCTCTTAATCCCAAGAAATGTGTGTTTGCAGTTCATGAAGGAAAATTGTTGGGATATGTAGTATCCAAAGAAGGAATTACAGTGGATCCTGAGAGAATTGCAGCCATCTTAGAGCTACCATTTCCACATCATAAGAAAGGTCTCCAATCTTTCATAGGAAAGATTAATTTTGTTAGGCATTTTTTGCCTAATATTATAGATTTATTAAAGCCTTTGACAACCATGTTAAAAAAGAGTTCAACTTTTAGCTGGACTAAAGAAGGAAAAGCCAATTTCTAGGCTATCAAAGAAGCCTTGACAGAAGCTCCTGCCCTATTGAACCCAAATTTTAGTAAGGATTTTATCCTTTATGCTTATGGAGGGCATGATGCTATATCTATAATGTTGACCCAAGAAAATTTAGATGGATTGGAGTAGCCTATTGCTTTCTTTAGCAAAGGTTTAGAAGAGTATGAATAGAGATACTCTTTTGTAGAGAAACATGTACTTCTTGTGGTAAAGAGCCTTAAAAAGTTTAGATATTTTTTGACCCATAGCAAGGTATACTTGAAAGTTATTCATCCAAGTGTCAAAGAATTTTTTTTTCCAAAGACCTAAATGAGAAAAGAGCTGGTTGGATCACCAAGGTGATGGAATATGACATAGATATCCAAACTACCAAGCTTGTTAGAGGAAGAGGTCTTTGTGAGCATTTGGCAAGGGATGAAAGTTCAAAGAGACTAGAAAAAATTGATGCATCTCTGGTGGTGCATTCTATGGAAGAACAAGCCAAGGCAACAAGTTGGTTGCCTAATATGATCAACTATTTGAAGATAGGACAATGTCCTGTAGATCTAGATTTAGCAAAAAAGAGGTATTATAGATTACAATATGTTCCTTTTGTGTTGATAGATGGGATTCTTTTTAGAAAGGATCACAGTGGTGTCCTTTTAAGATGCATAGATTCAAAAAATATAGCTGATGTCCTATTTGAGTTTCACAATGGACCTTCTAGAGGTCACTTTTCTCCTAGGACTACTACTTTTAAAATCATGAGGACTGGATACTACTGGCCATCTATCTTCAAGGATAGCCATGATTATGTGAGAAAATGCATCAAGTGTGCCATGTTTGCAAGAAAATAAAGGCTTGCAACCTTTCCCCTACAGCTACTTAGAAAAAAGCAACCTTTCATGAAGTGGGGTATAGACTTCATTGGTATGATCAATCCTCCATCTAGTGTAGGACACAAGTGGATAATCACTGCAATAGATTATTTCACTAGATGGATAGAGGTAGTTGCTTTGAAAGAATCAAATGAGAGTGTTGTATTAAGTTTTTATGATGATTTAATTCATAGATTTGGCACTCCAGATTCCATAATATCAGATAATGCATTGGCATTCACAGGCCTCAAAGTCTCAGAATGGGCAGTCAAGAATGGCATTTACCTAAATACCAGTTCAAATTACTATCCTCAGGAAAATGGCTTAGCAGAGTCAACAAACAAGAATTTGATTAGGATAATCAAGAAGACCCTACAGGACAACCAAAGGGATTGGCATACCAAACTGAGGTCTTCCTTATGGTTGGATAGGATTACTCCAAAGAAGATTATTGGGAATTCTCCTTATGTGTTAGTGTATGGTAGAGAGGCCAAGTTGTCTATCTTAGTTGAATTGCCAGCTCTGGACTTGGCTACTTAGTATGCCCTATTTGAAGAAGGAGATCCCTTGCAGATCAGATATGCTTAGTTGATGGAGTTGGAAGAACTCATAGAAAAATCAATGCAGGATATGGAGTTCCATCAGATTCAAACAAAGAAAAGTTTTGATAAGAGGGCCAGGGTCAAAAATTTCAAGGTTGGGGATGTAGTCCTCAAGTGGGATGAGTTCAAATCCAGACCTAGCAGGCATACAAAATTTGATTCATTCTGGGGTGGACCATTTGTTATAATAGAGTGCAAGGGAACTAATGCTTTCCAGCTATCAACACTTGAAGGGGTTCCCCTACCAATTTCAGTAAATGATTTCCACTTGAAGCCCTACTTTGAGGTTAATCCCTCCCTATAAATTTTTGTAATTATGTTTCTTGTTTTTCTTTCCCTATTTTCCTAGGTTAGTTTTTGACTTTTCAAGAGGTGCCTATGCATAGGTTTGTCTTTCTAGTTCAAGGTTTGTCCCTCTGTCAAAGTTTTGTTCTTAGAAATGACTTCATGCCCAATGGATTGCTAAAGGCCACTAGTTTCCATGTCTAGCAGGCTGAGATCCAGCAGAAATTGCCAAAATGTTCCCCAAAATTTCCTTTCCTATGCAATTTGGCCTAGTCTACTCTGTCTAGCATTTTTAATCCTATGTTAGCCCCCTGAGAATTTTTATGAATTCTGTGCCTTTTCCTTGGCCTCTGCAATTGTTTAGTTCTCTAGTTTGAAGGCCATTAAAAATTCATATGTGAACGTTTAAAACCCCATAAACCATTTATTAAGCCTTGGCCCTTTCTAATTTAATATTTTAACCTTTCGGGCTACTTATCTCTGAAAGACCCACATGCTATTATTTTCCTAAGGTCCTACCACCTATTTTCCTAATTTTCCTATGTCACAGCCTTTAATATTTCCCCCAAGCCCAATTTTCATTCATAGTTAGATCCAATAGTTATCGCATGATCTCATGGGATCTTTTGATCCCATGTGGTCATGTGACAACCATTGATGCGGTATCAATGAAGATTTGTAGTGGACCTGAAGTATAAGGTAGGCCCCATTTGATCAAAGATCTATAGTGGTCACATGTTCACATGGAATCTTTCAATTCCATGCGATCATGTGATGGCTGTTAAATCTGCTTTACTGCCAAGCCTCCGATGGTGGCTCCTCGGGTGGTGACATGTTTAGTTTTCAGTGGCTGGCCAAGTGATGACAGGGCTATTGGTGGGTCTGATGGTTAGTGGTTCTATAGAGATGCCAACTTGTCCAAGATCTATGGTGGTCACATGTTCCTATGGGATCTTTTGATCCCATGCGATGATGTGACCACCATCTGATCTTCTAGTGTTTAAGTTAATGCCATCGTGAGACCATCTGACATGCTTGATTCTTATTGGTTGCTAGGTGGAATAGTTGGTGGTTGTCAGTGGGGCTGAGTATCTTAAGTGTGTTGGTAGTTGAAGAGGATCCAACGGTGGTCGCATAACTACATGGGATCTTCCAATCCCATGTGATCATGCGACCACCGTCCAATGCAAGGTTAGGTTTCTTCTACCTTCTAAGGTGTCGGTCGACTATGACATGCTCATTTTCTATTGGCTCTTGACTGATGATTGGGCCTTTGACCTTTTCCAAGAAGGAATTGCAATATCTTTCATTGGTTTTCTTCTATTTGTTCTTGTAGAGATCATTTGCAAGCAGGGGTAGCTCAAAATTTATGTTTTCAGGGGCAGTTACAGTTGGAAAGGTGATGCAGAGATCTAGGTAGCTATTCTTGATGGATTCTTACCTTCTAAGAGTATCAGATTTGATAGTTATGGTAGGCCTGACTTGTAGAGAAGTAGTTCAATCAAGGTTTTTGTCTGGAGGAAATTTCATTACAAGGATGGACACGCAAAGACATATCTAATCGGTTGAGATATTTTCATGAACATTTATGGTTAGAAATGACAGGTTTAGGGTTGGATTATTTTTAGGCAGATTTATGTAACCCTAATGATATTTTTGCTCCTATCTATGTGCAGTAGAGGAGATGTATATAATTAATTTTTGGGAGCTTTTGAAGCTCAAAGTTTATAGTTGGTAAAAAAGAGAGTACATCTTTCTAATAAGTTATCTAAGGCACTCTTTCTACCCTCTGGCTTCTACAATTGTAACCTTTCATTGACTATTTGGATATTGCAAAGTGTATTGTGACATTCTTTGATGTCCCCTATACCTTCTTGTTTGACTTTTCTCTTATTGAATTCAGTAGATGTATGTTTCAGTGATATTTTTAAGGTTCTTGATCTCTCTTTCTTTCTGCATTTATGTGTATGCTTGTGAATGATCTGATTTGAATTCTTTTGTGGGTATACTTCCACCTCTAGCAATCTATCTCATTCTTATACCTAATTGCAGAGGTGAATGTTTGCTTGCAGGTTATAGTTTGTGTCTAAATTTTTAGAGTGCTACTGCTTTGTGAAATTTCACTCTTTCCTTGTATAGCATCTCTTTATTGTAGACCCCTCTATAAAATATTGATGCAATCCTATTCATTGAGTTGTGATCTCCTAGACTTAAGATTGTGTATTGATTTCATCCTTTATACTACAATTCATACCATATTTTCAGTGTATCACCTAGAAGATAGTTTGCTTTCCAATCATTTCCCTTTCTGCATTCCTTCTATCCCTTTCCCCCAAACATTTACTTTCATGTCAAGAGAAAATTAACGTGATTATCTAAGAGGAACCAGCCTAGAACCTGGAGGTCTCATCTCAGTTAGCATAGGTCCCACACCTAGAGATGATTCCCATGTTATACTAGGTTATCAAGACTACGAGAGCTTGAAACAAGGGTGCAAACTTAGTGTATAACAAGAACAAGAATAAATGCTCATGAAAGTTAGGACCAAAAAAGTATACCCACAAGTAGAAAAAGTAATAAAACATGTCCTCATGCCCCCATTCTTCTAGCTCAACATCATTGAAAACTATTAGGGAGAGAACACTCATCAATGAAATCATCATAGACAACACACAAAGAAATAAAGTCAAACAAGTCTTAGTGAGGCAAGTGTTTATGTGTGTGTGTGTAGGTCATAGAGTCAAACTTTGAGTATCACATATGCGAATGAAAAATACCATATCATGCTAGACTGCGGATAAGATATCCGATAAGTGTTGAGAAACACTTGACACTAGGGTAGTGTTGAAAAACACAGTTTGGGGTGGTGTTGAAAAATATCATTTGCAAGATGTCCTAAAGACCAATGCATCTTAGAGACCAAAGCTAACATAGTGACACCCCCTAGATAAAGATAGAGACCAATTCCAAAGTAAGGCAACAAGGTCAAGGCATGATGGAGAGAGGCTAAGTGTCAAGGATGCATGCTAAGAAACAAGGGTGCAAAGGCCTCAAGTAGTGTCTGTTTCCAGGTTTTCACCACTTGGAGATTTTTGTATTTTTGCTACCAAGGTGCTTGTTTCAGGTTTTCACCTAGGCACTTTTTCTATTTTTTTGAACTTTTTTGTATTTTTTTTTTTTTTGTATTTTTTTAGGACTTTATATGCTTTTTAGGATTTTTTCAGCATCATATATGAATTTTTTTGGAATTTTTTTAGGATCAATAAGTATGTACAAAGGATGCCCCTAGATAGAATAGGCATCATGGATAGAACTTCTTGAGGTGCAAGACATTGATAGGATTAGGGAGTTGTTCTCCCTCTAGATCAGATAGTAAATAAGCACCCGTACCAAAAGAAGCAGTAATGATGTATGGTCCAAGCCAATTAGGTTTGAATTTGCCCTTTTGTTCTCTATGTTGTTGGTTCTTAGGTTTTTCTGGTAGGACAAGATCCCCCACTTGAAATTCTCTAGGGAAAACCTTCTTGTTGAATACTTTGGACATACACTTTTGGTAGACTCTCATGTGATCAAAGGATGCTTTACGCTTTTCATCTAGAAGTTCTAGTTCTTGAAGTCTCATGGCATAGTAGTCTTCATCTGTCACTAGACCTTTAAGGGAAACTCTAAGAGAAGGAATCTCCACCTCTAAAGGTAACACTGCTTCAGCACCATAAGTGAGGGAAAAAGGAGTAGCCCCTGTTGGAGTACAAATACTCATTCTATAGGCCCATAAGGATGGATTTATCTGTAGATGCCAATCTCTACCATTCTTGTGAACTATTCTATGGAGGATTTTGAGAATGGTCTTATTCAAAGCCTATGCTTGTCCATTTCCTTGCAGGAAGTAAATGGAAGACCAATGTTGTTTTATCTTGAATTTCTTGCAAAGATGGTTAAGGTCCTTGTTTATAAACTGACCTCCATTATCAGTGATTATTTTAGAAGGCACTCCATACTGACAGATGATATGGTTCAAAATAAACAAAGAAACTATCTTCCCTGAGGCAACAGAAAGTCAGACAGCTTCTACCCATTTGGTAAAGTAATCAATAGCAGTGATAATGAATTTGTGTCCACTTGATGAGTTGAGATGAATCTACCCAACAAGGTCAAAGGTCGAGTGTTGAAATGGCCAATGAGAAATAGAAGGAATAAGCTCCCTACCTAGAGCATGTATCAGGTTTTCATGTTTCTGACACTTTTTGCAAGATTTAGTGAAAGCTACTACATCTGTCTGCATGGTAGGCCAATAGTACCCCACCCTAAGCAACCTTCAAGCCATGGCAAGACCATTAGAATGTCCTCCACAAATGCCCTTGTGAATGTTAGCTAACACTTGGTTGGACTCATCCTTTTCTAAACACCTAAGAAGTGTCCCATCTAAACCCCTCCTATACAAATCACTAGAGATAAGGGTGTGGTGAGAGGCATTTTAGGTTAAGTTTCTTCATTTAGAGTGATTGAAGGTTTTGGGAATAGTACCGTCATGGAGGTATGAGTAAATGGCACCATAGCAGGATTACTCATGGCCAATAAGGGTACAAACAAGTTGGCTTTTTTGGGAGTCATAGATAGGGTAGCATAGCTCTTCCACTAGGAATTTGAATCTAGACTCATGTTGTTCTAGCTAAAGAAGTGAAGCCAATGTAGCCATAGCATTAGCTACTTTATTCTTTGCTCTAGGGATTTGTTGAAATTTAACAAAGGTGAAATATAGTCACAATGAATCAACCATTTTCTTGTAGGGTACCAATTTTTCATCTTTGGTTTGGTATTCTTCATTAACTTGGTTGACTATTAATTGTGAATCCCCATAAATATTCAGCTTTGTGATTCTCCACTCTATTGCCATTTTTAATCCATTTATCAAGGCCTCATACTCAAAAATGTTATTTGTGCATGGGAACAATAGTTTGTAGGACTTAGGAATTGTGTACCCATGAGGAGAAACAAATAACACTCCTGCACCTGAACCATTTTGCATGAAAGAGCCATCAAAAAACATCTTCCATGTTCTTGAAATCATGTACATTATGTGCTCATTTGGAAATTCAATTTGAATTGGTGCTTTGTCTCGAATTGGAAAATCAGCCAATTGGTCTACAATGGCTTGTCCTTTTATAGCCTTATGCTGAACATACTCTATGTCAAATTCTGATAAGATCATCATCCACTTAGCAAGTCTACCTATGAGAGCAACCTTACCAAGAAAATATTTGAGAGGATCAATTTTTGCAATGGGGTGTATTGTATGCATAAGCATGTAATGTCACAACTTTTGAGAAGCAAACACCACCACTAGGCAAGATTTTTCAATACTAGTGTAGTTGACCTCATATGACACAAGAGTACAACTGATGTAATAGATGGCTCTTTCTTTTCTAGTATCATCAAGCTGAGCCAATAATGCCCCTAGGGAAGATTTTGTTGCTGACAGATATAATATGAGTGGTTTTCCTGGGATAGGAGGCATTAAGATTTGAGGATTGGCCAACTACTTCTTGATTTGGTCCACGCTTTATTGACAATCTTCATTCCAGACACATTTAATCCCTTTGTGTAAAGTCTTATTAAAGGGTTGAGCTCTATTAGCTAGTTATGAAATAAACCTCCTTATAGATTGAAGGCATCCTTGAAGACTCCTCATTTGGTTGATGTTTTTGGGAGGCAGCATATCCAATATTGCTTGAACTTTTTCTAGATCCACCTCTATTCCTTTAGATGAAATCATAAATCCTAGGAGTTTTCCAGAGGTGACTCCAAATGTACACTTTTTGGGATTTAGTCTTAATTGAAACTGTTCCATATGATCTAGAATGACTTCCAAATCACCTAGGTGTGTATCCCTTTTTTTAGATTTTGCCAGGATGTCATCCACATAATCTTCCATATTCTTATGCATCATGTCATGGAAGATAGTAGTCATAGCTCTTTGATAAGTAGCTCCTGCATTTTTTAATCCAAATGGCATGACATTCAAGAAATAGGTTCCCCACGCACAAGTGAATGCAGTCTTTTCCTGGTCTTCAGGAGCTATCTTGATTTGATTATACCCAGAAAAACCATCCATCAAAGAATAGATCTCATAGCCTATGGTCATGTCCATTATCATGTCTATGTTTGGAAGTGGAAAATCATCCTTTGGGCATGCTTTATTAAGATCTCTAAAATTTGTGCAGACACAAATGGACTTGTCATGTTTTGAAACTGGTACAATATTGGATATCCATTTCGCATAATCAATGGATCTTATAAATCCTGCACTGAGGAATTTTTCTAGTTTAGCTTTAACAAGAAGAGCTATGTGAGGATGCATTTTCCTCAACTTTTGTTTTACTGGTTTGACACCTAGAGCTATGGACAAATGATGCATAATGAGATTAGTGTCCAACCCTGGCATGTTTGAGTAAGTCCAAGATGATCTTCTTAGTCTGTAGGAACTTGGTATATGCTTCTTTTTCCTATATTGATAAAGACTGAGCTAAATGCACTATTTTTGGAGCTTCCTATGTATTCAAATTAACTGGCTGTGTAGGCTCAACAAGCACTAAAGATCTATCCTAAAAGTAACTTGGGAGATGATCAAGTATCTCATCCTTAGGTGCATCGGAGAGGTTTTCACCCTCAGATACGTCCTTTATTTTTATTTTTTAGGTTCTGACACTGCCACACAGTGGTTTTTCCCATCAGAACTCTTATTCTTTTTTCTTTTCTTTTCATTTTGTGACTAAGGTACTTGATATCTGGTTCTGTCATGCTTGTAGTTGGTTCACTGGTGGAAGAGACCATAGGTTCAAGGGCATTTAGGTAACATGCTATCTCATAGTCATTTTGGAAAGTTAGGAGCTAAGGCTCTTGATAGCACTGAGACCAATCAATTAGGTGAGGATTGGCAAGCGGTAGGTCAATGACTGGTTCAATATTGTGTATGTGAATGGTATCATCTCTAGTGATTGCAGAGTTAGGATCCGTCAAGTATCCCTCTAAGGTACCCAAATCAAGACTTGTCCTACCAAGAAAAGCATCATCCACTAAAGTGACTCATGGATTCCAATCCTCTAATCCTACACTAGACTCATTGGCTACCTTGAGTTGGGAACCATATGTATGGACAACATCAATGTCCATGTCAACTATAGAATAATCAGAGAGAGTCTCCCATTCATACTCATGTGAGTCTGTATTTGAATCCCGACTGGGATGTTTACACCAAGCATGTTTTTTAGGCCTTGAGGTAGAGGCTTTGATGTCACCAATGGTAACACCTTCTTGATTTCTATTTGTGTATTGATGTTCTTGAATAGGATCCTCAACATGATCTTCAATAGTGGGTACTTCTTGTTCTAGGTTTGAAACTGTTGGATTGGTAACTGGAGCATCTAAATCTCCCCAAAGGAGATTGGTGGAAGGGACCCAATATTCACACCTATCTTGTTGATTTTGCAAATCAGGTATGTAGCTTGATTCATCATCACTATCCATCACAAAAAGGATAGGAGTAGTTTCCTTATTTTGACTTTCAAAACCTGGGCCAACCGTTGTCTTAGATCTGTGGCCAAAGAGAACATTATTGAGTGGTTCAACCTTAGCATCTAATCTATGACTGAGAGGACCATGACCTTGGTAGCCCATATTTTTTTCCAAAGTGTATCCTCTCCCATAAGCTTTAGGAGATGGGGAGAAATTTTCATTATGCTTGTATTTTTCCTCCTTGTAAATCCAATCTCTAATAGCTACCTCTTCTTTTTCATCTTCGATGGGCACTGAGGACTCTACAAATGTACCAAACAAAGTCATTGCTAAAGATGAGGGATGCATCTATTGTGAAGGTTTACCATAGGACCTAGGTGAGACTAATAGTTTTTTAAAGGAGTCAATTTGATAACCCCCCATACCAAGGTCTATGGATTTAAACTTATCCTGGCATTGTGCTAAAGTTGCATCAAAATTCCCTGCTTCTCTATTGAGAGGAACATGAGTCCCTACTAAAATTGCATTAATAGATAATGTGCTATCCCTGGGTATACAAACTTCTACTCCATTATAGGGGAACTTAACACATTGGTGTTAGGTGGATGGCACTACTTGCATGTCATGGATCTACGGTCTACCAAGTAGGATATTATACACTAAAGGACCAGCATCAACAATTTGGAACAAAATCTCCTTTTCAACAGGACCAATCCTAATAAGAAGGATGGCCAAACCTTTGGAGCTTCTCTCTACCTCATCATAGGCTTTAATGGTGATTTTCTTCTGGGTATCAATAACTTGCTCGGAATAACCCAATATTTTCAATAAACTCAAGGAACAAATATTGAGCCCAATACCCCCATTAATCAACACACACCTGACACAGGTCTTGTGAATCATGACTTTGATATGAAGGGCAAGATTATGTGTATGGCTCAAGGCTTTGTCATATTCTTTTGAGAATGTGAGGTAATGAGGGCTGGCAAGGTGGTTAACCATATTTTGGAATTGCTCAACATCTATGTTGTTAGGAACATTGGCTATACACAAAGCATCCTGAAGGACACGCTTATTCTTGGAGACAATTCTAGGAGTTCAAAAATTGAAATTTGAGCTAGCCTTCTTTGTAACTAGTCAACAAGATTGTATCTTATTTCAGGATTGACTTCTGACTTGGTGGCGACATTCTTAGATGTCACTTGCTTGGGTTTGCTAGACTGATTGGAACTAGGACCTCTAATAACCACATGACCTTGACTTTGGCATTTGGTGACAATGTTAAGAGCTTGGGATGACCTTTGAGAGTGAGGACCCCTAAGCACCACCATGGGTTCTTCATCAAATATAGGAGGAGATCCCACATCATGACCATAAGAATCTTTGTTTCACATCATGTTGACATTTTCCTCGACAATCTCAAGCATATTAACCACATTTTTTGCACTTGTGTAAGTATAGTTGATTTTGGCCTTGCCATTCTTGGGTTTAGAGGTTTCCCCCTTTTCATATTTGGGCAAAGACTCCTTGAATTATTTATGGTCTACATTGTATTCGACCCATCAATCTGAAGTTTACCACTTTCAATAAGATCCTGAATGAGGTGTTTAAGTTTCCAGCAATGTTCGATGTCGTGTCCAATGACATTGTGGTATTTGCAGAAAGATTTTTCATTCCACCAATGTGGCTTAACATCAAGTATGTGTAAATTTTCTAGATCTTGTGGTTGTGGAAGATTATTGGCAATAAGGGTCTTGAAAACATCCTTGTAGGAGTCACCCAATTTACAAAACTATTGTAACTTTTTATTGGGCTTTTCTTGATACTTAGGTTTATGCTCTTGTTGGTTGGAGGATGTATTGAGCTTCATAGCTTGGACTACACTAGAAAAATGGAGGACTCCTTGATCCTTGGGTTGGGAAGAGTCCACAACTTCGTCATTGACTACTTGCTTATTCTTGTTCCAGTGCGAGTGTTTTCCTTTGTCCTTATTGGCATTGTTAGGATTTTGACCATTGTTGTTATTTCTTTGTTGGGTCAAAATGCCTTGTTCTTTTAAGACATCCTCAATTTGACATGTAGTCTCAACCATAGTATCGAAGGAATTGAGACCATCTTTCAAACCTCATAATGCATTTCAGGCACCAAATTACTAACAATGATGTCAATCCTTTCATGCTCAGGAATAGTCCTAGAATAGCAGGAGCACGATCATCTCCACCTTTGCAAGAAGGTAACAAAGGATTCCCCTTGGTTTTCTTTCAAATTGCATAAGTCCAACATAGTGACTGATCTTGATAAGTTCTATGCAAAATGTTGAATGAATCCATGGACAAGTTCTTTGAAAGTTTTGACGGGAGGGGTTATGTTGGTAAACCACTCCATGGCTTGGCCCTTAAGGCTCATTGGAAATAATCTCATAAGGTAAGATTCATCTTGGTTGAACTCAAAACTCATGATGTAAAACTGACACACATGATCATGTGGGTCACCATTGCCATCATACTTGTCATATTGGGGAATTTCAACTTTCCTAGGATAATTTGTCATAGTCACACTTTTGTCAAAAGGATTAGGACAAATAGAATCAAGTGAAAAGGAAATTTTAGGTTCCAATACCTTTTCCATCATTCTTTTGAGTTTCTTGATTTCCTCTTCTTGAGAGGGTCCTTGTTTCTTGATTCTCCTATCCACATCAAAGTTGTAAGGGACTCTAGCACCCTTGTTAATCAAACTCTCTAGGAACCTATCTTTGTTTTGATCAAGGTACTTCTTGACATATTGTTGGAATAGTGGCTCTTGTTGCATTCTCATAAAATCTTGATCATCAAAACTTGCACTACTTCCTCCATGTTGAGAGCCATGATGAGCTTGTTGGGAGGGTTGTCTTGAGTTCCTAGGAGGTGTTCATCTCCTATGTTTTGAAATCCTCCTTCCTCTAGGACTAGGAGATCTTGAAGGGTTCCTTGACCACCTTCTACTTCTTGGGGTTCTTGAGGGAGTAGAGGGTGGAGAGTTTTTTCCACTGTTGGCACCCCTTTTGTTAAATTGGTCATTGAGTTGTTGGGCTAAAAGCCTATCTTATTCCTCTTGGAATTCTTTTCTTCTCAACTCTAGAAAGGCTTGTTGTTCTTCTTCTAGGTGTCTAAACCTTTCTTCTTTAGTGGCTTGTTTGTCCAAAAAGGCTTTCTTTTCGTGCTCAATTCTTTTAAGCCTTTCATTAGCATATCTTGAGGTTGTTTTGAGTGGTGAGTTGGACCTTGAGTGTTTGAACAAGTCATTAGTGAATGTGGCATTCACATGAGCATCACCAGATTCATTGTTTTGGTCATCATGTTGTGACCATGCATCTTGGTGAGCTTGCCCATAATGTCTTTCAACTCTTTGATGGGCATCTAAATATCTTGAGTTAATAGGGGGTGATTCAGGGTTGTCATAATCAAACCACATGTTATCCCTATGTCTTTGGAAAATGTCATCAAGAGTTTGATCCATTGCTTCTCTTTGTTTCCTAGTCAAAGCGTAGCTCATATCCATATTTGATTGAGAAGATGGTAAAGAGATACTCAACTCACTAGGATTGCTCTTTGGGTCAAACCAAGCCTTGGACTCACTCCTAGGTGATTGATCAAAGATGGGCTTCTTCCTCTTTCACTTTTGATGAGTTTGGATTAAGGGTAATTGTTCAAAGACAACTTGAGGTCATTTTCCTTGACTAACTTGGTACCTTGTCGTAACTGACATGAAAGAAAAAGACCCATGGTGATAAGATGACCTTATGAAATGTCAATATCAAACTAGGATAGTGAAAGTGTTCAATTGTCCAAAAAGAGATGGTAAGATAGAAAGCTACAAAAGGTGCAAACCAACACTACCAAAGAGGTGTATAATAAAAGGATGAGTATCCTAACACATATGGACCAGGAGGATGGATTTTCCAAATATATAATTGAAATTGAATTTTGATGGAGGTGAATTGGACAAAAGAGTACTAAAACTCTCCAAGCGTGTTACCAAAGAATCTAAAGGTGTACTTTTTCAACAAGGATAATTCCTAACTTATCGATGCCAAGAAAGACTACTTTGTAAAACTAGAGAACACTAATTCAAGGAATCTAAAAACAAGAACCCAAGGTACAAATAGGTTTCTAGTAGCAAAGTAAGCCACCTACTAAAATCTAGTCGACTAAGGAAAAGACTGAAAATTGCATAAACTAGACAGACAGCAAAAGGGCTCTATGCGACATTTTCCAGGATAATAGTATGACAGATTTTGACCAAGCAATATTTCTTAGTAAGCAGTGCGATAGTTTCTAGGCAGCCTGTGTGATACTTTCTAGGCAAGCAATGCGATAGTCTTCTAGTCACGAACTATCGCATGATAATTCTCAGTATAGTATGCAATACAGATTCAGGATCATATGACTCTTGACCAATGAGTGCTAAAAATCTTAGTTTTAAGGGTAGTTTGTTCAAAATTTCAATTTGAAGGTTGGATTTTTTTATTTCAAGCATAGTGATAGCAGTAAATAGATAGGTTTGCAAATAGTAAGTGATCAAACATGTCATAAAACACTTGCACAAGGGAAAAAACCAACCTTGCCAAGACAAGAAATTTGTGATATCAAAGAAATAAAATCCTATGAATGCTACCGTGATGTTTGATATTTGAGAATGTTTACACGGGTAGATCACAACGAGAACACTTCAAGCACTTACTAGCCTAAAAAGACAATAGCTCAATACTTAACAACTTGGACCACACTTGATGCTCCATTGCCTCACACAAAGTGGTTACCCATAATAGATATTGGCTTTGTCATGGAAATGTCAATGACACAACCAAAGGAACACAGATGGTGAGTAATCTTGGGGTGACCTAGGTTAGTCCACTAGGATCGATCCTTGCACCAAGAAGGTAAGTGGTAAAATAGGGTGGCTTCTATCTATGGTTCTTAATAAGGGCTTCCATTTGTAATTCACCTCTTGCTCCCCAAAGGAACTCCTTACCTTGCGGTAAGTAATGGACCTCACGGCCACAAGAGTACCTTAAGCATTCTTGCTCAACACTTTCCTCATGGTCACAATCCCATAAGTACTCACATCAATTGAAGACAAGTACTACTTCTACCAAGGTTTTGTGTCCTTGATAGCCTTGAGTTTATAGTGGGTCGGAACAGCAGGCAAAAAGCTTGTCCCCACTTGGGTCATTCCTCTTGATTGCCTAAGAGCAGGCCCACTAAAGGATTCTAAAACCTAAACAAAGAGTGGATCAACCTTTGAGGGTCAGGATTTCTATTTCACCTCAAGGGTGAAGAGAATAATCTCCTAGCTCAAAAATATCTCCCAAACACACCAAGCAAAGGTTCAATTACCCTCTTGCTTTCAAAATCTAAAGATGGGTCAAGATTTTCTGGTTCACCACAAGGGTGAAGAGCATACTTCTCCTACCACCCCAAGATTCCTACAACAAGATATTAAGTTCCTAATAAATGAAACAACTAGTATATGTCGCACTCAAAAGAAAACAATTAAACAAGCACTTGATTGGTTTTTATGCTTTGGGCAGCCCTACAAAAACCGTTAGTAGCCCTTGTGCATTTGGAGCTTTGACATGCATTCTTTTTAAAAAAATAATCAAGCAATAGGAGCACCTACAAGCACCAATTGTTAACCCTAAAAAGGTTATCACATCAAAAACCAAATGAAATCTACAAATAGACCCCTGTTCTACAACAGCAAATAAAAAATCCAAATCAAACCAAGTAAATCTTGCAAAGAAATGACAAAAATTGCTCACTTCCAGGCCTAGGTGATATTTTTGTTAGACGAACAGTCATGCGATATTTCATTCTATACTGGTGCGATAATATATCTCCATGCAATATTTCCTAATAACTGTGTGCAACACAAAACAAAACAAGAATGCGATATAATCTGCCAAAGCGTGCAATATTTTAACTAGTAAAATATCACACTGGTATGTAGGAAACTATTGTACAACACTAGAAAAATGTCGCATGATAATTCTATCAAAAAAAATAAAGAGCAAATTTTGACGAAACAATAAGAAAATATTGACGAAAATGTAGAAAATGAAGGAAAAAACAAGAATGTTCTACCCCATAGTGGGCACCAAAAATGTACACACTAAATACTGCACTTCTCTAATTCATTACTTCCAAGAGGATCCATGAATGGGAAACCTTGAGAAAGTGACCTAGAGCTCCCTAGGCATGGAGTCACAAGGATGTTGATGGTGCTCTCAGCTAGAGCTATTGAAGCATGCAACCTTGCTAGTAAACCACACAATGGGAGATTCAAAGAGACAAGGGCAATAATGGAAATATCCTCAAGAATCAACAATAAAAATGCAATGCAATGTAAGCTATGCTAAGAATGGAGATGCAAGCTAAGCTATGAAAGGAAAGTATTACAAACCCTTGCTATTTAAGCTATGTGAGCTAATCTAAAGCATAAAGGAAACTAAGCTAGATGCCATGAAAGCTATGATGCAAGAAAGAAACTAGAATGAAAGAATGATCTCCAAAAGCTCCAAAGTCTCCAAGAAATCTTGTAGCATAAGATTAGCATAAAAAATTGGGATCTAAGAATGAGAAAAGAGCTCTCCTTTTAAAGGAATTGAAAAGGAATGGACCATGGAGATTAAGAGGCAAAATATTTAATCAAGGGTCAAGCTTGAAAGAGGAGCAATCCATGTGCACAAATATGCTGCAATGAGAAAATAAGAGTTGACTTTTGTGTCCATATGAGACAAAAAGTGCTTTTCTTCTTTTTATAAAATAAGAATAATGCTTTATTTGTGCAACTTAGGATAAGAGGAAAGTGGGGGCTTTTTATTTAATAAATGGGGAGTAAATTCCTTTTAAATAAATAAAGACTTAGGATAAAATGGTTAGCCCATAGAATAATCGAATAAATGATAAAATAGGATTTGATCAAGGAAATTGATATAATTGATAAAATGTTGATTTTTGAAAATATTGATTCAGGGATTTGATAAATTGTTGAATGGGGGCCCAAAGTCTAGGTGACCATTTTAGGGTGCATAAAAAATGTATTGATTTCTCATTGCAAACATAAACATCTTTTACAAATTCAAGCTTCACCCAAAGAGTGAAAATTAGCATCAACTCACAAAACAAATATTCCGATGAAAACTTGAATAGATGAAACATGCATCTTGCCTTAGTTAATATTGGATAGGGGAAGAACCCCTAACTAACCTCAAAGATACTCAAAAGAATATTTTGGTAGTGGTCTAGTAAATATATCAGCTATCTTCTCCTTTGAATTCACATACTCCAATATCACATGCTTTTCTTGAACTTGCTCTCTCAAGTAATGATACTTATAGAAATGTGCTTTGTCTTTTAATTCATCACCAAATTCTTTGATATGTTAATAGCACTAGTACCATTATAGTAAATTATAACTAGATCAACAATTTATTCTTGTATAACTTCAAATAATTGTTTGATCCACATACTGTCTGAATAACTCATAGTTGCAACAACATACTTAGCTTCAGAAATAGACTATGAAATACAACTTTGTTTCTTGCTTAACCATGTGACTAAACTTTCTCCTAAAAGGAAAGCTCTGCCACTTTCTCTTTTTCTATCATCAATGTTTCCATCCCAATCAACATCAGTGTATACTTTAAGATCAAAATATCCTCCTCTTGTGTATAGAAGAACAAAATCTTCAGTCCCTTTCAGATATCTAAATATTCTTTTCACTACAGATATGTGTGTTTCCTTTGGGTTGTCTAAAAATCTAGCAACTATACTAACAACATCAGTAATATTAGGTTAGTTTTGAACAACATATTGTAGTTTACCAATCATGGATTTGTAAAGTATTTCATTTACTTCCCTTGTTTCATCTTCCTTTGATAATTTACAAGTAGTAGCCATCAATGTAGCAACAAATTTTGATTCTTCCATATTGAATGTCTTTAGGATCTTCTTGATGTACTTTTACTATGTTATGTAGATCCCATCTTTAACTTGTTAAATTTGTAGTCCAGTAAAGAATTTAATCTCTCCTATCATGCACATCTCAAATTCCTTTCTTGTCTCTTCAGAAAATGATTTGGAAATTGTCTCATTTCCTCCAAATATAATATCATCAACAAAAATTTCAGCAATCAAAATCTTATCAGTACTATCACATTTCACATACAAATTATTTTTGTCACTTCTTTGAATCCAATATTGACTAAATATGAGTTTAATCTTTCATACCATGCTCGGGGTGATTTCTTCAAACCATAGAGTGCCTTGTGTAGTTTTCATACCATATCCTTGTTATAATTTTCAACAAATCCTTCAGGTTGATCAATGTACACTTCTTCTTCAATAATTCCAATTAAAAGTGTAGTCTTATCATCCATTTGATAAAATTTGAATCCTTTATAGGAAGTATATGCAAGTGAAATTCTTACACCTTCTAATCTATCAACAAGGGAAAATATCTCACTATAATCAATACCTTCTTCTTGTGCATACCCTTCACATACTAGTCTTGCTTTATTTTAGATCACATCTCCATTCTCATTTCGTTTATTCCTAAAAATACACTTTATGTCAATCACATTCTTATCCTTGGGTTTCAATACTGGTAACCAAGTATTGTTCTTTTTAATTTGATCAATCTCTTCTTTCATTGCATTAATCCAGTCTTCATTTCCAAGTGCATCCTTGACTAATCTTGGCTCAAATTCAGAAATCAAACATGTATTATCTTTCAAATTACTTCTTTTCATGACTCCTGCATTCTTGTCTCCAATAATTTTTCTTGGTGAATGGTGTCTTCTCACATATTTTTATAATACAAGCTCAGTAGGCTTTTCATCAGTATTTTTATCTATTGGTGGAGGCTCAAATTTCTCCTTAGTTTATTCTTATTGTATCTCAATTGCATTAACCAAAATACCTTCATGTACATATACAAATATTTGATAATCTTCAGGTTCTCTTTTTCTATCTTCTTCCTTTCTTTCTATAAATTCATCAAATCCTCACATTGCACTTTATACAATTTTGTTAGTGTCCTTAATCAAACATTTATAGGCTTTTCTATTTGAGGAGTATCATAGGAATATTCCTTCATCTGCTTTAGAATCAAACTATCCATTCCTATCATCTTTCAGCTATAATATCTACTTCCAAAAATTTTTAAGTAACTAACATTTGGTGTATGCCCATACCGGAGTTCATAAGGTGTCTTTTTTATACCTTTCTTCAATTGTACTCAGTTAAGTGTGTAGACAATAATACTGGTAGCTTCTCTCTAGAATATTTGTGCAACCTTTTTGTCAATCAACAATGTTCTAGCACAATCAACTATAGACCTATTCCATCTTTCAACTATACCATTTTTTTGTGGAGTCCTCGGTGTAGATACTTTCCTTTTGATTCTATTTTCATTGTAGAAGATAGTAGATTCATCAAAAATAAATTCACCTCCTCTATTTGATCTTAAACATTTTAGCTTCTTTCTTGTTTCCTTTTCAACTCTTGCCTTATATGATTTAAACATTTGGAATGCATTAGACTTCTCTTTTAGAAACATTACCGACATCATTATTGAGTAGTCATCAACAAACAAAATGAAATACTGATCACCATAATAACTTTGTATTCTCATAGGGCCACAAAGATAAATATGTACTAATTCCAAAATACCATTATATGAGTAAGTATTTCTTGAGAAACTTGATTTTGTCATCTTACCAATTTGACATTCCTTACACATCACTTTATCAAGTTTTCTTAATTTGGTAGACCTCTGACTCTATTCTTTTTTCTCACCTTAATCATATTGTCAAAATTTACATGACAGAGTCTTTTATGCCATAACCAAACATCCTCAAATTTAACAAACAAGAAAATCTTTGGAGCATTATCAAGAAAAAATAGATCATCTTTGGATTATTCACCGATTCCAATCAAATCTCCATCAATACCATAAATCTTCACTTTTTTGTTTTGAAACTCCAGTCGGTGACTAGTGTTGTTCAATTGTGCAACACTAAAAAATTTATAGTTTAGACCTTGAACCCAATAAGAATCATCACATTTGATCTTTTCATTCAATATAATGAATCATTTTCCTTTTATAGAACATGGAGCATCATTTCCAAATCCAAAAAATCCTCTATCATAGTCTTCTAAGTTCTCAAACTTATCAACCAGTTATATGATGTGAACATCCACTATTAATAATCCATGGGTCAATTTTTATAACATAGAAATAAGGGCTTTTTCATCTTCATACCTCTCTTCTTCCGAATCATCCTTCATAGAAACATAAACAACTTCAAAAATTTATTTTGTGTCATCACATTCATCATCGGTAACTCCTTCCTTTGCTACGTAGCAAGATTTATTTCCTTTTTCCTCGTAGTCTCTAAATCTTTGAAATTGGCTCTCCTTCTTGTCACTTTTATCATTCCTTTCATTATCAGGACATCAAGATGAAATGTGACCAATCTTGTTGCAATTAAAATATTTCAAAGACAGTTTACCTTTATACTTTCCTTTACCTCTTAGTAGCCTCTTAACCACCAGTGCTTCCAACTCTTATTTTTCTTTCTCTTCGATTAGTATATTGTCATAATCACTTTTTCCTGAGCTATGGTGAATATCTATTTCATTTCTTGAACTTCCAATGGTTAGAGATGATTTAATGTTGTTTCAATAGTTGCTACACTATTATCATAATTACTAAGTTCAAATGCAACCAGCTTACCAATCAAGGCATAAAGAGTAACAATGTTGTTCGGTATGCATCTCAATTCTTGAAAAAGTAGATACTCAAATAGCATACTTGGCTGAAAGAGTTCTCAAAAATTTTCTTACCACTTCTTCACCAGTTAAGAATCCACTAGCACCTTTGATGACACTAACTACTTTCTTGATTCTAAAACTATATTGAGCACTGTTCTCTTCATCTTTCATTCTCATCTCATCAAATTTTCCTCTAAGATTGACAACCTTAGATTTGTGTACATGTAGATCACCTCCATAAACAAGTGCAAGCTTGTCCCATATCTCTTTTGTAGTAATACATCCTTAATGTCATTGAATTCAACATCGGTCAAGGAGAAAAAAATTTCAATCATTACCAAGTTGTGTTCCTACTTTTCTCTCATATGTTCAACTATCATAGGTCTAAGAGGTGGTGGAGCATAGTAATTATTGAAAAGATTAAGTGAATAATCTACAATTACAAATAGGTATAACCTCATTCTACTCTTCTATGTTGAGAAAATTTATGTATCCATCTTAAGTACTTCTCTCCTATACATGTTTTGATCTTTTTCTCAAGTCTGTCAAACTTATCCATTTAGAGTAATTTTCTCTGAACCAATTATTGGATTACAAAGATGGTGTGAATTAGTAATCCTTGATTATCTTTACCTTAAAAAATTTCTTTGATTAAACTCGGTGTCAACTCAGTTAGACATAATTCAACTATATGCAATGAAATGAGGGTTAGGAACACAAAGATAAACTAATCATTCAACACACAAATCATTAAGACATTTAAGATTAGACACTAAAAAATAAAAACCAAAGATAACACAAACCACAAGAAAAATAAAGAAGCTCCCAAAGTAGAAGATTTTTCCAAAATGGATTGGATGTGTGCTCTATGAACTTTTCTCAATCTTTAATGTTTTGGAGAGATTTTGACATAATAATGATAATTTGATAGTTTTTAGGTTCTCAAATTAGCATTATAACTTTACTTTGATGGAGGATGATTTGTGAAGGGATGAGGGTTCAATTTATAGGCAAGAGGAGAGGTGGTTTAATGGTCAAGATGCAAACCTGAGGAAGGGTCAAGATGCATTTGAGAGAGATCACATGCATTGTGCTTTCTCAAATGCATCTCATTGTGACAAGTGTCAGAATGGGAGATATTGAAAGGTGTGGGGTAATGTGACCATTTTGGAAGATGTGAGAAGGGAAAAATTTGTAAGAGGGAGATGAACTATGTAAGGGATGTGTAAGAGCATTTAAAGTTGACATGAGGTGAAGGAACTAGGGGATGTGAGGATGTGACATGAGGGTTGACTTGGGTTGGGTTAAGATTTCTTAATCCATGGACTAGGATTGTGCAAATGTTTAATAAGGGAGTGATTAGGCTTGGATTAGGAGGCAAGTGGGAGAATTAGGAGGATTTTATGTGAGGAGAGAGAATGAGTGGAGTGATTAATTATCTAATGATCGATCTGTCAGCCATTTTTCTTGTATCCCTTAACTCTAAAAGAGAAATATGAAAATTAGACCCGGGGATCTTCGTCTAGCAAGACAAATCTACTTGTTCATGCAAACTAAGGGGCAAGAAAAGACTAATTAATGAGGATTCAATCCTCCTTCTGCTTTGAGTTCTACACACTCAGGCAGGTGCACCTAAAACATGATAAGATCTGCATACTTATAACTCACTAGCTAAAACCCTTTATGCAGATATGAAAAATAGTGGATAGTTCTCAGACTTATAAAACATGGGAATTTGACTCAACCAGTCTTATATAGGATCCCACCTTTATGATCTACTAAGAACTAGGAAAATAGCCAACGTGACAACAAGGATAAAATCCTTCTTTTCGAGCTTTGAGCTCAGGCAGGCTAACCCAGTGATTCACTCTTCAAGGAATCAACAAATGAATTGTATTTCTTGAATACAATCAAACATGAACACTCTTAACAACAAGAAAGTAAATTTGAATAAATTTTAATGATTTGGATGCAAGTCTAGTGTAAAACTAGTGCCTTATCCATTGGTGCGGAGTCAAATTAAGAAAACATCCACAAAACTTCATCAATTTAAAAACATCTAAAATCAATACCTTGCCTTACAGACTACCATTTTCACTACAAACACATGATCATCAAATCTATGCATTATTGAAATTCTCAGAGATTATCCAACTAGATTTACTCCTTCCTTGAAAGAAACTTAGGGACAAACTCACAGTCTACCTTGTAAATGGAAAATTGAACATTGCCTTACAAATCCAATTCATAAGAACTTCCAAAACACACAGAGACATCAAAATACTTGCAGTGAGATTCCAGCTATATTTCATTGATAAAACCTGTTTCAGTACACTCAAATTCACACTACATCTAGACTAAAACAATAAGTTCAGAACCAAGCTTGCATTAATGGAACTTGTATTAGATTTCTCCCTAGCAGAACCAAAATTCAGAACCCTCTACAACACTCAGAAATCAGAGTAAGAAAGAGAAGAGAAAACTCCAGATTCATCGACAAACTGACACTTGTCATCCTCTAAACCTATTGCTGATGAATCACCTAGCTCTGAACTGAAAATCTGATTTGCATCATTCTCTCCTGAAAGCACCTATTTTCATCTCCTCAAACTAACTTATGAGTCACCAAATGCAACAAATGAGATATTTTCAAAATATCTTCCTAGCCCTCGATTTCATTCAATTGCAAATAATGCAAAACTAGTTTGACCTGCACTGAAATTGATCCCAAATATGAAATCCTTGCGTCGAGACCTTTTCGATGGTATATAATACTTGCTATCTAGGTAAAAATAAAGCCCCCAACTATTAATTTAGCTCTCCCATGCTCTGTAATTCTAAATGTTTGAATTTTCAATATAGTTCAAACTATATGAAAATATGTTTTTTAACTTTGATTTTTACTTGGATTTGCACAGAAAAGAATAGAATAAAATATAATAGAAATATTTTATTTCTCCAACCAGGCGCCACATGTCACAATAGTATTGGGTCGCATCTCTGACTAGGCACATTGAATAGCAACTTATTTCCACCTCACCGGAGTGCCACATGGCAGCCTAGCGCATGATCGCATGGGCTAGAAATGGCCCATGAGATCATGCGACCACCCATAGATTACCACACAAATCTTGAGGCACTTCAGACTTTTAGAGTTTTAAAGCTTTCAGTGCATTTTCATTCAAAATTTAGGGCCCATCACACACTACATTTCCTCTAGTCAAGGGGCCCACTGAGAGCCTCCTCACCACCTCATCAGGTTGCCACATGTTAGCTTGTCACATGTTCACAAGGGTTGAAGTTGGCCCTTGCGATCATGTGACCTGTTGACACGTGTCCATTCTCTGAAACCTTCTCTCTATCACAAAATTTCTTTCCTGGGCCAGCTGGCATAGATACCGAGGTAGTTTTGACTGGTCACACGGGTAGAGCCAAGAGTCTCCACTTCCACTTCAATTACCTTATGTGTGAGTACACTTGTTTATAAACCCTTCTAATACTCCCAACAACATCAATGTGGGATAATGTGTTTGGATGTTTTAAAACTTCCTATGAATCTCCTTTCAAAATATTGGCTGGCGCACACCTCCAAGTGGGCCCACAAGGGAAGAAGTCTCCACATGCCTCCACCTACTTCACTTTGCAATACACTTAGGTGGCGGTGTATATAAATAATAAAATAAACTATCCTATTGCAAATGTGGGATAAATCCTAAATACCCAATCTCACACAGTTTACGCGCCCACCTTCACCATTCAACCTTCATTCTTCTTAATGCGTGAAACCTTTCATTATTGTTTTTGAGCCATCAGGCATTCCATGTTGTCACGTTTCCCTTATATTTTGCATTGGTTCCCCATATCAACTTGCACTGCCACCATTTCTCATTGCTCCGTAAACATCCTGTTACATTATGCACATCCTTATCTTCAAAACATTAACTGGTCTTTAAAACATTTTATGCTGGATTTTTCTTTGTCTGGGTGCTAGCAAGCTTGTTTGTTATTTCACGCTACCTGTTTGGGCTTGTGTTTATGTTGACAACCCCTATCTGCCCCTACAAGACACCAAGAACTGGGCATTTTGTCCTTTGATTTTAACACTAGCCAACAAGGTGCTAGGTGCTTGGACTGCTAACGTCTCCTCCAAAACATAACACTAAAGGTCACTGGCACATTAAAATTTTCTTGGGTGCTCAACCTGTCATTGAGTGATGACCAATTTCAACATTGAGTTGCCTCCACTTGGGCACCCCCTTACTTTTCCCTCTCATCACTTTGGCTGGGGTCTATAGTGCAAATTCTAGCCTAATTTGTTGATCTATGCATTTGAAATCTTTGTGCTATGTCAAATAGAGCACTTAACTTCTCTTGGGCAGCGAGGGCCTTTGCTTGGAGTGATGAGCTTGTTGTGCATACCATGGTCTGGGCACTTGGAGTTCATTTTGACTGGGTTATTTCAATCCTTCAAACCTAGCACCCACCTCAAGTTTCCAAACGCTGGGAAAATCTTATGTTTGCTAGCACTTGTGATGTCTTTGTTTGATGCTGCTCCTCTTTATTTTCTTTATCTTGGCACTAGCATCATCTAATATATAGCCTGAGAAGCTCCTCTAAATTTGGAGTGAAATCCCACTGCATGAGCAGTCCCCATACTAACAGTTGTGTGCACATTTTAAGATGTGCCAATAGCATCATGTACTCTACCATTCATGCCTACCTCCCAATGTATTTTCATGTGAGCCCCCCACAAATAGACTAGCAGACAACTCCCTTTATATAGCCCAAGGTGCCTATGGAACACAATTATACCATTGGTGGATAACTTGCAGTCCATTGGGTAACATCTATTGGTTCTCTGCCTTTGCACATTAGCAGCTCCAATCTACATGAGTGCCCATCAAAGCACCAATACCTTCTTGATCTTGCGCATGGAAGTAAGCAGCTTCCCATTAGTAGCAGAATCAATTATCAAACATACATGGGTTTTTGTCTAAAAGGAAGCAAAAAGTGTTGGCAAGAAAGGATGGTCCAGCATATCAATTATTTGTCTTTCTATGCAAGCTCTATAAACCTTATTTTTATTTAACAGCATTGCCTTGTCCATTGCTTAGTAATGTACAAGCATTCTTTTCAATTCTTCACACTCTTTCGCCATATTCTGAAACAAACCATGAAGTTCTCTATATTCATTTCCCCTAACAATACAACAAATTCACTTGCACACTTTGAGAGCAGTCTAATCAGAGCCATGAATCTTGGTGCACTAAGAGATACCTAGCTATTGATTGAGTTGGTGATAGATATCGAGCTTATAACTTTAGCAACCAGTTCATACTTAGCAATAGTTCTAATACCCCAAAAATGGGTTATAAGTTCATTCATCTTCTATATCAACAATTTGAACGAAATCGACATCAAAGTCCTAATCTAAGGCACATCTAAACATCATCGAATCCTAATTGATTATCTTAAATTCTGCGTCGGGGAATATTCCTAGCAATATTCCTAATCATCATAATTATCTTTAATTTTATAATTATTTGGCAATAAATCACATTTATCCTAAAGTTTGATTAATTGAATATTTTCATATTTAATTAATTAGATTTAATATTTGCCACTTAATTGTGTAATTAAATTTAATTCTATCTATTATTAATTGTATTATTTAATTTTGACAATAAATCTAATATCATATGAATAATTGATTAAATTCTTATTTAATTAATTAAAGCAAGTTGTCATTATTTAATAATATAGTTTTTAATAAAAGTTTGATTAAATAATTGATTAACCCATAAATCAATTGTTTTATTTTTAAAAGCAGTTAAGTTGGAAATAAATCACTTTATTATTAAATTAATTCATAAATAAAACATGCACAATCATAAAAGCAAACAACTATCAATTATCAATTAAAGCTAAACTCTATTTTGAGTTAAAGCTTAGCTTTTGCATGTTTTTGTGAGTTAATTATCCTTTATTTAAAAATAACTCAAAAATCAACCTGAGTTATTTGAGTGATTTATGGCTTTTTCTCGTGCACCTCCAAAGCCCTAGATTTTTATAAAAACAAGGCTCAGCTCTTCATAATTCATCTCTCAAATTTGCATCCAAGCATCTCATATTTTTGCACAGTCACGCTGGAGAATTGGAATTGAAGAATCAAAGCTCTTGCGAATCGACATCTTTGTGAGATCAATCTTATTTTTGCATTCATATTGCATATCATTGTTAGATTAGCATTGCATATCAATTTTCAATAGCATTCATAGCATATCAATTTCATCTAGCATAGATTTCATATCAGATTAATCATTCATATTGCATAGAAAATATCAAAAAAAAATAGCTTAATTGCATTCAATCTCATATCTAGATCAATTGCATTGAAATCCTTCATTTAGGTGTCGTCTAGGTCATTGATCTTGATTACAATCTGAGAACATCAATTTCGCACCTACTAGAAGGTAGTAAATCGCTTGGTTAGAGTAGATTTCAATTTTGCATGATTTTGATTATAGCTAAGCTCTAATGTTTTACTGAAGTGTTGTGTCTACAGATCAGGTACAATTTTTACACACACATTTTTGGCGCCCACCGTGGGGCAACCCACCTTTGCATGCTGGTTTTATTTTTTTTTGGGAGCTAAAACCCCAAAGTTTCAAAGATTTAATTTTATCTCCCAAACGGCTTGGGATTTTGGTCTGAAATTTTTTGCGGGTTGGTGACATATTGGGGAAGCTTCGATAAAAAAATTCAGAATTTTCTAAAATTCTTTGAATTTTTAATAATTTGTTTTCAATTTTTCATAAAAAAATAATTTTTGGCACAAATCAGAATATTTTTTAGAAATTTTTACATTTTCAGAAAGCTCTTCAAATTCTTAAGGGGGTCTATTATTTGTGTTTTAAATTTGGATGCAATTTAATAGCTCAAATAGTCAATTTGCAAAAACTGGTCTATTTTGATAAAACGGGTCTCTAGGGCACAAATGAAGAGATTTTTCTAAAATTTTTGCATTTTTTGAAAGCTCTCTATTTTTTAGTAGGGGTCTCTATTCTGAATTTCTATTTTTGTGGCCAAAATCATATCAACAAAATCAGATCTTGTTGACTAGGTCAAATGCAGCAAAAAAAATAAAGTTTTGTGATGGGTATGCACTTATTTTTTTTACATGGTTCAATGAATGATATGAGTCATCATTTGGGTTAGTTTCTAGTTATTATTGCTGATAATAATTGATTTTTAGAGCTAACCCTATGGTTTTCATAAGTTGAATATATTTTGCATATCTTGTTTGCTTGTTTGCTTGTTGGGGAGTTTGTCACTTGCTTGCATGGAAAAGTTCAACAAGAATTGCTAAAAATCAGGTAAAATCTACTAAGTGCATTGCAAGGATCCCAAGTATTCTCCTTCATCTAATAACATTTCAATTTGGCCTTAAAATAAATCTCTCGTGTGTCTAGCTTGGGTGATTCTTTTCATGCTTTTGTTCTACACACTTGCATAATTGATACTAGGTTGTGACCCCTTAAGGATTCATTAAGTAGTCTTAGATACTTGTGATTGATCTTGATTTCTATCTTGGGTTATTGGACTCGCTAATCCACCGGTCCCTCATTTCCACCCCGTGGTTGCAATCTCAGCGCCATAAAGGGGAGGGGTCAATAGGACAGAAGCGTTAAGTGTTCCACTTGGCAACCCTTTTGTGCTTTTAGGAACTCACTTGTTTTCTAAGTTGGGGACTCATTTTTAGCTTGTGTGAGGTGTTAAATGTTCCACCTTGTGGACTCATCTCATATTCTCTTTAAGCATTAAGTGGTCCTCTTTCTTCTTTTTGGGTACTTTTGGTAGATTTGCTTTCAGGAATATATCTGTGCTCACATAGTAATTAGGCCCTATGAACACTATTCATGATTCTTGAGAGATTGGATTCCTAGAGAAATCTTTCTTGATGATAGAATCCTTGTAGGTAGGGAGGATACTTAGTGCATTTCACATTCAACTTGGTTAGTGTATCTTCTAATATTGATCGACACATTCTCTCTTCGGAGAGGTTGATAGATCATGTGGGGTTGATATCACGAGCTTTGGTGAATCAAAATTGGTTAGTGCATCTTCTCTTATTGATTGATACATTCTCTCCTTGGAGAGGTTGATAGATCATGTGGAGCTGATATCATAGACCTTGGTGGAACAAAACTTTGTCTTAGCATGTCGTATTAATCTGCTTGCTTTGTTTGGGTTAAAAGTGAAAAGGTGTCAAAAACCTTGGATCTGGAGCCAAGTCCCCTTGTGGTATAAATCTGTGAGTCACCTTTAGAGAGGGTTAACTGTAGCAGACAATCCCTTCATAGGGAAAACTGCGTTGATAGAACCTCAAGCAGTATTAGCCATTTTCGCCATGGTAGTGACAGCTGCTATATAAATGTCCTTGTGGAAGAAATCTCCACGGGTATGGTTCATTGTTGGGTTGTCAGATCTCCCTAGCAACTCTTGAAGATTAAGTTCTCAGACTGTGTCAAAACCCTGGTGCACTGGGATTGGAGTTCACCCCTTTGAATCATAAAAGTTGCAGAGTCAAACCATTACTAAAAACCCTAGAGAGGCCAATTTTTCACTTTCAAGTGTATGTGTGTTATTGCAAAACTTTTCAGAACATACACAATTAGTACTCTCAGGGATTAGCACAATTTGGTCACTTGATTGTTCATGTGCAAGGTTGCTTTTTCCCTTGTTCATTGTTTTTAGACGTGCTTGGAATCACTTGCTTGCTATTCTACATGCTTGTTTATCTACTTGGCTATTAAAAATGATCAAATCTGGTATAACCTTCAAAATTTGGATAGTACAATTTGCAAACAATCCAAAACTGAAGACCTTAAATTTTGCAAAAAAAGTCATTTCAAGATGTCAAAAGTCATACGAGTTTTGTCAAGTGTCATTTCAGTATTGCCCATCTGTCATACAATTGAGAACCTAGTGTCGTACGAGTTTTCAAACTAGCAAATTCAAGAAAGTCAAAACCTTGTTAGCAACTATCGTACGAGTTTTGTCAACTGTCATTTCATTGCTACCCAACTGTCGTACGAGTTTAGCAACTATCATTTCATAGACTACCTAGTGTCGTACGAGTCTGCAGAGTGTCATTTGGAAAAATTTGAGAGAGTTGTCAGAAATTATCAAATTGCAAGATATCCAATGTTTCCAGCCTAGTTCCACAATCTGTCAAAAATATCATTGTGTCAGGAACAGAGTAGTAGCTATTGAGCATTCTACCATTTTTTGAGATTGATCTTTTGAATCTGATTTGGCCTTCTGTTTGATCAATTTGAGTCCTTTTTATCTCGTGTCAAAACCTTGTCATAACTATCAATCTTCAATCAATCAATCTTCAAAAATAGACTAAGTATTGAGAACTCATGTCTGCTATCTTTTGGGTGATCTATCCCATACATCTAGGGCATAGTTTCCTTCACCCACATCTCATCAGATCTTCAAAACTATCATAATCTTTACAAGGTTGCATCATCCAATTTTCTCGAATCAAATTGTTCTTCAGTTGTCTTTGTCCTTTTCTTCCATTTCATTCAAAGTTAATGGTAGAGACCAGAGCTTCTTCACACAAGAAATCAGAAGAAACATCTCAGAACTTACTTTTGACCAATACCCCAGGTCCAACTCTTGAACAACTCATCAAGTCAGGTATCTACAAAGACGATGGTCTCGGTAACTTTTGATTGAAAACTGGTTACATACCTCCTTTATCAACTCACAGAGGTAATCAGCAAACTCCTCCTCAATCTATTCCAAGGAGCCCAAAAACTCCTACCATGTCTCAAGTAGGGACAAACCATGGTTCTCTAGGAGGAGGATCCCAGGGACACCATTCTCAACATAATGCCGACCAAGAACCTACACCCTCTTGAATCCATCGATGTCAAAATGACGATGAATTCAAGAGAATGATGAGGCATTTCTTGAAAGTGGATAGAGAGGCATACTTTTTGCAATTAGCCCAGGAAGGAGCTAAACTTCCTCCTCACTTCAATGTTGAAGATATCATCATGCATGAGGAAGAAACTCTGATGACGGCCATAATGAACTAGCTGCATGCTATGTAGGTCAAAATGAATAAAATTGAGAAAGAGAAGGAACCCAAGGAATTCTCCATGGAGGCCCTTTGTCCTTTCCCTTTTGACAAAGACTTGTATATGCCTCCATTCCCAAAAAGAGTGGAGATGCCAAAGTACAACAAATATGATGGACACTTTGATCCTCAAGACCATGTCAGAGAGTTCTGTACACAATCCATGGAATTCATGCATGAACCAACTTATCTGATGCATCTTTTTCCTAGATCCTTGGGAGGAGCATCCATTCAGTGGTTTTCAAGATTACCTTCTACGATCAAAATTTTTGAGGAATTGATTAAATTGTTTTATCAACAATATTCCTACAACATTCAACATCCAGTCACCATGATTGATATTTGTAACCTCAAGCAATATCCAGGGGAATCATTCCTAACTTTCCTCAAGAGGTGGAGAAAGAAGTTCTGTCTATATGCTAGACAAATTCCCGAAATGGAGAAACTTGAAATCTTTATCAATAACCTTGTTCCAGAGCTCAACTATCCATTACAAATGCAAGATCATGTATCTTTTGATAAAATGGTGGATAATGCAATCAAGATTGAGAAAGTACTTGTCAAGAAAGGAGAAATCACACTTCAAAAGGATAAGTCTGAATCTGGATCTAGCTCAAAAGATAAAAACAAGAGCTGGAATAGAAACAAAAGTATCGTCTCTGATGGTGTTGTTGACACTATCCACACCCCATCAAAGGCACCGGCCTATAATCTCACCCTTGCCACCAAAGCCATTGAAGCTTCAGAGCAAAGATCTACTGAACCATCTCCAAAGAAGCCATTCAAATGATGGGATAATAAACAAAAGTTTACTCCCCTGGGAGAATCTTTGGAATCTACCCTAAGAACCCTAATAGCTGATAACATGATCTCTTTACCACCAATCTGAAACCCTGATCCGGATCCAAAACCATATTGGTGGAAAGATAATGAATTATGTGCTTTCCATCAGACTAAAGGCCACAAAACTAATGGATGCTTCCACTTGAAGCATACTATTCAAGACTTGATAGATCAAGGGGACATCATGATCGATAATCCTACCAGCAATAATGATCACAAAGCATTTACAGAACCATTTCCACAACATGGCAAGGGAGTTTCCACTTCTCAACCTAACATGGGGGCAAAAGTCAACTATGCCTACCCTGGAAACAATGCTGTCATCAATATGGTTGAACCATGTCTCTCTGAGAGCTACAATGTCATCATGATTGTACGGAGAGACAAAAATCATTCCTTTGCTAATGCGGTTACCAGATCACAAGCTCAGGCTCATCTGAAAGGACAAACACCAAGTTCATCTAATGTCCCTAAGATACCTTTCAATCTCACATCTGCTTCTAAACAAAAGGCTACCTTGAAATCTTCCAATCCAAATGATACAAGACCTACATCTTAAAGCATTATCCAACAACTCTAGCATACCAATGCCAAAATCTCTATGTTTGAGTTACTTCGAATATCTCCAGCTCACAGAGATATCCTAGACAAAGCTTTGCTTAACTCTAATGTTTCTCATGATCTAGATCTAGACAGGTTCCAGACTATGGTTGGTCATCTAACATCTCCACAATATATATCATTTTCAGAGGAAGATGACAACTCCCTAGGTCACCCGCATAATCAGCCCTTGCACATAGAAGTCTTCATCCAGAACTGTCAAGTCAAATGTGTGTTGATAGATGGGGGCGCAGGCCTCAACATTTGTTCTTACAGCTTAATCACATAGTTGGGATTCTTAGAGATGGCTATTGATCCTCAAAAGAAGATCACCATAAAGGCCTATGATGAACAGGAAAGATCTTCTAAAGGCACCATTGTCTTACCCATTCGAGTGGGTCCGGTCATCAAAGATACCACATGTTAGGTGCTTGATCTTCCATTGGCTTACAATATCCTTCTAGGGAGACCTTGGATACATGAAATGCAAGCTATTCCTTCTACTTACCATCAATGCTTGAAATTTCCCTGTGAAGGGGTAGAAGTTACTATCCCAGCAGATATGAGTACAACTTGCAATACATTGAAGGAAAGTGCCGATAAGCTTGTTCCCAATAACAGAGAATCTTCCATCAAGCAGCTAAATGTTGCTTCCACATCTAAGATGGATGACATTGCTAAAGAGATCAATATCAAAGAAAATAGGATGGGAGAATACACTATAGAGCCAGTCTTGTCTTTGACATCTCTCCCTATCTTGCCCAAGTCATATGGACAATCTTTGAAGCAATCTAAATCAGAACCTAAGGAACCTATGGAAGCATACAAAAGAAATTTTGTGGCGGAGCAAGTATCCAAACAAGAATTTGAAGAGGATGAAGCTATGCTTGCATGGCTATACAAAGATGATTCTGAATCCAAAATTGTTCAAACTAGTGAATCTGTAGCATCTACAATCCCTTCTAATTCATATGGTCCAGGGAGCAAATTGATAGCCAAGATGGGATATTCCAGTCAAGGACCTCTAGGAATCAGAGGAAAGGGTCTTGTGACACCCATTTCACATATTGGTAGAGCCAACAAAGATACTGGTGGCTTAGGCTTTAAGAAGAAACCCTATCATCTCAAAGGTGGTTATTCTCATGTCATAGAACAAATTGCACCAGGAGAACCCCTTCTCAAGAAAGAAGAGATAGAACCCTCAGATGATGATTGAGATAGTTCAGAACTCATCCCCTATGAAAAATTGCCTAAAGAGATCAAAGATCTCTTGATGATAAAGATGATCCTATCAGAAGAATTAATGTAGTAGAAACACAAGAACCTACTGTAGCGCAAGAGATGGTTGCACCACAAGAACCAACTAATATCAAAGGCAATCAAACTGATCAAGAAGAAGGAGGTAGTTATTCTGACACTAATTCCCATGAATATGAATTCAAGTCAGAGACTGAGGGTAATCCTTTTTGGGGTATTCATCCTGATTTCACACATTTTCTAAGATTTCCTAGAGATCCTGAATCAGAAGCTGAGTCAAATGACTATGAATGGGGTGCCATTCCAGAAGAAGATGAGCTTATAATAGAGAAATATATTGATGTTATTCACCAATATGTATCTCAACCCAATGTAGGTCTAGAGCGAAACAATGAACTTAACATGTCTGATCCACCTATGGCTGAAGAGGATTCCCATGATAACATTGAGCCTATTCACGAGTTAAATATTTTGAGCTGTAATATCACCTTTGAACTTGAGCATCAGGTTAGGACCAATGATGACATATCCCCATCCGTGAACACCATATCCCAAGCCTTTCCCGCTTTAACTATCCAACGCCCTGATCTTATCGACCAAACTTCCACAAACCTAAGCCATGGTGTTTACACCTTTTCCAGTGACTATTCCCTTGCTTGTTACCTCAATGTAGTCGAGCCTATGAGGACTTCCATCAGTGAACCGAGCATCAGCATGACCGAGTCGGACATCAAATATCTTAGTCAAAAAAATAAAAATAAAAAGAAAAAGAGTTCTGAGGGTGAAAACCACTTTGTGGCAGTCTCAGATCCTACAAAAGTAAAAATAAAAGACGTATCTAAAGGTGAAAACCTCTCTAAGGCACCTACAGATGAGATATTTGATGTCCTTCCAAGTCATTTATAGGATAGATCTCCACTTCTGATTGAGCCCACTCAATCCATCAATTTGAGTACAATAGAGGAACCACAATTGGTACATGTAGCAAAATCCTTATCAGAAGAAGAGAAACAGAAATTCACTACATTCTTATCAGAAAAAAAGATCAACTTTGCATGGAAATATTCAGATATGCCAGGATTGGATCCCAATCTCATCATGCACCATCTATCCATTACTCCTGGGGTAAAACCAGTCAAATAGAAATTGAGAAAGATGCATCCTCATGTGGCACTCTTAGTCAAAGAAGAGTTAGAAAAACTCCTCAAAGCTGGATTCATCCATTTCATAGACTATGCTAAATGGATCTCTAACATTGTACCTATTTCAAAACCAGATGGTTCAATCAGAGTGTGCACAGACTTTAGAGATGTGAACAGAGCATGCCCTAAGGATGATTTTCCACTGCCTAACATTGATATGATAGTGGACATGACTGCGGGCTATGAAATGTATTCCTTAATGGATGGCTTTTCTGGGTACAACCAAATCAAAATTGCTCCAGAAGATCAAGAGAAAACAGCTTTCACATGTGCGTGGGGAACCTTTTGTTGGAATGTTATGCCATTCGGACTCAAAAATGCTGGAGCTACATATCAAAGAGCAATGACATCTATTTTTCATGATATGATGCATAGAACAATGGAGGATTACGTGGATGATACCTTGGCAAAATCCATGATTAGAACTGAACATCTAACAAACTTGAGCATGATCCTCGACAGAATGGAAAAATTTAGTCTTCAACTAAATCCTAAAAAGTGTGCTTTTGGAGTCACTTCTGGAAAGCTCCTAGGATACATCATCTCCAAGAAAGGTATTGAGGTCGATCCAGCTAAGGTGAAAGCTATCATAGAGATGCAACCTCCCACAAATATTAGTCAAATGAGGACATTGCAATGCAGAGTTCAATCTATCAGAAGATTCATATCATAGCTAGCGGACATATCACAGCCTTTTACAAAAACATTACATAAAGGTGTGACCTTTTCCTGGAATGAAGACTGTGCAAAGAATTTTGATCATATCAAGAATTAGCTTTCGAATCCTCCTATCTTAATGCCTCTTATTCATGGGAAGCCATTAATATTATATGTCTCCGCAATAGATACATCACTGGGGGCATTACTAGCACAGCATGATGAGAACAAGAAGGAAAGAGCCATCTACTATATCAGTAGAACCTTAGTGACCTATGAGAAGAACTGCTCAATGATAGAGAAGGCATGTCTAGCTATGATCTTTGCATCAAAAAAATTGAGACACTACATGTTAGCTCATACTACTCATTTGGTAGCTAAAATTGATCCACTGAAATATCTCCTAAGAAAAGCTGCCCTCACAGGTAGACTAGCTAAATGGGTCATGCTCTTGAGCGAATTTGACATTGAATATGTTGAAAGAAAAGCTATCAAAGGATAGGTCATTGCTAATCAATTAGCTAAAGCACCACTATTTGATGATACACCCATGCAAATGGAATTTTTTGATTCCTCTATCATGCACCTCTCTTCTAGAGCATGGCGGTTATTCTTTGATGGCTCCTACACATAGAATGGATCTGGAGTAGGCATATTGTTCATCACTCCTCAAGGATAATCGATACCCAAATCATTTAGACTAAAGTTTCATTACACAAACAATATTGCTAAATATGAGGCACTTCTCAATGGTATGAAAATGGCAATACAGTGGAGAGTTACAGAGATGCACATCCATGGAGACTCATAATTGGTTATCCACCAAGTCAATGATGTGTACCAAACCAAAGATGAAAAGCTTATTCCTTACAAGAGAATGGTAGATGATTTAAAGAAATACTTCATCTCTATCACATTTGAGCAAATACCCAGAACGGAGAATAAGGCCGCCGATGCAATGGTGACACTATCTACTCTCTTACAGCACCCTGAACATGAGCTGCGCTATGAGTTCCTGGTGGAAGCCCTATCCTATCCTGCATATGACTCCCCTGAAACCCGCATGATCTGCACTATTGTAGGTTATGACTCATCTTGCTACAAAAATCTGTTCTCCTATCTCCATGACCAAATCATCCCTGAGTCCTTTAACCATTTTGAGAAATGAAACCTTATCCGATCTGCATCTTGATATGTCATCATTGGTAATGATCTGTACAAATGAGGTCTAGATGGTACACTGCTTAGATGTTTAGAATGGGAAGAGTCTCAATGTGCATTAGAGGAAGTCCATGAGGGTATATGTGGGTCACACTCGAACGGTTTAATGTTAGCTCAAAAACTTATTAGGGCTGGGTACTATTGGCCCAAAATGGAAAAAGAGGCTATTAAATTTGCTAAAAATTGTCAATAGTGTCAAGTACATGGCAACTTGATTCATGCTCCAGGGAGAGATCTAATTCCCTTTACTACACAATGGCCTTTTCAACAATGGGCATTTGATCTCATATGTGCTATCCATCCACACTCTTCAAATGGACATACCCATATAATCATAGCTACATATTATTTTACAAAATGGGTAGAAGCAGTTCCTCTAACACAAGCAATGGGGAAAGAGATCTCTATGTTCATCCTGAACTACATCATTTGTAGATATGGGATCCCTCATTCCATAATCACAGACAATGGGGGACAATTCAAAAATAAGGATCTAGATGACTTATGTGCTAAATTCAAGATTACACAACATTGGTCTTCTATTTACTATCCTCAAGGGAATGGACAAGCTGAGGCTTCAAAAAAAAATCTCCTGAAGATCTTGCACAGAACAGTTAATAAAATAGGAAGAGACTGGCATCTGATGATCAATCCAGCTCTCTGGGCCTATAAAACTAGTATCAGAACACCTATAGGGGCTACACCTTTCACTTTAGTTTATGGGTCTGAAGCGGTACTACCTATTGAGGTTGAAATCCCATCACTCAGAATTAGAATGCATGGACTTGTCACTGATGAAGACGATAGAGTGTCTAGGTTACAAGAACTTGAATTACTAGATGAGTGCAGACAAGTAGCATATGATCATCTTAGATTGTATCAGAAAAGAATGTCTAGAGGCTACAACAAGAAAGTCAGACACAGAGAATTTTAGGTTGGTGATCTAGTGTTGAGAGAAAATCCTAAAAATCAATCACATCGAGAATGCAAGGGAAAGTTTGAACCCAATTGGCTGGGTCCCTTTGTAATCACTACTACTTTTAGCTCTGGTGCCTATCAACTCTCAATGACTGAAGGAGAACAGCTCTGAGAACCAATCAACGTTCTCCATCTGAAGAAATTCTATGGCTAAGGCATTCAGTGCTTGGTAAATGTCCTAAAAAAATTTAAAAATCAGAAAAAGTCCTGAAAAAATGAACATCTTGGTGAAAACCTAGCAATAGGCACCTTGATGATTCACAAAAAAAATCAAAAATATCAAAAATTCATAAAAATCAGAAAATATCAAAAATTTGAAAAAAAATTTGAAAAATGAAAAATACAAAAAAAATTTAAAAAAAAAGAAAAAGTGCCTTGGTGAAAACCTGGAAACAGGCACTTTGGTAGCAAAAATAGAATCTCTACCAAGATGGTGAAAACCCGGCAAACGGGCACCACTTGTTCAAAAAACTCCATCTATCAGCACAATCTTGGTCTTTCCTAGCTTTCAATCTTTCTTTAGTTTGTACATATCTCCCGGTTTGTTTCAACATTTCCAATTTTCAATAAGTCAGTCTGTACACCAACCAGCTCAAGCATCTGTATCCTATCAATGTTTAACACTTGGGGGAAATCAATGTCATATCTTATGGTCTCCCATGTATCTTAGACGGATCATATCTAGTCAGAGTCCTTTGAAGCTTCATGTGAGTCAGTTAGTTAGTCTTGTCTCCAGAAAGGATTTTGCATCTACAACAATGCAATCAAACATCAAAACAAACTGAAAACAATTTGTGCTTCATACTTTTATCTCCTTGTATGCTTATTGATTCACATTGATATTTTTGCATATTGTGTCCCTTCGAGCTCTTCGATGATGTCCTTTATAGGATTTAGAGAGTGATGACTAGGGGCATAATCTTTTCTTTGTTTTCTACTTGTATGTGAAAATATAACATCTTTGGAAATTCTAGATTGAAATGGTGTCTGACTATAAGAGCCTCTATCTCGAATTGGATGGCCATGCATACCTTGACCATTGATACCTGACAAATTCAAGGACGTTTGATCTAACTATTATCTTTTTGAAGTAAATTCTTTCTCCTACTGTGAAACGCGATCTTGCCTAAGGAGGTGAACGATAAAGGGTCACCACGGGTAATTCACATTGGATTTAGAATGATCTCTTGACTGTTTGATGTGTTTTCCACGCAAGGCATATTCAGGTCATCATGATGTTTATGTTTTGATGCTTATACAAATTGCTATATCAAAATGGACATGATATTCAGGTCATCCTGGCATTTGTGCCTTGGTGCTTATACCTAATCCAACATTCTGAAAACAAATCAATATTCATATGTCCATGGTTGTATAACCAGTGGGTGTTATATTGATTCTTGCGCATACAAATCGATATTCATATGTCTATGGTTTCATGGCTAGTGGGCATTGTATTGATTTATCTGGTTACCTAAAAGTTCAATGATGATAACAAATTGACATATGATCAGTGACTAGGTCCTAGGTCTTAGGTTACATTTCATTTTGCATGTCTCATTGCATTTTTCATGTTTGCATGATCTCACAATGATTAAACGAACTTCAATGCTTAAATGATTCTTCAAATCACATCTTCAAGTCTAAAAAGAACTGAATCTCACACGAAGGTTCCTCCAATGAAATAGCAAGTAGAATCCTTTTTCGGGATCAAAATTCAAATCTGAGATCATTCATATTATTAATTGCTTACATAATCAACCTTCAATCATCACAGAAATCTAGTATTCAACTTAACTGATTATCTTACATCAAACTATCAAAATTTCAACTTGGTCAACCATGGTCAACTCATGGTCAAACCTAGTCAAATTCGGTCTCCAAGACCTCCAAATGATGCAGAATGTGTTCTCGAACGTATATAACCACTTCTCAAATCAATTAACATGCTTCTAAACTATAACGCTGACTTTTCTTGTCAGATTTCAATTTTAATCCCGAAGGGGGCATGGTATTGCACATCATTCAAAGTCTGTAAATCAAATTCTATCGATCAAATCTATCAATATCTTTCATCAGTGATCAAGACAACAATCACGTCTAGTCGCCGATTCATCAAAAGTCCTCATTGCTCGGGGCAAATCTATCATCAATTGGGGCATATCAGATTCATCAAGATCCATATCAATCTGGTATTCTCCTAATCTTGTAAACTGTATCAGTTTTTTCAACCATTAGATCATAGTGTTCTTTCCTTGGTTCTTCGATGACTGAAGGGTTTGCATGTGATACCTGCTAGTTCTGCTAAGACAATCAAGTCTAGAATGGGTCACTCACTTCTTTGCAATCCTAAGGTTTGGAATCAGGTGTTTTGACACTCTTTCCCAATCATAGGTTCATTTGCTGCTATAGTGAACATTATCTTTGGTCATTCAGGACCTACTATCTCCATATCAAATCAATATCAATCAGCTTCTGTCTCATATCAATTATCAATTTCGAATCAATTTCATATCTCTATCAAACACAGACTATCTTTGAACCACTGCGCTTCACACAGTAATTCAAAGAGCGGAAAAATGTAATACCCCAAAAATGGGCTATAAGTTCATTCATCTTCTATATCAACAATTCGAACGAAATCGACATCAAAGTCCTAATCTAAGGCACATCTAAACATCATCGAATCCTAATTGATTATCTTAAATTTTGCGTTAGGGAATATTCCTAGCAATATTTCTAATCATCATAATTATCTTTAATTTTATAATTATTCGGCAATAAATCACATTTATCCTAAAGTTTGATTAATTGAATATTTTCATATTTAATTAATTAGATTTAATATTTGCCACTTAATTATGTAATTAAATTTAATTCTATCTATTATTAATTGTATTATTTAATTTTGACAATAAATCTAATATCATATGAATAATTGATTAAATTCTTATTTAATTAATTAAAGCAAGTTGTCATTATTTAATAATATAGTTTTTAATAAAAGTTTGATTAAATAATTGATTAACCCATAAATCAATTGTTTTATTTTTAAAAGCAGTTAAGTTGGAAATAAATCACTTTATTATTAAATTAATTCATAAATAAAACATGCACAATCATAAAAGCAAACAACTATCAATTATCAATTAAAGCTAAACTCTATTTTGAGTTAAAGCTTAGCTTTTGCATGTTTTTGTGAGTTAATTATCCTTTATTTAAAAATAACTCAAAAATCAACCTGAGTTATTTGAGTGATTTATGGCTTTTTCCCATGCACCTCCAAAGCCTTGGATTTCTATAAAAACAAGGCTCAGCTCTTCATAATTCATCTCTCAAATTTGCATCCAAGCATCTCATATTTTTGCACAATCACGCTGGAGAATTGGAATTGAAGAATCAAAGCTCTTGCGAATCGACATCTTTGTGAGATCAATCTTATTTTTGCATTCATATTGCATATCATTGTTAGATTAGCATTGCATATCAATTTTCAATAGCATTCATAGCATATCAATTTCATCTAGCATAGATTTCATATCAGATTAATCATTCATATTGCATAGAAAATATAAAAAAAAAAATAGCTTAATTGCATTCAATCTCATATCTAGATCAATTGCATTGAAATCCTTCATTTAGGTGTCGTCTAGGTCATTGATCTTGATTACAATCTGAGAACATCAATCTCGCACCTACTAGAAGGCAGTAAATCACTTGGTTAGAGTAGATTTCAATTTTGCACAATTTTGATTATAGCTAACCTCTAATGTTTTACTGAAGTGTTGTGTCTACAGATCAGGTACAATTTTCACACACACAATAGTACCATAAATGCACCATCATGAAGACAAGAAGATGCACTAGTGTGAAAGATCTTTTCCAAAGCCAGTACAAACATTATTCTTCTAGGACTTCTTCTCCATCTTCCACTTGCCTACTCTGCTTTACCAAAATGTGAACTGTTGATGAAAACAAAACAAACCATGCATTAAAATTTTGATCACAATGTGCCATCTTTTGCTTCTGAAAAATGCCAAAAACCATGATTGGCTTCCAGAATGACCATTAAAACTTGACCAAATGAAGTGACCTGGGCTTGTAACTTGACACATATATTCTGCGGTCCACATTCATTCATACTACAAAATGACATCTCTTGACTGTAACCCAGCCGAAAGATTTAACCTTTGAAGTTGCCCTTTTTACTCTATTTTCTGTAAACCACTTGTTAAAAATAATATATTGCATTTGAAATCATCTTGGAAAAAAATGCCAAATGAATCCCTGGGAAGCCACAAACTAGCACATAAGTACACTAAGATGCACACATCATGATTCAATCATCATTCCAATCTGGGACTAAGCTGGGCAAAAGATATAGCCCTCTGAAAATTGGTACTTGCAAAGATAGACTCAGAACACACAGAAAACAATGGAAAGTTCAGTTTGGAAACACCTTCAAAAAGATATCAAATGGATTGGCAGAGACCTCCCACCGGAACTAAAAGTAGAACTTCATGTTTGCAATGCAATGAAACAATAATTTCTCTGATAGGTAATACCGGGAAAAATTTATAAATGAGCAAAGTTGACCTCGGGCAAACTGGTGCACTTCACAATCTTTGCAAACAACAGAAACTGCAAATGGAATCAAATTGGGAAACACACCCAATGGATTCATCATGAGCTACAAACGGATAGGGACAAAGTAAAACATGTTTACAATGTAGGGAAATGACTATCACTTTATTACCAATCACTGGGCAGAAGGTTATAACATGTCAAACAGGGTTCCCGACAAAACTGGGAAAAGGGCCAAGTGCATATTCTTGAAAACTCCTCCGGAGGGGATGAAAAAATAGGGTCAAAACTTATCACAGAGGCCTAAAACCTGACACATAGAGAGTATGCAATGTGTACAACAAGATGCTAGGCTCATATTTTCATGACGCTCTCCAGGGTGCATTTTATTCAACCTCAAAGTGACCCTTCCCGGTGAATTCTACACAGCAATTTCTGCATTCAGGACTTCCTAGAAACAAACTGATCAAAACCCAATTCAAAATGTAGACTAAGGACTCAAGATGACTCAACAGGATATATGCAAGGTGCAAAACATTTAATTTTGATGATAGGACCTAAAAACCACCCGATCCATATATGTACTTTTAGACCAAATAGAGCACTTAACAAACAATTTTAACATGGTACTCAAAAATCCATGTTGCATTTTTTCATCCCAACAGTGGCTTTATCTATGGATGCATGTCCCACGCGGGCATGGTAAGAACCTCAGAATCTCATGGAAGAAGCAGACCAACCAAAGACTATGAATCAACCTTTTCATCTTTATTTCTCTCTCTTTTCCCTATTCTCTTCTCAAACTAGGAAACCCTTTATTGAAAGTAAACACACAACTAAAAACAAAGCGATTGTACAAGGTGCACACTATTTACAAATGTCCCACAATCACAAAACTTGAATCATCATTTACCTCTATCAAATGTCTGATTCTCATCATTTGGGAATATGGTCATTTTGTATAACTTGCTTCCAAGCAATTGACCGTTCTGAAACAAATTTGTATATTTCATGCCATTGTCATATTCTTTTTTTTCATTGCATATATCAGCTTGTGGCATGACAAACTTATGCATTTTCTAAAAGAATCCATAATCTAGAAAATGCTTTTCATACTCGAAGCATAGTGAACCTTCATATGCAATAAGATACTCTTCACTATCAATCTCCTTGTCATATTCAAATAAAAATTTAACCGATTGCATTGAAAATGTAAAACATTCTAGCTCCACCTCATGCAAACTACACAAACATTCAAATGAATCTCCACAAACTACGACTTGTGGCTTCATATTTGGTTCATCCCGAAAATCAACATCATGCTGGATTGAAAAAAGAAAATACTCATTTTTAGCCTGATAACTTATATGCTCTTGTTTATTCACATCAACATCTCTAACTAACAGTGCATCAATGCTTTCATCATCATCCCATGTTTGCAAAAATGAGCATAGTTCTGGCTGAAGCAAAAGATCTGACGTAAAACTTGAACCTCCTTTCATCTCCATGTAAAACATTTCAAAATGTGGTTTTGATAAATCAGCATGCCATTCACTGCACATGTTCTCATTTTGGCACACATCCTCTTGATGTAGATCACTACTATAAGAGACATTACCAGCATTAACAACTTCCTCTTGACCAAGCATTGACTTCTTTCCATTAACAATATCATAAACACCAATGTCCAGGTCAAATAAGATGACATCCATCTCTGGTTCAAAGGAAAATTTAGACTTGGTCTCCTCATCATAGGAAGTACTTTCTTGAAAATTCTCATAAGTTGGTTCATACTGATCTGACATTGACCCACCAGCAGCAACTTCACATTTGTTCTCATGGTTTTCAGGATCAACAGCCTCGTATGAAAAGTCACAAGATGCAAGCATACAAACTGAAAAATCTATGTTATCATTATTGTTAGCTAAAACAAAAGAATTTACCTCTGTTTTATACAAATCAGCATCTTCATAGTCATAGTCAACACATGACAAGTCTTCCTCCTTTTCACAAGGCTACATATAAACCATTTCTTTATCCTCACAAAAATCAAGGTCATTGTGGCTCAATGAATCCTCTTCCTCAACCAATCCTTTATTGGCTCCAAGGGCTGAAAATTTCTAGTTGTTATCCTTTTGTACAAAGGAATGCTCACAACAACTTTCATCTCCGTCATAATTGACACTTTGTTGTTCATAAAAATCTTCCTCAAACTAGAATGAGAAATCTGGATCATTGCTCTAAAAGGAAGAAAAATCCATAGGTTGAATAAAAACACCGTTCATCATGGATTCATCTTCAAAGTCTTGGTGTTCATTGATCTCATCATCAGCACAATAGTGAACATTATCAATATCACTATTAGATTCAGCACCAGCAAAGTAACTAGACTTAGTATCAGCAAAGTCTGATAGAACTCCATCATGTGGGGCTTCAAAATCGTCACCCGATAAATCATCTGCCAATTCTTCATTTTCCACATTTGAATGCAAGCCACTTGTCTCTGCAACCCCAAAAATGGAATAACTAGTTACAAACTTACTAGGTACATATCCGCTGTAAACATTTATCTCTTCCTTGAGAGCATCATAACATTCCTTGCTAACCATACTGGCATTAATTTGAGGAGCAGCTGCTATTCATTGAATATGTCCTCCACTCATATTTGGTGTCGGAACATAATTTAAAGCATGGTTAGTAAAATTAGTAGGCATGTAAACACCTTGACAGTGACTTTCACTTCTTGGTCCACACTGGTCTAAAGCATTTGATTCATCGGGACAATGATCTTTAGCATGTAGCAAACCCCTTGGGACGATTCCATATAACAAATTATTTTCAATATCTACTACTGTCATGAAGGCATGATGCAAATTTTCAGGCCTCTTATCTCTTAACAAGTAACTCATCTTTTTTCCAAATGCCCCCAACTAAACAACCAAACATACAACATCATTTGGTATCAATTCCATTGGGATTCGACCTAATACTTTTGTAAACCTGAAATTGAAAGGAGGAACCAGCTCACCATTCTTTATTTGGATCTCCATGAAATTCTCTATCACTGTAACCAGATTAACCTTTTCACCAAACCTCTCCATAAAAGAGGATCTTAGCTCTTCCCATGAAGATATAGAACATTCCGGCAAGAAAGAGAACCAGCACCTTGCATCCTTTGCCAAAGATTGGATAAACAATCTCATAACACAGTCCTCATATCCAATATCAAAATCCTCTACCAAGTTCATGAACTTTGTGCAATGCTTTTCAACATTCTCCTCTTTCCCACCACTGAATCTTGGCAATTTTTTTCGGACTTCGAATGGAAAAGAATTTGGGTAACCATAAATGTCTTCAAAATTTAGAGCTAGATATGAGTTAATGTTGAAACTCTGTCTATTACACTGTTGTAACATCTTATTAGACATGGTTATGCTTGAACATACACAAGGCTAGAAATAGTCAATGTAAATTTTCACATGCCTTCACAACCATTTCAATTTGACCACACAGAGCTTGATCAAACTTCTTAGAAAATTTGCATAATACAGAAAAATAATGAAAACTGGAGATAACAACAGCGTAGTATGCAAATGACATTTCAGTATTTTTCCCTTTTAACTAGTGCTGATATCACTTTATAGGGAAACCATTTGTGTATTCTTCTCCCCTAAATTGTGAAGATTACCTAGACCAAAATTGCAACGGCTGCTCCTTTTCCTTTTGACTGGAAATGAGGTAGGTCTAGAGCATCTTTTTCAGCTCCATCAGGTTCTTTTTTCACAGAGTCACCACATCCTTGCAGAGGAATGTGTTTTACTTATTCTTGTATTTCTATGAAATGAACTTTTAATTTCAACACTGCTGCAGAAATCAGAGTCGCCACCCAATACAAATTGGGAAATATTTTTATGACAATTTGCAAGGACAAACCCTTTGCAAAATCACCTTCATAAGATAAAACTGACTCTATGCAAATCTGGACAGGCCTAACTGGGATGCAAATTAAGAAGGCAAGGAGCCAAGCTCAACTGAAACCTTATTAGCTATGCATTTAATACTCAAATCCCCAATAGAGTCACCATTTTGTTAGCCATTTTTCTTGTATCCCTTAACTCTAAAAGAGAAATATGAAAACTAGACCCGGGGATCTTCATCTAGCGACACAAATCTACTTGTTCATGAAAATTGAGGGGCAAGAAAAGACTAATTAATGAGGATTCAATCCTCCTTCTACTTCGAGTTCCACACACTCAGGTGGGTGCACCTAAAACATGATAAGATGTACATACTTATAACTCACTAGCTAAAACCCTTTATGCAGATATGAAAAATAGTAGATAGTTCTCAAACTTATAAAACATGGGAATTTGACTCAACCGGTCTTATACAGGATCCCACCTATATGATCTGCTAAGAACTAGGAAAATAGCCAACGTGACAACAAGGATAAACTCCTCCTTTTCGAGCTTTGAGCTCAGGCAGGCTAACCCAGTGATTCACTCTTCAAGGAATCAGCAAATGAATTGTATTTCTTGAATACAATCAAACATGAACACTCTTAACAACAAGAAAGTAAAGTTGAATAAATTTTAATGATTTGGATGCAAGTCTGGTGTAAAACCAGTGCCTTATCCATTGGTGTGGAGTTAAATTAAGAAAACATCGACAAAACTTCATCAATTCAAAAACACCTGAAATCAATACCTTGCCTTACAGACTACCATTTTCACTGCAAACACATGATCATCAAATCTATGCATTATTGAAATTCTCAGAGATTATCCAACCAGATTTACTCCTTCCTTGAAAGAAACTTAGGGACAAACTCACATTCTACCTTGTAAATGACAAATTGAACATTTCCTTACAAATCCAATTCATAAGAACTTCCAAAACACACAGAGACATCAAAATACTTGCAGTGAGATTCTAGCTATATTTCATTGATAAAACCTATTTCAGTACACTCAAATTCACACTACATCTAGACTAAAATAGTAAGTTCAGAACCAAGCTTGCATTAATGGAACTTGCATTGGATTTCTCCCTGGGAGAACCAAAATTTAGAACCCTCTACAACACTCAGAAATTAGAATAAGAAGGAGAAGAGAAAACTCCAGACTCATCCACAAACTGACACTTGTCATCCTCTAAACCTCCTGCTGATGAATCACCTAGCTCTGAACAAAAAAATCTGATCTGCATCATTCTCTCCTGAAAGCACCTATTTTCATCTCCTCAAACTGACTTATGAGTCACCAGATGCAACAAATGAGATATTTTCAAAATATCTTCCTGGCCCCCTATTTTGTTCAACTGCAAATAACGTGAAACCAGTTTGACTTGCACTGAAATTGATCTCAAATACAAAATCCTTGCATCGAGACCTTTCTGGCGGTATATAATACTTGTTATCTGGGTGAAAAATAAAGCCCCCAGCTATTAGTTTAGCTCTCCCATGCTCTGTAATTCTGAATGTTTGAATTTTCAATATAGTTCAAACTATATGAAAATATGTTTTTAAACTTTGATTTTTACTTGGATTTGCATAGAAAAGAATAGAATAAAATATAATAGAAATATTTTATTTCTGCAAACAGGTGCCTCATGTCACAATACTATTGGGTCACATCTCTGACTAGGCACATTGAATAGCAACTTATTTCCACCTCACCAGAGTGCCACATGGCAGCCTGGCACATAATCGCATAGGCTAGAAATGGCCCATGAGATCATGCGACCACCCTTAGATTACCACATATATCTCAAGGTGCTTCAGACTTTTAGAGTTTTAAAGCTTTCAATGCATTTTTGTTCAAAATTTAGGGCCCATCGCACACTACATTTCCTCCAGTCAAGGGGCCCATCGAGAGCCTCCTCACCACCTCATCAGGCTGCCACATGTCATCTTGTCGCATGTTCGCAAGGGTTGAAGTTGGCCCTTGCGATCATGTGACCTCTTGACACATGTCCATTCTCTGAAACCTTCTCTCTGTCACAAAATTTCTTTCCTGGGCCCACTGGCATAGATACCAAGGTAGCTTTGACTGGTCACGCTGGTAGAGCCAAGAGCCTCCACTTCCACTTCAATTACCTTATGTGTGAGTAGACTTGTTTATAAACCCATCTAATACTCCCAACGACATCAATGTGGGATAATGCATTTGGATGTTTTAAAACTTCCTATGCATCTCCTTTCAAAATATTGGCTGGCGCGCACCTCCAAGCAGGCCCACAGGGGAAGAAGTCTCCACATGCCTCCACCTACTTCACTTTGGAATACACTTAGGTGGCAGTGTATATAAATAATAAAATAAACTATCCCGTTGCAAATGTGGGATAAATCCTGAATACCCAATCTCACATAGTTTATGCGCCCACCTTCACCATTCAGCTTTCATTCTTCTTAATGTATGAAACCTTTCATTATTGTGTTTGAGCCATCAGGCATTTGATGTTGTCACGTTCCCCTTATATTTTGCACTGGTTCCCCATATCAACTTGCGCTGGCACCATTTCTCATTGCTTCGTAAACATCCTGTTACATTACACACATCCTTATCTTCAAAACATTGACTGGTCTTTAAAAACTTTTACGCTGGCTTTTGCTTTGTGTGGGTGCTAGCAAGCTTGTTTGTTATTTCACACTGCCTCTTTGGGCTTGTGTTTATGTTGACAACCCCTATCCGCCCCTGCAAGATGCCAAGAACTAGGCATTTTGTCCTTTGATTTTAACGCTGGCCAACAAGGTGCTGGGTGCTTGGACTGCTAACGTCTCCTCCAAAACATAGCATTAAAGGTCATTGGCACCTTAAAATTGTCTTGGGTGCTCAACTTTCTATTGAGTGATGACCAATTTTAACATTGAGTTGCCTCCACTTGGGTGCCCCCTTACTTTTCCCTCTCATCGCTTTGGCTGGGGTCTGTATTGCAAATGTTGGCCTAATTTGTTGATCTATGCATTGGAAATCTTTGTGCTATGTCAAATAGAGCACTTAACTTCTCTTGGGCAACGATGACCTTTTCTTGGAGTGATGAGCTTGCTGTGTGTACCATGGTCTGGGCGCTTGGAGTTCATTTTGACTGGGTCATTTCAATCCTTCAAACCTAGCACCCACCTCAAGTTTCCAAATGCTGGGAAAATATTATGTTTGTTGGCACTTGTGATGTCTTTGTTTGATGCTACTCCTCTTTTTTTGCTTTGTCTTGGCACTGTCATCATCTAATATATAGCATGAGAAGCTCCTTTGAATTTGGAGTGAAATCCCACTACGTGAGTAGTCCCCATACTGGCAGTTGTGTGCACATTTTAAGATGTGCCAATAGCATCATGTACTCTACCATTCATGCCTGCCTTCCAATGCATTTTCATGTGAGCCCCCCACAAATAGACTGGTAGACAGGTCCCTTTATATAGCCCAAGGCACCTATGGAACACGGTTATACTGTTGGTGGATAACTTGCAGTCAATTCTTCACACTCTTTCGCCATATTCTAAAACAAACCATGAAGTTCTCTATATTCATTTCCCCTGACAATACAACAAATTCACTTGCACACTTTGAGAGCAGTCTAATCAGAGCCATGAATCTTGGTGCATTAATAGATACCTGGCTATTGATTGAGTTGGTGATGGATATCGAACTCATAACTTTAGCTATCAGTTCATACTTAGCAATAGTACCATAAATGCACCATCATGAAGAAAAGAAGATCCACTAGTGTGAAAGATCTTTTCCAAAGCCAATACAAACATTGTTCTTCTAGGACTTCTTCTCCATCTTCCACTTGCCTGCTCTGCTTTACAAAAATGCGAACCATTGATGAAAACAAAACAAACCATGCATTAAAATTTTGATCACAATGTGCCATCTTTTGCTTCTAAAAAATGCCAAAAACCATGACTAGCTTCTAGAATGACCTTTAAAATTTGACCAAATGAAGTGACCTGGGCTTGTAACTTGACACATATATTCCACGGTCCACATTCATTCATACTACAAAATGACATCTCTTGAATGTAACCCAGCTGAAAGATATTAACCTTCGAAGTTGCCCTTTTTACTCTATTTTCTATAAACCACTTGTTAAAAATAATAAATTGCATTTGAAATCATCCTGGCAAAAATGCCAAATGAATCCCTGGGAAGCCACAAACTGGCACATAAGTACACTGAGATGAAAACATCATGATTCAATCATCATCCCAATCTACGAGTAAGCTGGGCAAAAGATATAACCCTCTAAAAATTGGTACTTGCAAAGATAGACTCAAAACACATAGAAAACAATGGAAAGTTCAGTTTGGAAATGGCTTCAAAAAGATATCTAATGGATTGGCAAAGACCTCCCACCGGAACTGAAAGTAGAACTTCAAGTTTTTAATGCAATGAAATAATAATTTCTCTGATAGGTAATACCGGGAAAAAGTTATAAATGAGAAAAGTTGACCTCTGACAAACTGGTGCACTTCACAATCTTTGCAAACAGCAGAAACTACAAATGTAATCAAATTGGGAAACACACCCAATGGATTCGTCATGAGCTGCAAACAGACAGGGACGAAGTAAAACATGTTTAAAATGTAGGGCAATGAATATCACTTTATTTCCAATCACTGGGAAAAAGGTTATAACATGTCAAACAGGGTTCCCAACAAAACTAGGAAAAGGGCCAAGTGCATATTCTAGAAAACTCCTCCGGAGGGGATTAAAAAATAGGGTCAAAACTTATCATAGAGGCCTAAAACCTGACACATAGAGAGTATGCAATGTGTACAACAAGACGCTAGGCTCATATTTTCATGACGCTCTCCAAGGTGCATTTTATTCAACCTCAAAGTGACCCTTCCCATTGAATTCTACACCTAGCAATTTTTGCATTCAGGACTTCCTAGAAACAAACTGATCAAAACCCACTTCAAAATGCAGACTAAGGACTCAAGATGACTCAACGGGATATATGCAAGGTGAAAAAAAATTAATTCTGATGATAGGACCTAAAAACCACCCGATCCATATATGCACTTTGAGACCAAATAGAGCACTTAACAAGCAATTTTAACATGGTACTCAAAAATCCATGTTGCTTTTTTTCATCCCAACAGGGTCATTAACTAATTTAGGGTGATTAGTATGTGTGAATGGGTTGGGTTGAGTTGGAAATCAAGGTTAGCTTGTTGGGATTGGTTAAGTTAGGGGTTAAAGTTAGGAGCTGTGTACTCAAATTGGATTAAATGTTTTGTTTAAATAAAAAATAGGAAGAAAATAGGTTTATGAATTAATTTAAATAGATAGACATGTTTATTTAAATTAATAGAGAAAGATGGTTTTAATTAATTATCAGACTATGGGTTTTCATTTAGATAATTAATTGGAGTATAGTTAATTAATTAAATAAATTAACTAGAAGTTGACATAAATTAATTAAATAATTAATATTTAATCAATAAATACCTGAAGAGAGAACTAAATGAGATTACTTAATTTTTCAATCAGATTTAGGTGCCTACATTTTGCCCCTCTTTGAAATAGTGTTAAAATAACATTATTTCGAAGACATTTAAAATAATAATGACACAAAGAATTTACAAGGTGATCAAGTTTCACTAGAATATGGGTAGAAAGGTTTAGACTGGGTGATGCCCCCTCAAGAGGGTGACATGGAAGTAAAAAGGGGCCAAGAGGTTTCTCAAAAGGAAGGAAGGGCTTGGATGCATTAGGTTGGAAAAGGGCATGAAGGGGTTAAAAAAGGGTTAAATGAGAAAGAAAGAGATGAAATGCAGAAGAATGAGAAGGATTGGTGGGTTGGGGTGCTTGGGGAAGGAAAAAGGGTACATGAGAGGCCCTTAATAAGGGCCGAGAGGGCCATAAATAGGGAATTTTTGCATTTTAGAGCTTAGAGAGATATAGCTATTTCAAGCTCTGAATTTGCATATAGAAATGGCAAGAGGAGGTAGACTGAGGCACTATGCTGACATCGTGAGGAACGTCCAACAATACTGGGCACCTGACTTACATGTAGAGTCCATAAAACATCCTTGTACCTTCATTTTTATCATTTATCGCATAGATTATATTGCAAATGAATGATCCCACAGGGTCGAGATTGACAGGATCACCACTACGACCTACGAGATCATGATCCCACAAGAGATTATTTGTATAGAGGGTTAGGGGGTTAAAATTGGGATTTTTGGTGAGATCACCACATTTCTTGGTTGGGTAAAAATATTTTGCGATATCATGGTCATGCTTGAATTTCTAGCAGGATCGCGGTACTAGAGTAGAAAGGGGGGGAAAAGGGGATTATGTGATCCTGAGAGGGAACATAGGATGTAGGTAGGGGTCATCACAAGAATGCATTCCCATAGACATACAAATGGTGGGGAGGTCATGATCAGATGCGTACATGATAGCGAGAACAAGGGATTCGCAAGATCGAGAGAAAAAATAATTGGCGGGATCACAGGCAAAAGGGGTTAGAAGAAAAATGATAAAAGGGTATGGACACACCAGTTGTAGGGAGAGTGGGATGGACTATATTATGAGAGAGATAGACTGCAAGGGGAGAGAGATATGATAGTGCGACAACTAGGAGAGGAGAGCCAAGCGGCAAGGGGGGAGAGAGTGGCCGAGGGTACACAAGACATGGATAGGTCTGAGGAGGTGAGGAGGCTATATAGGGACCTAGCTTATTTGAGGGAGTAGGTAGGGTGGTATTAGGATATGTATACATAGAAATACCACCAATGATATGAGAGCACTATGTTAGGTATAATAGTCCACCAATACAACTGAGAGGGGGGGTGGATCAGTTGTATGATAGATTATTAAACTTTAAACTTTGAATAGAAGAAATATCAAATCAAATGAACACAATGAATGCCAATATAATAAAATAATATTTGTTATCAAGGAAACCTTGTTAAAAGTAAAACTCAGGTAGGAATTAACACCCACTAATGATATACTAAGAGTATACTATTCTTGTTAGAAGATCTAGCCCTATTAGGAGCTGATTAAAACATTAAAGTACCTAGTCCTTCTTAGAGGACAAACCCTATTAGGATTCAATAAAAATAAGTTAGGCTCAATGCCTAGGCTTACTTTCCAAAGAAGGTTATGTCCACCTTCAGAACTCACTGTTCGCAACACAAGTGTATATAAAAAAATATACAATCTTTGAATTGTTTGATAGCAATTATCTTTGCTTGATTAGTTCCAATGAAGTATATAAATTATCCCCTACTCTACATCTAGTAGACTCAAGCTCACAACTTCCACAGTCCTCTTTACATCACATCCATTCTTCCATATCTTTTCAAAAGAAAAGATCTTACATATATACCCTATTACAAAATAAATGATCAAGTTGGCCAATTAGGCTTGCCTAATATACAAATAATTACATAAATCCTTGCTAAGATACACACGGTATCTAAAAAATGTATACAAAAATTACAATTCAATAATTAAGGACCGACATCCATAATTCATGCTCACCATTCATGACACACACTCAACTCTGAAGTTGGCTTCCAAATAGGTCATCTCTAGAACACATGCCAAAAGTGATGTCATCCTTATTTTTGTACCTTGCTAAGATCAGTGAACATTCTTCATTACCCTATCTATCATCCCTTAAGCTCACATACATTGAATCCTCATCACTTGTAAGATATACCCAAAACTCAAAGACTTACTCTATCAACTTCCACTGTCACTGTTTAGTAACCAGTCTTCACTAAATCTTTTTTAATTCAGCTAATATGCAATATTACATCATGCAATATTAGATATTAGATCGCAACACATTCTTGTACATACAACTAAACTCTCACGTTATGAATCATTTGTACAGTATCTATACACTATAATAACCAGCATGTTCTCTTCATAGAAACATATGTTGACATCAGTGACAAAACACAAATGACAACAATAGTATTTTGAAAACATCACTCAACATAGTGATTAAAAATATTAAAAGTATCCAACAATCTCCCCAATGCATTAGCAATATCCAACAATCTCCCCCTTTGGTATTGATGTCAACACATGGGAAAATCCAACGTATTCTCTTAGTACCTTTACCACATAGTCTCTTTCTTGTAGGATTTTCACATAGTCTCCTTCCCCCTTTGACAACAATGGAAAATGGTGACATAAGTTATCAAATGTCTGCAAAAATTGTCTTCAACAATTGTCTTTGATGATCACTCCCCCTGAGGATTCAATCCATACATCATGTCTAGAATATGATAAGGCTCTAAAAACCTCTGGACTGATGCATCCTTGCATCATTTAATTCTGACTAGGAGGGGCTTGTACCCCAAGCATACCTCTAAGATACTCAAAGGCATCTTTTGGAAATGACTTTGTAAAAATGTTTTCTATTTGTTCCTTTGTGCTAATGTATTCCAACCTTAAATTTCTTTCTCTTCTACCTTTTCCTTCAAGAAGTGAGACTTAATAGAAATATGCTTATTTTTAGAATGCATCACAGGATTCTTTGACATGTTAACTATATCGGTGTTATCACAATGGATAACCACTGGTTCAACAAAAAATATTCCAATATCTTTCAGCATTTGTTTCATCAAAATAATTTGAGTACATTTAATAGAAGCAACAACATACTAAGATTCTGCAATAGATTGAGCTATACAATCTTTCTTTTTATTTAGCCATGACACCAAGTTTTTCCCAATGAAAAATGCACCTCCACTAGTACTGTTCCTATCATCAATATTCCTTTCCCAATGAGCATTAGTAGAAGCATGAGGTTCAAAGTCATCATTTCTATCATACCATAAGCCATATTCCATTGTCCCTTTCAGATATCTAAATATTCTTTCCATAGTAGCTAGGTATGTCTCTTTAGGTTTTGCCTGATATGTAGCCACAATTCCAACAACATTAGCAATATCCAGTCTAGTGTGAGTCAGATATTGTAATCCTCCAACCATTGATCTTTACTTGGTCTAAAACAAACACTTTGTCTCATCATTATTTTTTAGTTTATGACCAGTCACCATGGGTGTACTGACTGGCTTACAATCTTCCATTCCAAACGTTTTCAACATTTCTTTAAGATACTTAGTCTAAGAAATAAAAATCCCATTCTTGCTCTAATTTATTTGTAGTCCTAGAAAGAATTTCATTTCACCTATAATGGGCATCTCAAATTTATTTTCCATCTCTTTAGCAAATTTCTTACACATTTCATCATTTCCTCCAAATATAATATCATCAACAAAAACTTCTATTATTAGAATTCCATCTTCACTAGATCTTAAATACAAGTTACTATTAGCATTACCTTTTCTGAACCCAAGGTGAAGTAAGTATTTGTCTAACCTTGCATACCAAGCCCTTGGAGCTTGCTTTAGTCCATATAGTGCCTTCTTCAACTTCCATACCATGTCTTCATCTTGGTATAGAGGAAATCCACCAGTTTATTCTATATAAAATTCTTCTTCAACATCCCCATTCAACAATACATATTTTATATCCATCTGATATACCTTTAAGTCCTTATGTGCAGCATAAGCCAAAAATAATCTGAAACATTTTATCTTTAAGTCTGATTCATTCTCTACTTTTTCTTTGAATATCTTGAATTTGTCAAATTCTTCTGATTTCTCTTTCAAGTAAGTGATCCACATCATTCTAAACAATTCATCAACAAAAAGTATAAAATACCTTTCACCATAGTATGATATTGTCCTTGTAAGTCTACATAGGTTTGTATGTACCAGATGCAACTTTTCTTTTTTCTGTATATGATTTTCTTTTATAGCTTCTTCTAGTCTATTTTCCCATAGCACATTCTCTACATATGGTGTTAGATGGTTTTAAAATCTTTGGTAGGTCTCTCACTGCATCAGTCAGGCTTTCCCTCAAAATATTATCAAAATTAACATGACAAAACCTTTTGTTCCATAAAAAACTATCATCTATCTTTGCAACAAAATAAGAAGCTCGAGATGTATTTAACTCAAATACATTACCTCTAGATTTAGTACCGGTTGCAGTCAAGTTTCCTATCTTACCTCTGATAAAACATTTCCCATCAATGAACTTGAATTGATATCCCTTATCCATCAGTTGTCCAACACTCAACAAGTTATGCTTAAGTCCATCAACAAGTAGCACATTGTGAGTATTAGTCCTTCCATCCAAAGTAATAGATCCTACTCCTATGATAGGTTTAAGAACATTGTCTTTGAATCTTACAACACCACCATCATATTTCATTATTTTAACAAAATTATTTTTGTCTCCAGTCATATGATGTGAGAAACCACTATCTATAACCCATTCAGATTTCTTATCAACATGTGATACTAAAGTTTTTTCCTCATGTACTAGTTTTTCATCTTTAATAGCAATAAATCCAATCTCCTCATAATCCAAATCATCATCATCATAAATACATTCATTAGCATAATAACATTCCTTATCCTTTGAATACTTAGGCTTGAAAAACTTAGGTTTGCACTTAGGAACTCTTGTAGGAAATCTATATGCAAATTGACCTATCTTATTACATGAAAAACATTTCAAAGGTAATTTTCCTTCAAATTTACCCTTACCTCTCTTTTCCCTTCTAGCAATTAGTGCAAAAATTTCATCTAGCTTTGTTTCCTCTTCTTTTATTTGATCCCATTCATCAACATATTCACCAAGCTCTTCTTTTATGTTCTCACTGTTGGTGCTCGGAAGTGCAAATAATATCTTCCTATGTGTACATGCTTTAAATGTTGTTTCAACTTTAGGTACAAAATCTCTCATTTCTATAGATTGAAAGGTAGTTAGCTTTGCAATCAACATTTCTCTACTAAATTTTGGAGTTAAAGGTATAATTTCTTCTATCGCCTGAAAGTTGGTCTTGTATATTGGTGTCAATGATCTAAAGATCTTCGCAATGACTTATTCCTCTTCATAAGTGGCTCGAGAATTTCTTATTTCAATCACAACCTTTGTAACTCTTTATACATAAGCCCTAATGTTTTCATCATCCTTCATTTGCAGTTTCTCCATCCTTTCTTTCTAGTTTTGTAACTTCTCTTTCTTGGTAAACTTCTCTCCTTCATACAATGCTTCTAATCTTGTCCAAATATTTTGTGCCAAATCCAGATCTTTAACTTTAGTAAATTCTCCTTCAAAGAGCACGTTGATCAGTGCTTCCCTTGGGACCATGTTATATGAAAACATCTTCTTTTCATCATCATTATCTTTATCTAATTCATCTTTAGCCTTCATGGTTTTGTCAATCTTTATAATCATCTAGTAGTCAATGCCCAAACATAGAAAATGAGTTTGCATCTTGTTCTTCCAACAATCAAATTTTTCATGATCAAATTTTGGACTATCCTTCCTATAGAACACCATCTCCAAGATCACCTCAAGTTGTTAAGATTTCTCTCTAAGGACCAGTAGTACTAATACCAATTGTTAGGAATAATAGTCCACCAATACAACTGAGAGGGGGGGTGAATCAGTTGTATAACATATTATTAAACTTTAAAATTTGAATAGTAGAAATATCAAATCAAATGAACATAATGAATGAAAACACAATAACACAATATTTTTCATCGAGGAAACCTTGTTAAAGGTAAAACCCCAATGGGAATTAACACCCACTAATGATTTACTAAGAGTATCGTATCCTTGTTAGATGATCTAGCCCTGTTAGGAGCTGATTGAAACATTATAGTAGATAGTCCTTGTTAGAGGATATACCCTATTAGGATTCAAGAAAAATAATGTAGGCTCACTGCCCAAAGAAGGTTATGTCCACCTTTAGAACTCACTATTCACAACACAAGTGTATATAAAGAAATACACAATCTTTGAGCTGTCCGATAGCAACTATCTCTTCTTGATTAGTTCCAATGAAGTATATAAATTATCCTCTACTTTACATCCAGAAGACTCAATCTCATAGCTTCCACAATCCTATTTTACATCACATCCATTTTTCCATATCTTTTCAAAAGAAAATATCTTACATATATACCCTATTACAAAATAAATGATCAGGTCAGCCAATTAGGCTTTCCTAATATACAAATAATTAAATAATTGCAAACAAGTATACAAAAAAAGTATACAAACAATTACAATTCAATAATTAAGGATTTACATCCATAATTCATGCTTGCCATTCATGATACATGCTACAACTCTGAAGTCAGCTTCCAAATAGGTCATCTCTAGAACACATGCCACAACTGACATCATCCTACTTCCCATGCCTTGATAAGATCAGAGAACATTATTCATTACCCTATTTGTCATCCCTTAAGCTTTCATACATTGAATCCTCATCACCTGTAAGATATACCAAAAAATCAGAGACTTACTCTGTTAGCTTCCACTGTCATTGTTCAGTAACTAGTCTTCACTAAATCTTTTGTAACTCATCCAATATGCAATATTACATCATGCAATCTTAGATATAAGATCACAACACCTTCTTATACATACAACTAACTTCGCACATTTTGAATCATCTATAAAATATTCGTACACTGTAATAACCAGCATGTTCTCTTCATAGAAACATATGTTAACATCAGTGACAAAACACAAAGACAATAATAGTAATTTAAAAATCACTCAACATAGTGATTAAACATATTAAATGTTTCCTACAATCTCCCTAATGCATTAGCAATATCCAACAGATTATCGACGAGCTAGCCAATCTGGGGCCACTAGTATAGGTCTAAGTGTTGCGATAGGGGCTGGGACTAGCCAAAGGACCAGGGGGAGAAATCTTGGGGCCAAATCATCATAGTGGACTAGTCAAGAGAGACATCAATCCAGCTAGTTACAGAGCCAGAAACTGTCATTCAATGGCTCTGTTCAGATGGAAAAGGTAGAGGTGTTAGGGCCAACATAGGTACCCACATAGGTGCATGATACATGTATTCAAAGCATAGTGAAGAGATCAGTGTCGAGGGTTATGTAGATAACCATTTCAGTGGTGTCACCATAAGATCCACCACAAGTTGACCCCCTCATAGGTGTTGAGATGTAGCCTCCCCTAGGAGAGGCAGATAGGTAGTGATATACTACACATTTTTTATATCCATGGATATTATGATTCTTTTGGAGGGAATTGTCCCTATTATTGTACATGTATTTTATTGATGGAATTGTTCTCATACATTCAAACAATGTTTTATTCTTTGATGTAGGATGATACATACACACACATGTATATATGATTATGAGTTCACTTTCTATGCATGATGTTATGATGTACTAACATGTATGATGCAGGATGTGATGTGATGTGATGTTTATGATTATGATATATATGTGATGTGTGATGTTAGATGAGTTATGTGAGATGTAGTTATTGATATTTTTGTGGATGTAGGATGAATAATTTTTACATGTGATGGATGTATGATCTAGTTATATCTTTATTTATGAGGTGCATGTATGTATGGATGGATGATGAAATTTTTTTTACCATGTCTTAACAATGCAAGATAATAAATGACTTAACAATGTAACTTAAATGAATTAAAATATTTAATGAATGCAATTTAAAATGAATTAAATGGTTTAACTAGGAAAGATGAACATAAATGATTTAACTATGCAAGATACAATGAACTAAATGTTTGAGCAATGCAACTTAAATGAATGAAATGATTTAAATATGCAAGATAAAATGAACTAAATATTTGAATAATGCAACTTAAATGATTTAAATATGCAAGTTACATGAACTAAATGATTTAATTTATGCAACTTAAATGAATGAAATGATTTAACTATGAAAAATAAAATGAACTAAATGATTGAACAATGCAACTTAAAAGATTTAACTATGCAACTTAAATGAATGAAATGATTTAATTATGCAAGATAAAATGAACTAAATGATTGAACAATGCAACTTAAATGATTTAACTATGCAACTTAAATGAATGAAATGATTTGATCGATGTAACTTAAAATGACTTAAATGATTTAACAATGCAAGATTCAATGAGCTAAATGATTTAACAATACAAGGTAAAATTTACTAAATGATTTCACAATGCAAGATTAAATGAACTAAATGATTTAACTAACTGATTTATGCAACATGAATTTAACTGAATTAACAATGTGACCTAAAATATGATGCAAAATTAATCTAACAAGATTTAACAACGTAACCTAAATGATGACACAAAATTAATCTAGAATGAATTAACAATGCAAGCTAAATGATGATGCAAAATTAATCTAAAATGAATTAGCAATGCAACCTAAATGATGATGCAAAATTAATCTAGAATGAATTAACAATGAAAGTTAAATGATGATGAAAAATTAATCTAAAATGAATTAACAATGCAACCTAAATGATAAGAGATAATACAATTAAATGAAAACTCCAATGTGAACGAGAATACATGGGTGAATGCAAGGATGAGAACAAAGGTGGTATATGTAGCATATCACTACCTAAATAAACCCTCACTGAGGGGGGATGAAATGAGAAAGCTGGTGGGAGGTGATTTGCACAATCAAAATCAATGTGTTAGGGATTGGAACTGGAATGAGTGATTTTCAGGCTTGCATCAAGATGAGAGGTTTATATGGAAAATGGGTCAGGGGTAATTGATACATCAATGGGAATTGGAGATTAAGTGTGTTATTGATTTATTATGATGTTTATTTGGATTGATGGTGGGATTTGTAGTTGAGGATTTGATAGGAGGATTTTTCTTGAAGCTTGAGCACTGGGTATTCTGAGAGGGAATACCACCATGTAGTTTGAGCACTTAGTTTAATATAGAAACATAAGGGACTTGCCAAGGTTACTAGGAAATCAAGGCCACATGGCTAGTGTTGCATAGGACTAACACTAAAAAGACACACAAGGGTTTCCCTAGCATCAAACATGAATCTAGGAGGAGGCATGATGGAAACGATGCTAGGGAACCCACAAACAAACAACATTTTCGAAGGGCACCATTGGTGTAGGAGCACCCTTCTATGGGGCTCACACCATTTCATTTTTTTTTTGGACTACTTCCTGATGAAGTCTTGTAATTAAAATAAGAACCTTAGTGCTTAGTGTGGTGTGAAAGTTGAGTTTAGGTCCTAGGTGGTAACAATCTTCTCTTGTTTTGTATTTTCTAAGGGACTCAGTTGATGATGTCATCTTGATGTCACCTATTCATAGGAGGGTATAAATAGTGAAATGAGGGTTTGGGTTCTATTGGCACATGTATGCACTAGTGGTTACCTAATGAAGGTCTAGAAGGATAGAAAGAGCAAAAATTGCTCAAGCAACAAAAGTTGCTAAAAAGTTGCACAATAACTTTTCAAAATTGCATAGAAACTTTTATCCTAAAGGGTTATAACCCTTAAATTAGTGCTTGGAAGCCCTAACCAGGCATATTCCCTAAGGTTAACAATTTTTATACTTTGAAAAACCCTAAGTCAAGGGTCAGTGATTAAATTGTACGGTAGAGAGAAGGAAAACCTAGGTTGTTACTGTGTTTGGTATGATAGTGTGTTGTGAATCATGAGCTTTCTCATGTTGTGAATCTTTATTTGTGTATAAAATTTCATTTCAGGTTCATAGATTAGTTTTCCTTTCAAGTTTGTGTGTGCATTTATAGTTAGTTTGTATCTTCAAGGTCTTTGCCTAGTTTTGACTGGTTCTTGAAGATGTGTCTATAACTCCTATACCCACCATGGAAACTTCATGGGATCATGGGATGTGGTAGTAAAGACCTTGTATAGTCTACCATACAAAGAAAGGCCCTATAAAGTTCAAGCAAGCATTTTTAAGGCCAAGCCCTAGGCGAGCCTAGATTGTGCCCGACTAGGTAAGGTCGAGTTTGCAGGGGTCATAGAAGGCAAGGATGAAGTTTTTAGGCTTAGTCCTTTAGAGGAGTTGAAGAATGGTTAATGAAGCTTCATTGGTGTGAAGGAGGAGCCATTACCAATCCAAAAAAGGTGGTGTACAGAATAAACAAGTTTAGTGACCCTGTTAAATGAAAAAACCCTTGAAAACCCTTAGTTTGGATTAGGGCATTATACGAACACTTGGGGTCCTAAAACCTAGAAAATCCTTGAGACCTTGGTAAATGAATAGGAGTCCCTTTGTAGGTTATAGTCCTAAAAACCCTAAATGGAGGCCTAATTGGGGCTCATTCCTTGTAGCCCTATTTTAAGGGAAAATGAAGCAATCAATAGGGAAAATGGATAGTCCAAGCCTTTAGGGTCAATAGAAGACTGAAAAAGCACCTTAGAATCCATCCTCATCCTTACTGGGACCTAAGAGGGTGTTGGTGAAGTTGTGCCCTTATGAGCATATGTAAGGGAGTGAAGCAAAGGTAAGAAAATGAGAGTCTAGAAGCTGAAGCACTTGTTCTTGGTGGTTAGATTGGGAAAGGTCAGGGGATTCCACAAGAAAAGGGGGTCCTAGAGACCACACGGTGTGAGGAGAACACCAAATGATCCAAGGAAGAGATCAAAGAGCATAGACTTGGCTAGTCTATCCCAATCTCCCCATTATATTGGTATCAGAGCATTGTTAAAGACTTGGGAAGAGAATATTTTGAGGTAGTGAATGTTGAAAGCTCTAGAATCAGTAGGGTCATCTCAGAAGAAGAAAATGGTGACTAATGCAGAGCTAGAAAAGAAGGTAGAAGATCAGGAGGAAGATAATAGACTCCTAAGAGAAAGGTTGGCTTATTTAGAGCAAGTCTTGGATGGATTCCAAGCCAAAGTAGATAAGGTCAATGATAAAATAGAGGATTAGGAAGCCAAGGATAAAGAAAAGACCTTGGATGATGAGGTTCTTGTACTTGATCCTCCAACACAAGATGAGCAATTCTTGAAGGAAATCAAAGCCACAACTGGTAAAGCCCTTGAAGGTGTACCCTTACTCACTGGTAGAATGGACACTAAATTAGTGATGTAGTGGATTAAGGGCATGGAGAACCACTTTGAGTGTGAAGATAGCTCTGAAGCACAAAAGGTCAAAGTAGCTGAATCTAGGTTGAGGGGCCAAGCTCTAACTTGGTGGAACTATCTCCAAGAAGAAAGGGAGAAGGAAGGGAAAAATCCAATAGCTAAATGGAAGGCCTGGTGAACAAAGTTAGAGAAGCTTACCTAACTATAGATTTTGAAATACATCTTCATAGGAGAAGACTGAATCTTAAATTGAAGGAGATGGATGTAGCCACCTACACAGAGGAGTTTCACAAATTGAGCCTTAGATCCAAGGCTAAAGAAGAAGAGAGTATCAAGGTTGCAAGATACTTGAGTGGATTGAAGTGGAGTATAGCAGAGAAGATGAACTTGTTCACTCTGAATACTCTCCTTGGGTGTCAACACATGACACAAAAGATTGAAGAAAAATAGAAAAGGAAGCAAGGTCCTAACTCCAAAAATAGAGTCAGAGGTAGAGATTCTAGAGGGGATCAAAGAAGTGGTTCTAGTGGCAGAGGAAGTGACTCTACGAGTCAATGAGAGAATAGACTGATTGAAAAAAGTGGAGAGACCAATACAAGAGGTACTTTTCGTAGAGGAAGAGGATCCCATGGAGGGTCAAGTAGAGGAAGGAGTGCAGGAAGGGGCAATTCCTATTTTACCACTATGAAATGTTATCAATGTGGTGAAATTGGACACCCTACCTATAGGTGTCCTGAGAAACCTTCTAGTTCTAGTAATGAGAAGAGAATAGCCTATTCTCAAGAAGAGTGAGCTAGTTCATGCAACAATGAGGTTAGTAAACTGGAATCAGAAATGGGGGAGAATCTTATGTCTAGAAGAGTCCTTATCAGATAGCCTACACAAGGAGAACCAAAGCAAAGAAGAGCTCTTTTCAGAGTTAGGTGCAAGATCCTTGGAAAGGTATGCAAAGTAATAATTGATTCAGGGTCAACTAACAACATCATCTCTGATGAGGTAGTTAAGAAGCTAAAGTTAACAAAGATCCCTCACACTAACCCATATAAGGTCACTTGGCTGAATCAAGAGAAAAGTATTTTGGTGAATGAACAAATGTGGGTGGAATTTTCCATTGGATGGTATAAGGACATGATCCTTTGTGATGTATTTCCCATGGATGTATGTCAACTCTTACTAGGAAGACCCTAGCAGTTTGATAGGAAGGTGATTTGTGATGGAGAGGAAAACTCAATTTCCTTCAAGAAGGATAGCAAAACCTTTAAGATCCAATCCCTGACAGAGAATGATGAAGGAGCCTCAAGGACACCAAGTGTCTTTCTTAGCACTAGTAAGGAGTTCTTACACCTTTTACAAGAAGGTGAAACATTAGGATGTGCCATTGTTGTGAAGCCTACAGAGGAGCATAAAAAGTTGCAGACAGAGATCTCTAATGAGGTGAGGCAAATGTTAGAAGAGTATAAGGATATAGTGAGTGATGGAGCACCTACAACACTTCCTCCAAGAATGGCTATAAGACATCAAATAGATTTTGTACCTAGTCCATCTTTACCAAACAAAGTAGCATACAACCTCACACCTGATCAGAACAAGGAGGTGGCAAGACAAGTATAAGAATTGTTGGATCAAGGGCTGATTAAGAAGAGCATTAGTCCATGTGTAGTACTAATGGTGCTAGCATCAAAGAAAGGAGGAAAGTGGAGACTTTGCACTAGTTCAAGGGAAATAAATAGAATCACCATAAGGTACAGATTTCCAATTCCCAGAATAGAAGATCTTATGGATTGTTTAGGGGGTGCTATGTACTTTACTAAGTTGGATCTTAAAATTGGTTACCATAAAATTAGATTTAAGGAGGGTAATGAGTGGAAGAGAGCTTTTAAGACCATAGAGGGGTTGTATGAATGGCTTGTGATGTCATTTTGGCTTACTAATGCCCCTAGCACCTTCATGAGGTTGATGAATGAAGTGTTGAAGGATTACACTGGTAGGTTTTTGGTAGTGTATCTTGATGATATACTCATCCATAGCAGAACCAAAGAAGAGAACCTTGAGCATTTAAGGTTAGTCTTAAAGAGATTAAATGAAGAGAAGCTGGAAATCAACTTAGAAAAGTGTGAATTTTTAAAGCAAGAACTAGTCTACTTGGGGTTTGTGGTGTCCAAGGGTACCTTGAAGATGGACCCAAGCAAAGTTGAGGCAATATTGAATTGGCTTGCACCTAAAATAGGGATTGAAGTCAGAAGTTTTTATGGTTTGGCTCAGCTCTATAGAAAGTTTGTGAGAAACTTCAGTGGCATATGTTCACTAGTTTTAGACACCATTAAAGGAGTGAGAACAAAGTTCAAGTGGACTGAGGAAGCTGATAAAGCATTCCAATAGTTGAAGCAAGAAGTAGCCACGAAACCCATCCTACTTTTGACAAGTTGTTTACATTGGAGTGTGATGCAAGTGGAATTGTAGTAGGGGGTGTGTTGAGCCAAGAAAGAAGGCCTATGGAATTTTTCAGTGAGAATATCAATGAGGCAAAGAAGAGGTATTCAACATATGATTTGGAGTTATATGCACTAGTTCAGTCTCTAAGAAAATGGAGACATTATTTGCTCCTAAAAGACTTTGTGGTGTTCACAGACAATTAGGATTTGAGTTACATTAATACTCAAGAAAAGTTATGTAATAGACATCTGAAATGGATGGAATACCTCCAATCCTTTACCTTTACCATCAAGCATAAAAAGTGACAGCTAAATAAGGTAGTAGATGCTTTGAGCAGGAAGTTGTTGACTGTCCAAGAAGTGCAAATGCAAAGCATAGGAATAGAAAGCTTTAAGGATCTCTATGAAGGAGATGAAGACTTTTCTATAGCCTACAAGGTATGCACATATTTTGAAAATCATTTTCATAGTGATTATTTAGACTATACTCTTCAAAATGGCCTCCTATTTAAAGGCAATCAGTTGTGTGTTTCTAGAGGGTCCATGAGAGAGAATCTCATCCAAGAGAAACATAATGGGAGCCTAAGTGGACACTTTGGTGTCAACAAGACTATGGACCTAGTATAGAGGTACTACTATTGGCCTAGGTTACCAAGAGATGTAAGAAAGTATGTGGAATAGTGTGGTATTTGTTAAAGGGCTAAAGGAGGCTCAAGCAATGCAAGAATATACCAGCCTTTACCAATTCCAAAGAGGCCTTGGGAGTGTGTAAGCATAGAATTTATGGTGGGACACCCTACAAAAAAGATAGGTATGGATAGTGTCTATGTGGTGGTTGATAGATTTTCTAAAATGAGCCATTTTATTCCATGTAGAACTACCCATGATGCTAGTTATATTGCACATCTTTTCTTTAAGGAGGTTGTAAGGATACATGGACTCCCATTAAGCATTGTATCAGACAAGGATAGTAAGTTCATGATCCATTTTTGGAAAACCTTATGGAAAATACTTGGAACTAACCTATCATTTAGCTCAGCTTACCATCCACAAATAGATGGTCAAATTGAAGTCATCAATAGGGTATTTGGAAACTTGCTAAGGTGTTTAACAAAGGAATATGGACAAACTTGGGATCTAGTTATTCCACAAGGTAAGTATGCCTATAATGATAGTGTTAATAGGACAAATGGAAGAAGTCCTTTTGAAATTGTGTATGCCAGACATCCTAGAGGGGTTTTTGAATTGAGAGATCTTAGTTCAATGGAGATGAAGAGTGGACATGCAGAGGATTTCACTCAAACTATGAAAGAAGTACAAGAGAAGGTGAAGAAAACTATCACGGAGTCTACTCAAAAACTGAAAGCTAAAGTGGATAAGAGAAGGAGAGAAGTACAATTCAAGTTAGGAGACTATGTGATGGTCCATTTGAGCAAGGATAGGATGTAGAAAAGAGTACCTAGAAAATTGCAGATGAAGAAGCTAGGGCCTTGCAAAATTATGGATAAGTATGGGGAAAATGCTTACAAGGTGGACCTTCCATCAGGTTTATCCATCTCACTAGTCTTCAATGTAGTTGATCTGGTCTAGTATAAAGGTGAAGTAGTTGAACAAACTCAGAATAATGATATAGTACTGTAGGACTTGGATGTGAATGCCCTACCTCAAGTGAAGAACCCTGTGGCAGAGAAGATCTTGAAATCTAGAGTAAAGAAGTCTACACAACATGAAGTCTATATGGATCACCTAGTGAAGTGGGTAGATAAGCCCAAATCATTGAACACCTGGGTTGAAGAGGGCATGTTCAGGAAGCTAGGCATTGACTTAGCTTGTATCTCTCTCAAAATACCTTAATTTTGTGTAGAGCAGGAGTATGGTGTAGGAGATCCCTTCTATGGGGCTCACAAAATTTCATTTTTGTCATGGACTACTTCCTGATGAATTCTTGTAATTAAAATAAGAGCCTTAGCACTCAAAGTGGTGTGAAAGTTGAGTTTAGGTCCTAGTTTGTGTCCTAGGTGGTAACAGTCTTCTCTTATTTTGTATTTGCTAAGGGACTCAGTTGATGATGTCATCCTAATGTCACCTGGTCATAGGAGGGGTATAAATAGTGAAATGAGGGTTTAGGTTCTATTAGCATGTGTGTGCACTAGTGGTGACCTAATGAAGGTCTAGAAGGATACAAAGAGCAAAAATTGCTCAAGCAACAAAAGTTGCTAAAAAGTTGCACAACTTTTCAAAATTGCTTAGCAAATTTTATCCTAAAGGGTTATAACCCTTAACTTGGTGATTGGAAGCCCTAACTAGGTATATTCCCAAAGGTTAAGACTTTTTATAGTGTAAAAAACCCTAAGTCAAGGGTCGGTGATTAGATTGTATGATGGAGAGAAGGAAAACCTAGACTGTTACTGTGTTTGGTATGATAGTGTGCATATAAGGAGCTATGAGTTGAATTTAATGAATAGATCATGAGATTTCTCATGCTGTGAATCTTTATTTGTGTATAAAATTTCATTTCAATTTCATAGATTAGTTTTCCTTTCAAGTTTGTGTGTGCATTTATAGTTAGTTTGTATCTTCAATGTCATTGTCCAGCTTTTACTGGTTCTTGAAGATGAGTCTGTAACTCCTATCCCCACAATGGAAAATTCATGGGATCAAGGGATGTGGTAGTATAGACCTTTTAAAGTGTACCATATAAAGAAAGGACCTGGAAAGTTCAAGCAAGCATTTTTAAGGCCAAGCCCTAGGCGAGCCTAGACTGTGCCTGACTAGCTAAGGTCAAGTTTGCAAAGGTCATAGAAGGAAAGGATGAATTGTTTAGGCTTAGTCCTTTAAAGGAGTTGAATAATGGTTAATGAAGCTTCATTGGTGTGAAGGAGGAGCCATTACCAATCTAGAAAAGGTGGTGTAGAAAACAAACAAGTTTAGTGACCCTGTTAAGTCAAAAAGCCCTTGAAAACCCTTAGTTTGGATTAGGGCATTGTATGGACACTTGGTCCTCAATCATAGAAAATACTTGAGACCTTGGTAAATGAATAGGAGTCTCTTTGGAGAGTTAACCAAGATTTGGAAATTTTTGCAGGTGATAGTCCTAAAAACCAAGAATGGATGCCTAATTGGGGCTCATTCCTTGTAGCCCTATTTTAAGGGAAAATGAAGCAATAGATAGGGAAGATGGATTGTCCAAGCCTTTTGGGTCACATATAAGACTAAAAAAACAAATTATAAGCCATCCTCATATGTGCTAGGACCTAAGAAGGTGTTGGTGAAGTTGTGCCCTTATGATAATATGTAAGGGAATGAAGCAAAGATAAGCAAAGGAGAGTCTAGAAGTTGAAGAAGCTTTTCTTGGTGGTTAGATTGGGAAAGGTCAAGGGATTACACAAGAAAAGGGGGTCCTAGAGACTATAGGGTGTGAGGAGAACACTAAATGATCCAAAGAAGAGATCAAAGAGCATGAACTAGGCTTGTCTATTCTAATCTCCCCATCAATCATGTAACCCAAAAGATCACATGTGGCACATGCAAGGGTCATATCCTATTGAATTATAGGTAGAATAAAAAATATTAAAGATACCTTGCACAAAATATTCCTCATTTACAACATGCCATGATATAAATGATCATGGTGACTTTGAGGAGAGGGACAACATGAAGCCACAAAATATTAATAAGAACCATAGGAAGATTCGAAACCAAAGTGATAAATCCAAAAGATGTCCTTTTCCAAAAGAGATTGACTAAAAGAGTGGTGGTGCGATTAGGTTAGACATGAGGAAGGATACATCCTACAAGGACTTGTTTAGCAAGATTGGCTACAAATTGGGCTTTCTTGGAAATAAGGGGGCTTTGGGATAATCATAGTGACTAGGAACTTGTGCTAAGGTAATTGATGGGAAACTTGACTTGAGAAAGCAATGCAATTTGACTATGGTACTATGGGATGAATGAGGATATGTACAAGCATGATCGAGGAGCATCTCAGGTCCTTGGAAATCTTGCGTCACCAAAAAAATGTTTGTGTTTTCCTATGTTACTTGATTCCTACTTTGGCTGAGTTGGTTCAGTGTTTCTCAGTTTCTTTTGTTAACCGAGGTTGGTTGGTTATCTCTCTGGCACTTGTTTAATTCCCTTGGCACTCGATGATGCTTGTTTGGCACTTGATTATCCTTTCTTACTGAGGTTTTTGTTTTAGTTTCCAATTGAGGTCAACTATTGCAATTAATTACAGTTGCAAATTTAATGATGGTATCTATCATTGGGAAGAGTGTGTACCTAGATATGGCCATTCCTTCCATTGATGGTGGATCTGAAGGTTGAATTTTTTGGTACTCTTGTATATATTGTAATCTTGTTTGTAGTTTTAGGAGATCAATTAGGACATCAGAGATAGAAATTAGAAGTTTAGAGATTGTTTCAGATCCTTGCATGTTGGAGGACTTCTGTACTCAATTTTTAATATTTGGCCTAAACCAAGAAGGCCTTACATCCCAACATGTATGACTCAATTAAAATAAATATATGAAGTTATCTTCATTCTCTCTCTCATGAGTTTTTTTGCTTCTGCGTGTGATCTCTATAAGGGGGATCTAGTTAGGGTGTTCCTTTGGACCCTCTCGTCTGTTTACTCTTGAATTAGGTGGTATCAGAGCAAGGTGATATCTGGATCTAGGTTTGTGAATCTAGGTTTGAGAGTTCCTTCTTATCAAACTCTAGGTGATTTGTTGTGGGGTAGAAAATTGTGATCTGGCTTGAAATTGCAGAGGGTTTCAAGATGGTTCATGGGAGGCGATATGTAGATCCAGGATTGGAAGACATGTTGAGACAACTTTCTGCTAGATTAGAATTTGTTGAAATATCCCAGAGAAGATGAAGAAATCTTGAAGATGTTAGTGATGATGAAACTAAGGAAGAACAAGTTGATGTAGAACCTACACCAGTGATGGATCAAGGTGAGGAAATATTGGTGAAGGCTTTGAAAAATGTGAAGTCTACACCACACTTTAATCCTCTTGAGTATAGTGGAAAATTGGATTCTGATGAATTGGTGGACTCAATCACTGAGATGGAAAAGTAGTTTGAGTATGATAATGTCCCTAAGAAAAAGAAGGTGAAAATTACAAGCAAAAAGTTGAAAAGTCATGAATCCTTATGGTGGGAACATCTACAATTGGATAGAAAGAGGAAAGGAAAAGACAAAATTAAGGTATGGAATAAAATGATGAATAAATTGAAAGGAAAATTTTTACCTTGTGATTATTAGATTAACCTAGTTAGGCAAATGAAAAGTTTGAGGGAGAAAGATAGCTCGGTAAAAGAGCATACTGAGAAATTCTATAGATTAGATATCAAATTTGGACATGATGAGGATGATGTGGAAAGAATTTCTAGGTACCTTAATGGATTGAGAGTTTGCATCCAAGAAGAAATCAGTTTGGTTAAACTGGAGAACATTGAAGAAGCTCATCAATTTGCATTGAAAGTTGAGGAGAAATTGAACAAAAGACATGAGAAAAGACAAAGAGGTAGAGGTGGTAGATTTCCTAGAGGAAGAGGTAGATCTTATGGTGAAAACAATAGATATAAACTAGAAAAGTGAATCTGGATAAAGGAAAGATGAAGTGGAAAGGTGAAAGTTCATCTAGAGGAAGAGGCAGTAACTACCGAGGTTGTTATAATAGAGGTGGTTTCTGAGCAACTTGTTACAATTATGGAGAATAAGGACATAGATCATTTGAGCATACACATGTAAGTAAGAATGTCGGTAGTAGTAGAAATGCTTTTGTGCAAGAAGAGTAATCGAATGAACCTAAGAAGGAAAAGAAATTGATGGTAAGGACAACACTGTGGAGTGAAAGTAATAAGGAGGATCCGGTAAGGAAAATTTTGTTCAAGACCAAGTGTAGAGTTTTTAATGAATTTTGAAAGGTAATCATTGATAGTGGAAGCTTGGATAACTTGGCATTTGAGGAAATGGTTACAAAGTTGCAGTTGACAAGGTTGGAACACCTGAAGCCCTATCAAATTTCATGGATCAAAGATGAGCATACACTCTTGGTAAGTGAACAATGTTATATGCATTTGAAAATTGCAAAGTACTATGATAAGGTGTTATGTGATATCATGCCTATGCATTTTTGTCATATTTTATTAGGTAGACCTTGGTAATATGATAGACATGCCATATATGATGGGAGATTGCATAAATATACTATTTGGGCTGATGGAAGAAGAAAAATATAGTTACCTTTGATTCAAGAACCTGTTAGTAATGTTTGTACATTTGTGAATGTTTTTTTTATGGAAGGAAGAAAGTTTGTTAAGGATTTGAATAAGAATAATGTATGTTTTCATGTGATTCCTAACAAACTTAGTAAGAAAATAGAGGATAGAATCCCAGAGGAGATTGATAAGTTACTTACTGAGTATAGTGAAATTATTTCTAATAATGTACCTTATGGTTTTCCACCAAAGAGAAGCATTGATCATTGCATGGATCTAATCGCTAGAGATAGTTTATCGAAAAAGGTACCACATCGATTAACACCTACTAAGAATCAAGAATTGAACTAACAGATTCAAGAACTATTGCAGAAAGGTTTGATCTAAGAAATTTTGAGTCCTTGTGTAGTACCTATTTTATTGGCACCTAAGAAGAATGGAGAATGGTGAATGTGTATTGATTCTAGAGAAATCAACAACATAAAAGTGAAATATAGGTTTCCTATACCGAGAATGGATGACATAATGGATAGTTTGACTGGAGAAAAGTATCTTACCAAAATTGATTTGAAAAGTGGGTATCATCAGATCAGAATCAAAGAAGGTGATGAGTGGAAGACTGATTTTAAGACAAAAGAAGGTTTGTATGAGTGGTTGGTTATGCCTTTTGGTTTAACTAATGAACCGAGTACTTTTATTGAGGTTGATGAATGAAGTTTTGAAGAAATTCCTAGGTAAATTTGTGATTGTATATCTAGATGATATATTAATATTCAGTAAGACCAAAGAAGAACATTTTTTGCATGTTAAACAATTATTGCAGAGGTTGAAAGAAGAAAAGTTACTGATAAATCTGAAAAAGTGTTCTTTCATGAAAGAGGAGATTGTGTATTTGGGATTTGTGATTTCAGTTGATGGTTTGAAGATGGATCCTGAAAAGGTTGAAGCTATTTTGAATTGGCCTACACTTGAGAATGCTAGTGAGGCAATATCATTTCATGGTTTGGAAAGTTTTTACCGAAAGTTCATAAGGAATTTTAGTTCAATTTTTAATGTTATGACTGAGACTATGAGAGGAGATAAAAGATAACTCAAGTGGACACATGGAGTTTATAAAAGTTTTTAGAATCTGAAGCAGAAGGTTGTTGAATTTCTTGTGTTAGAATTGCCTAATTTCAATAAGGTATTTCAAGTAGAATGTGATGCAAGTGGAAGTGCAATAGGAGCTATGTTGAGTCAAGAAGGTAAACTTGTTTCTTTCTTTAGTGAAAAGTTGAATGATGCAAAAATGAAATATTCTATGTATGATCAATAATTCTATGCTATTGTTCAAACCCTGAAGAAATGGAGACATTATTTGATACCAAGTGAATTTGTGTTGTATACCGATCATAAAGCTTTACAGTATTTGGGTAGTCAGAATAAGTTGAATCAGAGACATATAAAATGGGTTGAATATTTGAAGAGTTATACATTTGTGATGAATCATAAGAGTGGAGTCACTAATCAAGTTGCAAATGCATTGAGTAGAAGATCTTTGATGACCAAGATGAAAATTGAAGTTCTTGGTTTTGATGACATGAGAGATTCTTATGAATTTGATCCTGATTTTTCTGAGCCATGGAGAAAGTGCAAAGCACCTATTCAAGATCAATCGAGTACTAAATGGGAAGAATATTTTATTCAAGGAGGTATGTTGTTTAAAGGTATTCAATTTTGTATACTGAGAGGATCAATGAGAACTAATTTGATAAAATAAAAACACAGTAGTGGTTTGGCTGGACACTTTGGTGTTGACAAGACATTGAATTTTCTTAACGAGAAATACTTTTGGCCACAGTTGTATAAGGATGTTCAAAAATTTGTGAAAAGTTGTGGAATTTGTCAAGTTTCAAAAGAAGTTATTCAGAATATTGGATTGTATACATTGATTTCTATTCCTAAGAAACCTTGGATTGATATCAGTATGGATTTTGTTCTTGGCTTATTGAAGACAGTAAGAGGTAATGATTTTATATTTTTTTGTTGTGGATAGATTTTATAAAATGGCACATTTTATACCCTATCAGGTGCAGTACATATAGTAGATCTTTTCATTAAGTAAATTGTCAAACCACATGGATTACCGAGGAGTATCATCTCTGATCAAGACAATAAATTTTTTGGATAATTTTGGAAGACCCTTTGGATAAAATTTGGCACCGAGTTGAAATATAATTCAACATTTCACCCATAGACTGATGGACAAACATAAGTTTTGAATAGAAGCTTGAAAAATATTTTGAGATGTTTAGATGGAGACACAACAAGTAATTGGGATTCTGTGTTGGCACAAGAAGAGTTTGCATACAATAATTCAGTGAATAGTAGTACTGCAAAAATACCTTTTGAGATTGTAAATGGCATATAACCAAGAGGTATATTAGATTTGAGGGATATTCCTAATGAAGAAAGAGAAGTACTAAAGTAGTAAAGTTTTCTGAGTACATGAAGACATTGCATGAAGATGTGAAACATAAGTTGGAGAAAAGTAATCAAAAATACAAAGATAGAGAAAATAGATCTAGAAGACATAAGAATTTTGTCGTCAGTGATGAAGTGATGGTTCATTTGAAGAAAGGTATATTTCTTGTTGGAACATATGGGAAGCTAAAAATGAAGAAGTTTTTCCCTTGCAAGATTTTGAAGAAATTTGATAGTGAAAATGCTTATGAGATTGAGTTACCTGATGACATGGATATATCACCTATTGTCAACATTTCTGATTTGTATGAGTACCATGAGTTGAATGAAGAAATGATAGTACCGAATGATAATCCTAAGAAATAGATAGAAGAAGTTGAGTAGATTTTGGAGAAAAGAGTTGGTAGAAGTACAAGAGGAAAATATTATATGGAATATTTGGTAAAGTGGAAGAATAGACCAGTTGAAGATAGTTCATAGATTTCACAATTTGAGTTGGATTCAGCTAGGATTACACCTACTTCATGATTTAGAGAATCATTTTAAATAATCCTAGGTGTCTGATGCAAGAGTATCTCAAGTTCTTGGCAATCCTTTGTCACCAAAACTATGTTTGTGTTTTCCTGTGTTGCTAGGTTCCTTCTTTGACCGAGTTGGTTCGGTGTTGCTTGGTTTCCTTTGTTAACTAGGGTTGGTAATTTATCTCTCTGGTGCTTGGTTAATTCCCCTAGCACTCAGTGATGCTTGTCTAGCACTTAGTTATCCTTGTTTACTGAGGTGTTTATTTTAGTTTCCCGTTGAGGCTGACTCTTATAGTTAATTATGGTCATGGATTTAATGCCGATATCTATCATTAGGAAGTGTGTGGACCTAGATCTAGTCATTCCTTTCATTAATGGTGGATCTGAAGGCTGAATTATTTAGTATCCTCTTGTATATATTATAATCTTGTTTGTAGTTTTAGGAGATCAATTACGACATTAGAGATAGAAGTTAGAAGTTTGAGTATTGTTTCATATCCTCACATGTTGGAGGACTTATGTACTCTATTTGTAATATCTGGCCTAAATTGGGAAGTCCTTAGAGCCTGACATGTATGAATCAAGTGGAATAAATATATGAAGTTATCTTCATTCTCTCTCTTACTTGTGTGTTTGTTTCTTCTGCATGTGATCTCTACAAGGGGGATCTGGTTAAGGTGTACCTTTGGCCCCTCTCCTCTATCTACTCTTGCATCAAAGTGAAAACTTACAATATTGTACAAGTGTGAACCATAACAATATATACAACAAAATTTTACAAAGTTCAATAGTTTAGGAAAGATCAACAAATGATGATTATATACATAGTTCAAGCTTTGGGGATAGGATGTGCATTGGTATGTATAGGAAGATCAGGATGCTAGATAGTAATTCATTCTTTTTGATGCAAGGATAAGAAAACCTTCGGAATAGGGATGTGTGGATGGAGTGGAGGTGAGGAGATGTTGGTTAAAGGCTTGTTCAGTTGTGAAGTGGGATTTTGATAGATAATTGTACGGTCCACTATGAATGATGCCTTTTTTTAGGTTTTCACCAACATTCCTAGCCATGATGCTTGATTGCCAAGTTTTCACTATTGGATGATTATTTTTCTCTACTTTTTTCTTTCATTTAAAAAAAAAATTTCTATATATATATTTTTTGGATGTTTTTATAATTGTATCATCTTAAAATGGAAGCACTTCCATGTTAAGAGCATTTAGCCCTCTAAGTAAGTGGTTTGGGGTCATGTTAAGCATCTTGATTGGGTCTTTTCATGTATTTGTCTTTCTCCCCACTTTCCAATTTTTCTCCGCGCTTGATTTCTCCATTCTAGGTGAAATTAGGGTTAAGGTCTTAAGGACTTTCCTGATTTTCCCTCTTTCATGGCTCTATTTTCTAGGTAGGATTCAGAAATGAGACCTCCTAGTCCTTCATCACATCAAACAGAGGATTTTCTATCTATTCTAGACATCTAGTCCTGTTCAGATATCAATTTCCAAGTTTCTGACATCTCTTGGAACCTTTGTTGCAGAACCTGACGAAGTTAGGTTCCGAGGTCAAAGTCAACCTCAACCCTAACCAAGTTAGGGTCAACCTTGACCTTGACCTCTTCCTGCTAGGATTTCAAACTTTCATTTGTCAGCAGTTTGGCTTTCGGGATAATTATTTCTCCGCCTTCGGGTCGGCTGTTTCAGGCTCCGAAATGGTAAATCCTTTAATTATATTTAATCAAGGTATATTTTCTAAAGGTGAGGACCTAATTGGGATTTAATTCTCCAAGGTGGCCAATCTAGAGGAGCGTGCCCTAGATCACTATAAAAGGAGGCCTTCCTCTCTCATTTTCACATCAAGTTTTGCAATCAAGTTTTTCAGATCACATCTCATCTCAAGCAATCAAGCATCTAGAGCTCTCAAGTACAAGAAAGTCTTCAAGCATTCAAGTGTTCAAGCATTCATCCATCAAGGAGATCCATTGTTAGCCATTGAAGGATTCAATCTCTTTGGAGCCCCCTTGAAGATCCACCCTTCTCCATTCATTCAAGCCTTCTCATATGCAAATATCAAATCAAGATTGGTGTTGAAGATCAAATACCATTGATTAGAGACATCTTTCCATCCATTAAAGCATTCCTACTTGTGGATTTGAGGATTTGAATCCTCTACAAGGACTTCAACATAAGCTTGGTGATTTTTTTCAATTACTTTGTTTATGCACAATATATTTCAATTCAATTTCAAGGTTAATTCCTAAACTGGGGTTTGACTAAGGAAAACCCCCGATACAACCAAAAACCCCCATTTTCTTATAGGTACAGGTGTGAAATCTTAGATCTGAGAGCAAATTTGGATATCATTTTTGGTAATCTTTCAGGATCTATGAACAAAATCAGAATTGGACTTCAAATAAATAATGTGGTCTTTGACCTTTTAAAAGGTCAAAGTCAACCTGTGTGAATTTGCAGAAAAGATTTCTAGGTTTTTTCCACCTCGACATTTCCATTCTAGGACAAGTGATAGAATCTTTAGAAAGTTCATACATAAGCCAAAATTCAGCATTTTCCAGATCTACCCTAATTCAAGGTTAATATTTGCACTTCAATTATTTCAATTTCAAGTATAACACATTCTACCTAGGGAAACGTCAAATTTATTCTTTCTTTCATATTCTCCATCAAATTGATCTGATTCTGCATTAGCCTTTTAGGTTGATCAAATTGGATCTCCTTGTTGGGAATTTGGGTTTGAGAATAGATCTCATATTCCCCTTAAAACATTTGACTGAGGTTGAATACATTTTAACATCATTCAATAACTTCAAGGTTCTTGTTTACTAGGTTTTCACGAAGATAGTGATTTTTTCAGGACCTTTTGCAATTTTTATGGATTCTTTCAGGATCATAGGCGATGGTTCAAGTTTAGAACCACTTTAGATGGATGAGGTTAATAGGATCATTCAAGGGATCCCTTCTAGTGTAGATAACTGATAGGCTTCACAACCAAAATAGGTTGTGAAACCATAAGGACCCAACTAGGTAGGTTCAAATTTTCCCTTCTTTTCTCTATTTTCCTATACATTTTGATTATGTTTTAGGACCATGTCTCCCACTTGGAACTTTCCAAAGTGGACCTTCTTGTTGTAGCTCCTTTTGAGTTGATTTTGGTACACAATAAAGTGATCATAAGCTTGCTTCATCTTTTTGTCTAACAAGTCTAGATGGGTAAGGAATGCCACACATTAATCTTCATCAGTAGAGTAGTTCTTCATGGACATGCATAGTGAAGGGAGCTCAACCTCGATTGGTAAGATGACTTTAATATTGTATACTAGGGAGTATGGATGGTGCCTGTGGGACTACAAAATGAATTACAGTAGGCCTAGAGGGAAAGATTAATTTTGAGGTGCCACTCATGGCCATAGTCATTGCCAACCTTTTGGAGGATTTTTAGGATATTTTTGTTGGTTTCCTCAACTTGGTCATTTCCTTGTGGGAAATATGCATGGGAGAAACAATGATGGATTGGAAATTTAGTTCATAGATCATCCACATGCTAAAATTCAAATCAGGTGCCATGATCTATGAAGATGGTGGAGGGGATGTCAAAGTGACAAATGATATGGTAGAGGATGAACATAGATACCTGAATGCCTATAGTTAAGGTGAGAAAAATCTCTTCAACCCATTTTGTGAAATATTTTGTGGTAGTTATGATATACATATGTCCATGTAAGGAATAGGTAGTAATCAAACTAATGAGGTGAAAGCCCCAACACAAAAAGGGCCATGGTGGTGCGATGGGCTACAATTCTTGTGTTGGTGCATGGATTAGATTAGAATGTGATTGATAGGGCATACACTTCTTTACGAACTCACATACATTGTGCTCCATTATCGGCCAATAATACCCAACTCTAAGAAGCTTCTTTTCTAAGACCATGCCACTTGTGTGGGCACTAAAAATTCTAGTGCAAAACTCTTGTAAAGCTAGAGAAGCCTCATTCAAATCTAAACATTGAGAAAGGATGTTTTGATATCCATAATGATATAACCTATGTTGTCTACAAGAGTGTAACGGAAAAATATATGAATAAGGTTTTGGCATTAGGTGTTTGTGAGGTGAGGGGATATGATACCATTATTTAGATAAGTGTGGATGTCATGGTACCATGGATCCTAAGGACCAACCAAAATACACACTTTCAAAATCAACATTCTCGTAAGTGGGTGTGTGTAGCTTCTTGACTAGAAATTCATATTGCACTGCATCTCGAGGGATTTCTAATAACAACCCAATAGTTTCCATACCGTCTATTACTTTGTTTTGAAGCCAAGACACTTGTTTGAACTATAAGTTGATGAATTGTTCTTTTAATCTATCCATGAGATCTTTGTATAGTAACAAATTGTCATCTTTTTTTTGAAATTCATCTAGGACTTTCTTGATGATTAGTTGTTGAATCATTGAACACTTGGAGCTCTATGATATTCCATTTAATGGCTACCTTGAGGTATTAGATTAGCACCTCATATTCTATAATATTATTCAACTTGTAAGTCTTGTTCTTGATAGTAGGTATTTAAGTAGATCCACCTTGGAGATGAGCTTCACTATATGACTTAGCATATAATGCCAAAGTTTTTGACTGATGAAAACCACTACAAGGCATTGCTTTTCCATGCATGAATAGTTTAACTCATAGCCCACAAGTGTGAAACTAATGTAGTAGATGGCCCATTCTTTCCTATTATCGTCAAGCTATGCCAAGAGTGCCCCCAGTGCTATCATGGTTGCTGAGATGTATAGAATGAGAGGGTTCTATAGCATTGGTTGCACTAGGATGGATGAATTGGCCAGGTACTCCTTAAGTTTCTCAAAAATTCTTTGAGAAATAAGATCCCATTTGAAACTTGCATCCTTGTGTAGTAGATGTGTGAGTGGTTGGCACTTATCCACCAGATGAGATATGAACCGATGAACTAATTGTATCTTACCCTATAGGCTCCATATCTTTTTAAGTGTATGTGGTGGAGGCATGTCTGTAATGGATTTTACCTTCTTAGGATCAATATCTATGCCCTGCTATGACACATTAAACCCTAATAGCTTTCTTAATGTGATGCAAAAGACACAATTCTTTGGGTTTAGTTTCAGACCATAGTGATATACGTGATCAAACACATGCTAGAGGATATCAAGGTGTTCCTATCATGTCTTTCATTTGGTGAGGATGTCATCCATATAGTCTTCAAGGATTTTTTGGATCATGTCATGGAAGATAGGGGTCATTTCCCTTTGATATGTGTCTTTAATTTGAATGACATCATGTTATAAAAGAAGGTGCCACATGGCATCATGAATTTTGTCTTGATTTGATCTTCTTTTGCTATATGGATTTGGTTATACCATGAAAAACCATCCATTAGAGATAACATCTCATGATCTAGTGTTAGATCTATAATCATGTCAATATTAGGTAGAGCAAAATCATCTTTCAGGCATGCCTTGTTTAGTCTCAAAAATCTATACAAATTCTAAGTTCTCCTAATCATTTGGTAACTGGCACCATGTTGGATATATCCATTCTAAGTAATTAATGACATGAACGATCTTTGCCTATAGGAGTTTCTTGAGCTCTAATTTTACTAAGAGGGCCACCTTTGGATGCATTTTGCGTAGCTTCTATTTAACAAGTTTTTCATTTGGATCTAATACAAGATGATGAACAATCAGATTCAGGTCTATCCCAAGTATGTGATTGTATGACAATGCAAAGTTGATGGTTTCCTCCTAGAGGAGTGTTGTGAAGGCTATATCTTTGCCCTCTGGTAGGTATGTTTCAATGTAGGTGATCCTTGGACATTCCTCTATTCCCAAGTTGATGGTTTTAGTGTCCTTGATTAGGATAGATGAATGTACTAGTCTATAGTCATGGATGGAGGGAAGAGGCAAGTCCTCATCCTCTAGCACCTTAGAGATGTTTTCACTAGAAGATACACCCTTTTTTTTTACTTTTTTGGAGTTAGAGTGCACCCTAGAGGGGTTTTCACACAAGGAATCATTATTTTCTTTTTTGTTTTCTATTTTTTTAATGAGGACTTCCCCCTCCTCAAAGTAGCCCTTTGGGTCAAGCTTGTAGATGCATGTTGATTCTTGCCCCCAATTTGATTGTTCATTTGAAGCTTGCATGAATCTCAGGAGTGCTTCCTCATATCATAACTCATCAATGTGTGTCATGCTTGGTTGGTCCAAGTCTATGAGTTTGGGATGGATGAGGGGGAGGTCAATTACATTAATGGTGAGTTGACATAGGAAAAAATTTCCCAAGAAGGTTTCATCATAAAATATATCATTGTAGGATCTCTTTTCTTCCACTTTTGGGATTCTTTGATTTCCACAAGCTCATCCTGGATGTTCAAAAGGGTAACATCAGGAAAATTAGTGCCCCCAATTATGGTATAGGGTCCATGTATGTGTAGGTGAGGGGTATTAAATCCAAGGCCTCAATATGGTGGGTTTTGGGAGGCTTCCATTGGGTCCTTTGTACCATCTTCTGTAGGTCCTAGGCCACCACCCTGATAATTCCATTATTTAGTGACCCATCTATGTGATGTGGGGTACTTGTCTTTGAAGTATCTAAGAAGCTCAGTGTTGGACAGTGGAGGGTCCTTGTACATCCATCTATTAATGTTGGGATCCATTTCCTAGTTATTCATAATTTCATGGGAGACAAATAGTGATGGACCCATTTTCTTGACTTCTGGATCTTTGTGAGGAGGTTTATCTTGATGACAGGGGCATCCCTAAGTATGTGGATCTAGTGGTAGGGTCCCCACTACAAAAGCATTAGTTAGATTATATTCACTAAAACCCCTATTGTTGATCTTGACAATAGAGAGAGTGGAAGCTAAGATAGTCTCTAGATTGCAATGGGATCAAGATGAACTGGTGATAGAAGTGCTAATGTTGATGCTAGGATAGTTGGTGTAATGGGGAAGGAGGCTTACAACATATGATAATATGAAAAGGGTTGGGGCTCAGTATGGATGGTGATTTTAGTGCCCTAATGTGGGAATTTGATGCACTGATGATAGGGGGAGGGAACATCTTTGATGGAATGGATCCATGGTCTGCTAAGGAGAATGTTATATGGAAGGTCAAGATCAACAATGTGACAAATGGTCTCCTGAACTACTAGGCCCAACTTAATGGGTAACAAAATGGTGCCTTTTAAGGTACACTCCAAGTTTTCTTAGGATTTTATGGTGATGACTTCATGGGAAATGTCATCCTCTATATACCTCATCTATTGGATGAACTTTAGTATGCACAAGTTTAGCGCCAAACCATAATCAATCATGGCCTACTTAATGGTAAAGTCATTGACCATTACAGTGATGCTAAGTGGAAGATTGTGATCTATCTCAATGGATGGCATGTCAGAGGGTTTGAAGGAAAGAGAAAAGGATGGGGATAAATTCCCCACAAGGTTCTTGAACTAAATAGTGTTGATGTTTTTGGGGATGGACACCTCTTAGAGGGCATTATTGAGGATCTGTTGATGGAGGGGTGAAGTACAAAGGAGGTATAGGATAGAAATTTGGGTAGGTGTATTCCTAAGGTACTCTAGGAGGTTGTACAGTGCATTAGGGGTGATTGTAGGACTAGCACTGACAATAACTATCCAACCTCTATGGGTGGTGACTGGGCATTGACTATCAATGCCTTTGACATGGATAACATTCAAAGTGGGCTCAACCTAGGAGATGCAAACAAAAAATTTGTCTTAATTGATATAGGCAGTGTTATGGTCCTTTCTATTAGCATTGTCTTATTCACCTTTGACTTAGTTCTGAGGTGGTGGATTAGCATTGGCTAGGTATTTTTCTACGTTGTGTTCAGGAAACACATTATGGTAAATTTGCAGGTTGGTGTTAGGAAATGCTTGAGAGGGTGTGTCAATTGTGATTTCCTTTTTATCAATGATGTCCCAGACATAATGTTTGATTTTCATTCATTTTAAGGTGGCATGTCCCTTGACATGGTGATAATCATAATACTCATTATCTTTGTACCAGGTTGGCTTAGGGGCTGACTCATCAAATGACTAGGTCTGAGGATAAACAATCAGGTTAGCACTATCTATACAATAGAATATGGTGTCTAGTAGTTCACCGAGAGGGGTGAATGTGTTCTTCTGGTTATTATGGACTCAGGACTTGTTTTGACCTTGGGTAATTGATATTGCATTGGTTTAGTTAGTGTGAGTTTGATAAGGTAGTTGTTGGTAAGAAGGTTCATTTTGCTAACATACTGGTATAAGAGGATTAGAGCTAGCCATGACTACTTGTACATGCTTTGTGTTAGTGGCCCCATCTATGACAACATTCTTATTTTTATTCTAGTAACAAGGCTGGTCATTACTAGGTCTATTATGTGATCTTTCCTTATAATACTTAATGGTAGCATTATCCAAAATGCCTCGTTTGATGTCCATCCCTTTTCATTTTATGTCTTGGTAGGTCTGTATGAAATTCATCCTCATGAAGTGGGATGAATTTGGATGAAGATTATCAATGAATATCTTGGTAAGATTCTTTTCTAATAGTTGATATGAAAACCTCATGGTGAGATTCTGCCATTTTTGTAGGTAGTCAACTAGGATCTCACCTACTTTTTTCTTGGAATTTCATGTAGATCTAGTAAGGAAATTTCATTCTTGACATTGTGCACATATTACACCATGAACTCAACAATTTTGGTGAATGTGGTGATTGAGCCATATGGTATTTTGTAGAACCACTTGATGGTAGTCCCTCCAAAGCTCTTGGGGAAGAGGCGCATTAGAAATTTATTGTTGTATGCCACCTCTTGACAAGCCATGTAAAAATATTTGAAGTGGCTAATGGGATCTCTCTTTCCCTATTATTTATTAAATTTGGGAGTTTCAAAGTGCTTTGGGAAGGGGATCACTATGATAGATTGGTCGAAAGGGTAGGGATAAACCTCTTTGAACTTGAATTTCTTTCTCTCATTGCTAACTTTGAGCTCCTTAAGAGTGTTCTTCATCTCTTCCCATTCTGAATTGATAGGTATTGTAGAGGGTACTCCCATTGGGAAGGGATCTGATGGTGTAGGAGAATATGGAGGGATTTGTGGAGGATATTATGGGATCGGATAGGGGGAATGCCCTACCATGTATGAAGATTGAAACAAGTTTTGCAGAGCATGTTGGGAAATGTAATATTGTTGGAATGTTGATGCATTTTTTTGCACGTGATATGGTGTTTCTTGAACTGATGCTATGGAATGAGGGGATTTTTCTATTGTGCTAGGAAATACTATTATTATGGGGGAGGTTGGTAGAATGGTAGGGGTTACTAATGGGACTTGACTTGGGCTTGTCTGATATACAAAAGGTTTATGCATGTGTTGCTAAGGGGTGGAATGGTTTCTTGGGCATGGATAATGGGGGGTGGTTGTGTGAGAAATATTGTGAGATGGGAGGAACTATACTGTTGTGGCAGTGGTATAGTTTGGGAGATGGTGGACAACATGGAGAGATAGTTGGTAAATGTTGGAAGGGATGTATTTTGGGGTGGTGGTGGGAGTTTTGTCACATGCTGTGTAGGCCTCATGCTTGTAGGATTATAATGTGTTTGTATCCCCAATGCATTTATTTGTGCCTGATTAACATCCCACAAAGACCCAGTCCTAGAAGAGGGATGAGATGTAGAGCAGCTTGAAATGTTGGAGCAATGGTGGGATTTTGTGATGTGGATGGTGGGTTTCGGGATCCCATGAATGTCATTCCTATTGTGAAGACAATTTATTGGGCTTGCCTGCTAGAGATGAAGGGTGGGAGAGAAAATTGTGTGGAAGTTGGTTGTGTGATGGATTGGGAGAATTTTGGATTTGTTGCGAAGGGAAATGTTTATGTTTCCTCCTAGGAGAGTGATGCTAATGTGGAGGCTTGGCTTGTAAAAGGTGGGGGTACTATTTATGTGGTGGTTTACATGGGAGGTGGAGGTGGTGCTTGTGTGGAACTATGTACCTGAGTGGAAATTTGCAATGTGGTAGGTGGGGGTGGTGTGCCCATGATGAAGAAGGGGGTAGATTGTGTTATTGTTTGAACTATGGGGTTTATGGAGCTTGTTTGTAGGAGATGGAGAATAGGCAAAGTTGTGTGGGATAGTTGTAAGTTGGGATCATGGATTTTTTGGATAACAATAGGATAGGCATTAGTGAGGACATGTATGGGTCTTGTGGGGTCAAAAGGCCGAAGGTGTGGTGGAATGAGAGTAACCTCTAATGCGTATTTTTCCAAAATTACAAGATAGTTTTGAGCTATGATCACACTAACCATTTGCATGTGTTTGGGGTGGCTCATGAATGCTTCCATAAAATATAAGGTGGGTGCTTTGGTAGGATCTACCCAGACATTCTTGACCTATGGCAGTTAAGGGTCATATGTCACCATGGTTTGGTCAGGATCATTTGGGTTAGATGAACTAGTTGCATAGTTTTGGTCCATACCTTTTATATGTTGGAAAAATGGTCAGTTCTCCTCTTTAGATTCATGACATGGCTTAACAATCTCCTTTGTCTTCTATAAGTCTAGTGATCAAGTATCAAGCATTAATAGGTTGATCTTTTGGTGCAACAAAAACCACTACTTGTAACAAGTAGTATCAAAGATTTGTCATAGGTTTGAAACCCCTTATGTAACATAGAGGGGGAGATTGTTAGAAAAATGGTCAGTGCTCCCCTCAGGATTCATGACAAGGCTTAACCGTATCCTATGTCTTCTATAAGTCTAGTGGTTGTATCGAGCATTAATAGGTCAATCTTTTGGTGCTATGGAAACCACTACTTGTAACTTTATATTCTTTGATCATGTATTAACAGACATGAAATGAAAGTCCTAAGATGTGGAAGGTGAAAATTCAACAAGGTGATGCATGCGATATGGCACTAGCTTTTGAGGCTAGTGTGGATAAATGCAGGACTAGGATGATTCTTAAGGATGCATGGATGATGATAGGTTGATGCAGTAATGAAAAAGTCCTAAGGATTTTGCTAGGTGTCAAAATTAGTTTATTTTCTAGATGTAGGATCAAAACAGAGGGGATTATCAATCTTGGATAGACTTTTGATCTTCAGAAGACAAGATCCTTGTTAGTGTGAGCTAATCTCTAGAACAAGATGATGAGGCCTACAAAAAAAGTACTAGCTACCCTAGACAATAATGAGTTGAATGGGTGGAGCTAAGATATCTTTGTTTAGGATAAGGTTTTAAGGAACTAAAAGGGGGGTGACACTAATAAGCTACTTGGGTGATAGATGATCTTGGATTTGAATAAGGATTATTTTGGTTGATTTGAGGCTACCTAGGAGAATGACATGAATGCACATAGGCGATGATCTAAGATGTAGGGATGTTGAAACATTTTTGTGAGATTTGAAAGGATATGGTATGTGATATTCCATCTAGTTATCCCTTTCGAGTGTAACAAATTGATGACTAACTTGGAAGTGTGCTGCAAACTACATGAATCTTGCATTTTAATTCACATTATCTAGTTTCTCTTGATACTTGTCTTCTTCTTGGATTGTAGTTATGATAGGTTGGTGATCTTTGAGCTTTTCTTCGGTGACCTTTTTCTATTGATAAACACATGGTATTAGTAACTTCTCTTTCTTGTGTTTCAATTATTTGGTCATAGGTCCAAATATCTTCAATCTCTGAGTATGGGTTCAGGACTCTATGAGGCTAGGAAGTGACTACAATAAGTGTCGCTTGGCTTGGTTCTGAGAAAGTTTTGGATCTCTTGGAATGATAGACAAGCAATCCCATAAGAGACAAGCAATCTTGTGGGAATAAAATGGAAATAAGTTTTTGATCTCTTTGGAAAAAGGACTTTTAAATTTTCTTGTGTATGTTTGAACAAATTTTTTCACTGGCTTGGTAACTTCAAAGACACACATAAACAATTGCTATCCTAAGGAAAGAACGTGATTTAAAAACATTTACTCATTGACTTAGGCACACATACAAGAGCTAATCAGAATATGACCATCACCAAGAATGCAATGACTTCAGTCATGATGTCATATTATCTAGTTCCAAATGCTCAAGGATGACACAATATCATGAGTGTCTTGGGGAGATTACTATTCTCCTTGGACAAAGATTAGGAAGCCTTCGGGGGAAGACTAGGTAGGTTTTTGATTTAATATCTTCTAGTAAGATCTGTGGTATCCTCCCAATTAGTTTGCACGTTCTTGACTCACTTAAGATCCTAGTTGACCGTGCAAAAATTATAGGGATATTCACCTACCTCAGACTACCATCAACATGCCTTGCCTGAGATTGAGAGGATAAAACATCCTTTTTGTATACCGATAAGGAAATTACTGGTTTGAGGTCATTCTCTAAATAGGAAGCGCTTCTCTCTAGACATGCCTTGCTATAAATAAAACCAATTGAATTTTATCTTTCTCTTCACCCAAGTTTCACAAAGGCGAGGAGAGAGGATACAGATACAATTTAATTATTTTCATGTCACTTATCTTACCTAGGTTTTGCCAAAAAAGTGTTCATTCCAAATTTAACCTAGATTAGACTATGTGTTTTCTTTCCTAAAACATCAAATAGTTGTGTTTAGCATGCAAGGTTCTTTTTGAAAAAGTAAATGGTAATACTCAAAAGTAAAGTTTGATTATTTTTTCAAGAAGCAATGAGTTTTACTTTCCTTTAGCATTCAACACTTGATTTTCATTCTTTTTAGACCCAAATTGAAATGTTCATTGCATTGGTTTATTTGTCCTTTAGGAATTCAAGATTTGATTTGTTATTCATTTTAAGCACCCAAGTGAAGTGTGAAGATTTGATTGTAAATTTTATCCTTTGTTTATTTTATGCCCAAATTAAAATGTCTGAAATGTTGTGTATATATGTGCAATGTTATTTTTAGTGCACCAAAAGAGGATGTGTTAATTATATTTTAAAAATTAATTCATTATCTCACAGCCTGTTCCTGCAATCCCGTAACCCAAAAACAATGATCCCAAAGGCTTGTTCGTAACAAAAATTGAAACAAAATGAAAACTAACAATATTAAATGCAATACCTATGATTGTGATCTTGTAGGTTCAACATGTGATGCCATAGGGTTTTAGCTGATATGAAGGCTCAATTTTCAATATTTTCTAACTAGTTCTAATTAATGTATTATGGATTACAAATTTCTCTCATGATCTCACACAAAAAAATCATGTTCCTACATTGTAGATTCACAGTCTTGCAGATTGTTAAAAAAGTGGTAAAACTTGAGAGCAAAAGAGTGAGACATAAGATAGAAAGTTTCACAGGAATCTAATCTCGCCGACCATACTCGCGATCTCATCGACTTGTTTTTTTCTTCTTGTATGAAATCTAAGAGTGATAATGATGGTGCAAATGTTCCTTCCACCTCCAAACCTCCAAAACCCAAAATAAATCTTGCAAAAACACTCAAACAACAAATAACATTAGTTTTTGGTTAGGTTTGCAAATGAAAAAAGGATGAAATGAATGAGAAAATGACCCTAGAAGTGGGACCCACCAAGCATGCCAAAATGTATGAAATTAAATTCGGGTTAGGAACACAAAGCTAAACTAAGAATTCAATACAAAAATCATTAAGATATCTAAGATTAGACACTACAAAATGAAAACCAAAGAAAGAGAATGCAAACCAAAAGCAAACTCAAGAAGCTTCCAAAGTAGAAGATTTGTCCAAAATGGATTGGATGTGTGTTCTAAGAAATTTTTTGAAGCTTTAATGTTTTGGAGAGATTTTGACATAATATGGTAATTTGATGGTTTATAGGCTCTCAAATCAGCATTCTAACTTTACTTTGATGGTGGATGATTTGTGAAGGGATGGGGGTTCAATTTATAGGAAAGAGCAAAGGTGAATGGATGGTCAAGATGTAAACCTAGGGAAGGGTCAAGATGCATTTGAGAGAGAGAACATGGATTATACTTTCTCTAATGTATCTCATTGTGACAAGTGTTACAATGGAAGAGGTTGGGTGGTATGGGGGAATGTGACCATTTTTCCAGATGTGAGAGGGGACAAATGAGTAAGGGGAAGATGGAGTGTGTAAGGTATGTGTAAGAGAATTTAAGGTTAACATGAGGTGTGAGGATGTGACATGAGGGTTGACTTGGGTTGGGTTAGGATTTCTTAATCTATGGATTAAGATTGTGAAAATATTTAGGGAGTGATTAGGCCTGGATTAGGAGGCGAGTGGGAGAATTAGGAGGATGTGATGAGAGGAGAGAGAATGAGTGGAGGGTTGAATTAGCTAATCATGGGTCATTGAATAATTAAGGGTGATTAGTATGTGTGATTAGGTTACCTAGGTTGAGTAGGAACTCAAGGTTAGGTTGTTGGGATTTGTTATGTTATGGGTTAAAGTTAGGATCCATGTGCTCAATTAGATTAAATATTTTATTTAAATCCAAAATAGGAAGAGAAGGGGTTTATGAATTAATTTAAATAGATGGACATCTTTATTTAAATGAATAGAGGAAGAGGGTTTTAATTAATTATCAGACTATGGGTTGTAATTTAGATAATTAATTGGACTATAGCTAACTAATTAAATTAATCAACTAGGGGATGACATAAATCAATTAAATAATTACTATTTAATTAATAAATTCCTTAGGAGAGAACTCAATGAGATTACTTAATTATGTAATCAGATTTAGGTGTCTACATCAACATTTACTGACAATAGTAAATTAACTTTATCAATCAACAATTACATATACATAAATAATTCAACACATATAACACTAGTATTTAATGTGGAAACCAAGATTCAGAAAAAAAAACTGCCACGGGAATTGTTACCCACTAAAGAAAATACTCTTCTGAAGTATGCTCGGTTAAGAGCCAATCCTGTTAAAGATTACAATACACACTACTATGTGTGATCCAGTCAAGGAATTTTCCTTACATCTATTAGGATCTTAACCCTATTAGGGGTGGCCTGGTTAAAGGTCTTCAAACACTCTTTAGAATGTTGTCTTTTGCAAGGATTTTACAATAAGACTATTAAGTCCACTTGGTTAAGAGATTCTATTACAAATGTTAAAAGCAATAGTGAATAATTTGACATGTAAATCCACAACTATCCTTTGCATAATCCGATTCTTTGTGTTCTTTTCTTCTTCACTTTCCACTGATTTCAACACTTGATCAAGTTCATCTTTCTAACTGAGAATTCAAACTTTTCCTAATTTACTGCATCAGTTGGTGACTTATCAACCATTTGATTTCCCATACATTTATACATACAAATTCATCCTTTATATAGACTTTATTTTTCTTCTTAATCTCCTTTATTACATTTTCTTTTGATTAATTTTAGCTGTTTGATCAACTTCACAAACTATTTCAAAGAATATAGATCTTGGTAATATGTTTTATCATCACCTTAGAATTTGAACTTTCTTGTAACTTCTTCCTTCTCTTTTTATTGCTTAGATTTGTACCATATATTATCATCTTTAATTTTTCTGATTGTAGATCTCTTCAACCAAATCTTCCTTATCATTAGAGTCTTCTTACTCGTCATAACTCATCATTAAATGTCATTTTGATCATTATATTTAATTTATGTTCTTTTCTCGGTGACTATTTTCATTTCTTCAACTAATTTTTGGTTAACTTCACTCAGTGACTGAAACCTTCTACTTGGTGTCTTGAGTTCCTTTTCCTTTACCAAAAATTACTTTTCTTTTAACTGAATGATTTTTTCTCTTTACCGAATGACATATTCTTCTTGGTAGCCAAAATTATTTTACTTACCGACTTCATTAATCTTCTTTACCATTCTTACCAACTTGATATAATTAAATGTTAGGTAGCAAAAAATTATATCAACATAACCTTAACATTATCTAATCTGTATCAATTTCCCAATTAAGTTCTTCATCTTCACAACATTTCACTTCTTCTTGTTCTTAACTCATTGAACTTATATCATACACTGAATGATATGGAAACACAATATAAAATAGATATCAATTACTTGACATCAATCTCAAGATAACAACTTCTCTAATCTTTCTACTATGTTGTATACCTCTAATCTTAGTTGGTCTTCATCATCATCACCATGAGTTATAGTAACATAGACCATGGAGTTTGTATCATTGTTGGTGATTCTCTTATTCTTCCTATGTGATCACTTGTGCTCTTACAATAGCTTTGTAGATATTATATTAGTGGGTGAGGCATTTCTGAATGAGGCATCTTTAAATAGTTGTATTGAAGTTTTTTTAGTACTAATCTCTTTTGTGTGTCGTTCCTTTTGTATTTTGTTTTTCTTCTTTATTTCATTTCACTTGTTCATGGATTTGGAGTTAAGATCCTTTTGGTTCTTAAGTCAATAGATTATATTTCCTATGTAATTTCCACTCCAATGATGGGAAACCCAAGTGATTTGGCCAACTAACAAGTTCAACCCTAAAATAGGATTGGAACTTTTGCAATTCTGGCTATGTAGGACCAAGGCAGGCGGGCCTATACCTCAACCCAAATTCATTGGTTGTAGGTTATTTATAATAGATAGCTATGTGGAATTGATGTAATCTGTATAAATTGGAAAGTGAAAATTTTGTAGTAAATTGTTGGTGTATTTAAAATCTGTAATTCTTATGAGAAGGAAAGATAATTTGTATAAATATGAATATCAATTTGTTTGTTAATGCTAAAGATTTGATTATTTTACAAACTAGAATAGTGCCTAAACCTCTCAAATTTGATCTCTATCAACTTAATTTGGAATGAATCATATGTATAACTCTGGAGATAGTCAATAATTAAAAACTATCAATTTAAAGGTATTCAAATGAGCATATAATTAATTTAAATCCACAGTTAGTCCTATTGAATTTGACTTTAACCAGAAAGACCAATAGGACAGAATTGAAAATTGACAACCAATATTTCAACCTGATAATCAAAATGTAATTTACTAAAAATTATATTTTCATCAAACTACAAATTAAATCAAATCAAAATATTTAACACAAAGAACTAATTCAGATGAACAAGAAAATAGATATCACCAAGATCTGAAAACAACATGCCTTTGTATTATGGAAAACAACCAATCGATGGATACATGTTTATAATGATCCAATTTTCATAGCATATCCCAAAATTATAAAATATATTAGCATTAGTATCATTATTCTTTTTTCCTACACTCATGTCATGTATATATACACAACAAGGTGGTTACAATTTTGAAAAGATGCAACCTTTCAGAAAAAGTCTTCACGTAAAGTAAACAGACTAAAAGCCCTTTTATTTACATAAAATAAAATCAAACAAAGATTAATCTCCCAAGAGTCCCCCACAATGCATGATATAATCCATATAATCTCTAGAAGCATAAGTGTTAGCATCATGGATGATATTCCTCATGGTAATCTCTAGGGCCATGAAGATTTCCATTTGTGCAGTTGTTCCCTTTAATTCAATTCCATCGGATTGAGCAACATCCAAGGAAACACTGAGTAGACTCTCACATTCACTAATTCATTCACTCTTATCATTCACATCGCCTCTTTCATCTATGAATGTTGGTAACCCTTCTCTAATGAAATCCTTAAAACTATCAAAAACATTAGCCAATTCTTTATCGAACTCTCCATGTTTTGAAATAGCTTTGCTCAACTCTTCAACCTTTGCATCACAATTTCCCTCTAGGATTTTTTCATGTAGTTTGAATCCAATCATGTTGTTCATCCTAATATGTGACAATTGATTGTTTCTATTCTTTATATATGAATTCCATAAGGTCTCATGTATCTCCTTCATTTTGTCAAACCTTTGTTTTAATAGAAAAATTGTTGTGTCCACCCTTACATTCTTCATTTATCTTATTATCCTCTATTTTTCTGCATACAGATCATCATACTTCCTTTTCCATTTTTTCTTTTCTCTGGGAGTGATTAGGGGAACACCCAGTCCACTTTTCTGTACTATTTCCTCATACAAAGCCTTAAAATCATCTTTTTCTTTAACCAATCTATTGACCCGTGCTCTATTGAATTTAGAAATATCTACAACCATGTCTATAAAAGTAATAGGGTCAAATTATCCAACCCTAAGCTTCCTCATGTGACCAGAGGCTTAGTCAAAATCAATGATCTTTGGAATTTTATTTGGTGGATACAATGCCCATAATAGAAAATCTTCTTCATCCTAATCAAAACTTGAGGCAATAAATACTTCATTTGCACTAGAAATATTTAACTTAACATCTTTGTGTTCTGAATCTAGCACTCTGTCAAAAAATAAAAGAGGCACTCATATCCCAACCAGGAAATAGGATAACACCAACTTGAGAGAGTAACAATTTCCCTCTCTATACGGTCATGGATAACATCTCAGAATCAATATCATCCTTGAGTCTTTTCAATAATATGGCCTCATTCTCTAGATCTTTATTGGGATGAGCCTCTCTTAGCTTCCTTCCTTTATACAAGAAGGTTTTCAATTCTCTTTATTTAATGAATTCATCATCAAATACAAAAGAAAAATATTTTTTTATCCTACTATCCTAGTGGATTCCAAGACCAAAGATAATCCTTTCATCTTTATTTGTTTTCTCTTCAATCTCAATGACTTGTCTCTTAGAAACAACTTCATTGTTTGTAGATTCTTCTCCCTCATGAGGCTTTGTTCCTTCTTGTTGTGTCAAGTCTTTCAATTTTTGTCTTTTCTCATTGAATTTTTTTTTATAATTATCCAAAATCATTTGGGCCTCATGTTCTTCCAAATTTCTAAAAATATCTTCACTTTCTATAGCTACATGAGGATAATCACCCAGGTTTTACATCTTTTTAGATAATGAATATATCCCACAGGATCATAATTTTTCCTAGGGTGATGCTCATACAAATTGAACTCCTCTATCAATATCTTATCAATTATAACAAAAGCCTTTGTAGAAAAAATAGTAAAATCACCAAAAGACAAAGTGCTAGTGAGAAAGGTCTATTTATGTAAATTGCCAAAATTCTCAGCATTTGAAACACTCAGCTACCTCATAATCACAAGAAAGGCAATTCTATCTGAAACAATCTTGGGTAGCATATAAGGACTGCCATCAAAACCATACATTCTAAAGAAGGAATTTTTTTTACATTATAACAATCTCCCCAATTTTGTTGAATCTTCTTATCTCGATCAAATTGGTTGGGCCTAAGAAAGGCTTTGATTCTATCTGATACTGAATGATTGCAAGGGAAATTAAATAATTCATACACATGCTTCACTATCAACTCTTCAAATCTAACATAATGAGATCTCATATATCTCGAGTCCCACATAGAAGTCCATAACTGCAAAGGATGATTCTCTCCTTTTTTTAATGGTATTTAGCTTCACCTCATTAGGCCATAACCCCCTCTTATGCCCATAAAACAATACCATGTGAATTAATAGTGATCAATATCTGAATGTAGGAGTACCCCTTCTTATAAGATCTAAGAATCATTCATGCAATTTCTCAATGAGAAAAGATGCATAATCAAAGCACATGGGTTCATGCATCTCAATGTCTATAGCTAACACCATTGGTCCAATGCTCATCAAAACTAGGACTTCAAATCCTCCCAATTGACCACAATACATATAAGTATACTAGAAAGAGGGCCTAAAAAAATCTACCCTAAAAGATGGCCCATCTGCTTTTGTAAGTTTTCCCTTTTCCACCTTATAAACGACTAGTTTCCAACCCATATATAAAGTATCCATCCTATTGTATTCATCCTCCAAACTTATGAAATTTAAAGGACTTTTACAACTAAGATCTAACTCAAATACCTTTGTAATTGTTTCCACATAAAATTTTAGGAAAACATTGCCACTGTGATCCCTAATACATCTCTTCAGCTTTATAATTTCATACCAATAACTCTAGAAACTTCAAATTCATGAAAATATTGGGTACAATTTACTTACCTAAATTCATAGTCAATGGGTTGCTAACATGCACATTTCCATTTCTTCTCAGCAAGTGGAAAAGAAAAATATCATAACCCCGAACCTTCGTCAATATGCCTTTCAGACTTCCATAATTATCTTCCATCTGCCCCCTTTCAAGAAAATGTTGTTTCAACCTCATTGATTTAGGTCCTAGAGTGTTTATCTCATCAATCATATCCTAATTCCACTTTTTGGTTGGCTCCTTTTCATCTCCTTTCTACTTCTTAGTAGAAGACCTTGTACTCTTTGTCAATTTCATTTCCCATCTGAACTCGTCGCCTCTATTTTTCTCAATTTTGCATGAATAGTCTCTAAACTCTACAATTTTAAAATCTTTATGAGTTCTGTAAAAGTGATTGTGTTGAATTTATTTTGATCTTGGATACTTGCATTCAATGTTTTTACCTATGTGATGCATAACATCTCATTAATGTATTTCCTTTTATATTTATTATATTTGAAATTTCATTAAGTTCATCACTATATTCTATAACTACATATGACCGATGATGGTGCCTTAGAATAGCTCCTTTTGTTCTTTTCCCATTTATCGACGCAGGTTACCCTGCCCAATCCATTGGGCGTCAGTCTAACTAACTTCACCTACTCCACTATTAGAACTTACACTGATGAACTTATCATTATAACTTTTCCTAATAGTGTTGCATCTTCTATCGGCATGCCTAATACCAATATTTTCATCGGTCATCGGTCTAATGTATTTTTCTCTCCACTACTAGTGAAATATTTTCCAATAGTTATGTCAGTTCCTTTTTCCCACACTGTCAGATTAATAATTCAATTGAGAAATTAATGTCACTGACTTTGAATAACCACTCCAAATATGACAAGAAAAAGGGTCAATTAACAAGGACCAAGAGAATGATCCTCCTACACTTTGAGCTCCACATCACTTAGGCGGGTATACCTCATCTTCACATACATAACTTCTTGTGACAAACAAAAGGCCTATAGATATATGACTATGGAATAGCTTTCAGACTCCTATAGGTATCATGTACCTCAATGTTCACCAAGTCTTATGCAATATCCTACTTGCATAGAATGAATCTGAAAACTAGAATGGATTTCTAACTCCTCCTATCAACATGAACGGTAAAATGATTTCATTTGATTGAGTTGATGTTTTCGGGTTGAATGGAACCCTGAAATACCCCAAGTCTCTCATAGACCAGTACCTTATCTTATGGGAAACATAGTCAAATAAATCACTGCAACAAAGAGCTATGAATAGAGAAGACAATACATTATAATATGTTGATGCCTTACATCAGTCATACACCATTGATCAGATCCTACTTAGCAATCCACCTACGTACTCAAATATGCAATTACCTAATCAAAGGACTTTAACCCTCCCCTTAGAAGAGACCTAGAAATAAGAAATACATTAATCAACATCCACTAAAAGACAAGTTTGAGATATCCTTGATATCCTAACTCATACACATTTGAAAACTAGTCATAAACTCAGTTGTTTCTGTGAAAAAAATCTATTGCAGACATCTTTAGACATATAATAGAAAGATTAAAACACCCTTGATGCTTGAAGAAACAAGTTCAAGAATCAAATGGAGAAAATCTGATAGTAGTATGAAAATATTGAGATCTTATTCATAAGACAGACTATTACAACTTATATTCTATTCTCCAAGAAATAAAGGAAAGACAGAACACCTTAAATGTAGAGAAGAAGGCAAAATATTTACTAGAAGGAACCACTCATGGAACCGCTTGAGATTACCAAAAATTGGAACACTTCTAAATGATCTTGGAAATTATTATAAAGGATTACAACAACCTTGGCATTATTTAGGTTAAAATTAGGTCAACAGCAACTAGGTACAATAAGAAATTCAAGAAGACAAGAAAGCCTAAATATCCACCAAGGATTAGATCAAATCTGATGTACAATTATTTGGGTTTCAGGATAATAGGCTAACTTCAAATACAAATTCAATTGATTTCTTGTTTAGAAAAAACAAAACTTAAATGCAAGGACCACAAAAAGAAAGCTTGCATACATAGGGCATGGAAACAACTGGAAATCATCATACCCTAGCTGCCTTTGTCAAACATTAGTCCTCAGCATTAAATCGGCATGGCATCCTCAGGAAACAAAATTAGATTAGGATGGCTACCCATAACTTTCTCATCAATGTTTTTACCTACAACTATCCCAGAAAAATCAAATCTAATTTGGCTTTTGTCATATCTATTTCACTGTAACAAACCCTACAGAGTAAAGAGTAACTATCCTAAGTTATAACTATCTAGATCCAAAATGGTAAGCGAAGGAGGAGTGAGTGTGGGAGGTTTTTTGACTTTGAAGGTGGGTGGGAATCCAGGTTTGCAAGCTATGAGATCCTCAAGCGATGCTTGTTCTGATGGTTCTCTAGCAGAACATGACTCTGCAAATCTAGAGAAAAAGGATGGGGTCCCATGTGAAAAGGAGTGTATCATCTTAAAATGGAAGCACTTCCATGATAAGAGATTTTAGCCCTTCGAGTAAGTTGTTTGGGGTCATGTTGAATGCCATGAATGGGTACTCGACTTGGATTTGGCTTTTTCCCTGTTCTACCCCATTTTCCCCTTCTTCCTGACATTTTTCTTCCATCTTGGACTATGAACCTGGGATTCTTGACCTTAGGGTCAAGGTTGACCTTGACCCTGACCTAGGTCAAGGACAACCTTGACCCTGAACTAGGTCAAGGTCAACCTCATCCTTGACCCTAGGGTCCGAGATCCTCGGGCTTAGCTTCCAATTTTGGGATTTCATCAAAACCTTGTCTTTTCCCTCTTTGGGGCCATTATTTCTCGGATTAAGTGTCAAATTCTCAAATTAATATTTGAGGTGGACCTTTCTCAATATTTGTATAGGATTTCTAATTTATTATTGGAGATTATACTTTCTTGAGTTTTTTAGCTAATGCTCAAATTAACTTTGGGGTTCGCCTTACCTTGAATTTTGTGACAAGGCTCTTAAATAATTATTTTATTTCTATATTAAGGGTAGTCCCCTTCTAGAGTTTTGTTTCAAGACTTTAATTTAATTTCCTCTCCATGTGCACCTCTCTAGAATTTTGTTGCATGGGCCCTTAATTATTGTTTTCTATGAGGCCCCTCTTGTGCCCTAGATCACTATAAAAGGGAGCCTTCCTCTCTCATTTTCTCATCCATTCTCACCAAGCAATCTCTCAAGCTCTCAAGTGAAAGAAAGAAAGAAGATCAAGCATTCAAACATTCAAGCATTCAAGAATTCAATTTATCAAGGGGATCCATTAGAAGCCATTGAAGGATTCAAGCTCTATGGAGCTCTCTTCTTGAAGATTCTTCCATTTCCATTCAAGTCTCTTCCAAATTCAAGATCCATTCAAGATTGGTGTTGAAGATCTAAAGACAATTTTTTGGAGACATCCTACATTTGATTCATCCATTCTTGTGGATTAAAGGATTCAAATCCTCCACAAGGGTTTCAACTCAAGCAAGGTGAATTGTTCCATTTAATTTTTTTACTACAACAATTTCAATTCAATTTCAAGGTTAATTCCTAAATTGGGGTTTGACTGAGGCAATCCCCTTCCCACCCAACCAAAAAAACCATTTTTCTTACAGGTACAGGTGTGGAATTTCAGATCTAAGATCAGATTTGGATACCCTTTTCACTGAACTTCTGAGATCTTCGAACAAAGTCAAAATTGACCTTCAGAATAAAAATGTAGCCTTTGACCTTTTATGAGGGTCAAAGTCGACCTGATCTAATCTCAAAAAAATATTTTTGGGTTTTGTAGATCTCGCAGTTTCAATTTAAGATTACAAAAATCAATAGTTTTTGAGATCATTTGACAAGGTTTTCAGCTGATTCTTTTTCGGACGTAAGTACCTTTATTTCCTAATTTCAATATTAATCATCTACATTTACTTTCTATATCAATATAATTCAAATGGATGTTTAAAATATTGGTTTTGGGGTCTCTTTTATATGCAAACCATTGTTCTAGGACCTCATCCATATTTTACCCTATACATTTTGGTGAACCTGACATACTTACCCCTTTCTCTTGTGGAATTAGATGCCCTATTGTGTTTGATTTCCTTTTCATGCTTATAAGTTTCATTTTAATGCATTGGGATATATCTAGATCTATTTTCTATGCATTTCTTTATTTGTTATCATGTTGCACAAATTATTTCAAATCTTTTCCAGACATTCTTCTATAGCTTTTGGGATTACACAACAACCTCCTCTTACTTTACCATTGCATGATGTTACACCTAGAAAGACTTTATCTAGTGCTTGTGATTTTGGTTTGTCCTCTTTTGAATTTCCTTGTAAGGATATATTAGAGCAAGAAGATGACTTTAATCTATCTCTCCATTATATTTCTCTTTATGGAGATGATTTGAGGATTGATGTTGATTCTTCTCCTAATATATGTCTTTTCTATGAACCTACTTTAGAATATAATTTACCTTCTTTCCCCTCTAGGGATCCTACAATGTGCTTTATTGATAGGAATGATAATCCCCCTATTTGGGATGACCCTTTGGATTTGGATGTTGATTACTCTATTCCTCATGAAACCATTGTGCATGATCCCTTGGATAACAACATTGATTTATCCCCTCCTCATGAAGACGCTCTGATACAAGAGGGTGACATATTCATACATGATGATAATTCTTTTTCTAAAACATACTCCCCTTATGCAAATATTTTAGTGAAAGAAGATGATAGTATAGATGCTTTACCTCCATTTGATATTCCTTCTAGTGATGGGAAATTAGTGGAGAATGATATGAATTCCCTTAATGTTCACCATTTTAGTGATGATCCTAAAGAGAATCAAGATCTTACCTCATCTCCTCCTAGGATGTCCTCTTTTCTTCCTTCTTGTGAATCTATTTGTAGTGTTGAGACAACTAAAATGGTTTATCCTAAGCCCTTTTTGACTATCAAATGTTGTCCTCGCATTACTGCCAAAGGTAAACCTATGGAGTCTTTCAATGACCAAGATTCTATAACTCACATATATTGTACAAGGAATAATCCTCAACCTAAACCGGTGGTTTCTACTTCTTTGCCACCTTCTCAACCTATTCTTCCTCCTCCACCTTGTCTTCCTAGTAAAGAGTATGATTGGATAAACCAATTGCAAAATATGCCTACCAAGATTTCTTTATGGGAGCTTCTTCAAACTTTAGCTACCTACTATGAAGCTTTGCAAAAAGCTCTAGCAACTCTTCCCACTCCACCTCCTAATCAAGAGAACATCAATCACTTCTTACAATGCATGCATGCTACCCTGGGTCCTCTTGACATTATATTTACTGAAAATGATTTACCTTCTAAAGAATTTAAGAATCAATATGATGCTCTTATGGTTGTTGTTATTATCAATAAAAGTATCATTCATCAGACCTTGATTGATAATGGATCTAGGCTTAATGTTTGTAGCATGGACATGCTCAAAGCGATTAATGCTGATCTTTCAACTATTCAACCTGAAAATGTTCCTATTTGTGGCTTTGATAACATTGTTAAGAACACTTTAGGCATCATTACCTTACCTATCAAAGTGGGACCAGTCATCCTAAATACACCTATTCATGTTATGCCTAGACCTCTCAATTATAACCTTCTTTTGGTTAGACCTTGGTTGCATGAGATGCATGTCATTCCTTCCATCCTTCACCATAAAGTCAAGTTTATACATAATAACAAGATGTATTCACTTCATGCAGATGATGCGCCTAATCCTTGTCTGAATATTCAAACTCACACTACTCCTACTCCTAATAGTAATCCCTCTTCCTGTAATGCTCTTCCTGATGATCATTGGGGAACCTTGGATTTTAATCCTACCTTTATTGAAGAGTATAAGATTAATTATCTTGATTTCATGAAGAAGCAAAGAGAGTTTGAACAATGAGTTTTTACTTCTAAGCCCCTTTGTAATAACTTTGTTGCTGCTTCTACCCATAATGAATCTATCAAGCCTACTAATGATGACATAGTAACTATTGAAATTCCATTGACTTCTTCTGATATGACTTCTTGTTATGGTCCTAGTTATCATTTCCTTGTTAAAAAGGATTTAATGGTCAAGGATATGGTAACCATAAACATGGAATTCAAATTCCCTTACACACTAGGGGGCATGAGCATTCTTATGGATTGGGGTTTGATCCTCAACAACAAATCAATGTTAACAACATCTCAAATAATACTTCAAAACATGATGAAACTATAAAGGAATTAGACCAAGAAGCTCTTTTGAATAAACTCCTTCATGCTAAGATGATTACTAGACGTAAACACAAAAAGAAACATAGTCCACACTTGAAGACTTCCTTTTTGTTTATATCATAGATTTCATGATCATTCTACTGATCAATGTCAAGCTTTACATTATAAGATTAGGTAGCTCATTGATAGTAATGCTATTTATATATCATGTGGCAATGAGTTGTATTTCAATCCCATTTTCTCAAAATAACATCAATGTTCCTATTATAGATCTCCACATTATCTAAACAATGTTAGCCTAATACTTGGGGGCTCGTTGTCTCGCATAGTGTTGTGAGCGATATAATAGGTCCCCTTTCATCTTTGTTCCTACACTTGGGGGGAAAGGATGTCATCTCCTTCTTTTCTATCTTTTTGGGATTCACCTCTTTCCTTGGTTAAGCAATATCTATCTATTATGTGATATCCAATTATACATGAACATTTTAGTTTGTATTGAGGATCTTTTTCCTGGATCACAACTGATTTCATTGTTTGACATTGGGTTTACATGGTTGATATATATCTCACCTTGGAAACTAAATAGTGTGCTATCCCTCACAAGGGTTACTTTTTAACTTCTTGCATGATATCTCTTTGCATTCATCCCTTCCATGGCCTCATAGGAGCTGTGACCTTCTTAGCTTGGACTGGGTGTTGTCTATGGATATTGTCTTGATGCTAAAGAGGGCTTTATCCTTGTTCTTTCCTTTCCTTAACATGTCAAAATAGTATGTTTTTTCCATCTTAAGGAGGGGGGCATATATACAGCCTCCCTCGATCTATATTGGGTATTTTTGTTCTAGCCTTTTGTTTTGCAACATGCTAAATCTTGGAAGGTAATGCACATAAGTTGCTAAATCCTAAAGAGACATATTTCCAATTTCAAATATGCTAAATCCTCTAAAGGTAATGCACATAAGTTACTAAATCTTGAAGGGACATGCATTTCTAGTTTCAAATATGCTAAATCTTGGATGGTAACGCACATAAGTTGCTAAATCTTGAAAAGACATGCATCTATATGCTAAATCTTCTGAAGGTAATGCACATAAGTTGCTAAATCCTAAGGAGACAAGCATTTCATATTCATGGTGATACAAAAAGGTGGATCCATGGGTACTTTATAAAAGTCATCAAAAGATGCACTACATACATGCACAAAGCTTCCAGAAGGTGCACAACATTATGGGGTTACTATCAAGTGTTTTCTTGGTAGGCCATCCTATCCTTTTTATGGTTCACAGTGAGATACACACATCTTACTGGGTGAGCTAACCACTCCTCTCCTTTTCTCTCTTTTCCTTAGTGATGTCTCTCTTATTGCAATCTTGGAGTTGACGAAGACTCGAGTCCCTGGGGGCTTGAGGATTCCTTTGTCCCTTTGATTTCAATAAGATTATCTTTTTCTTTGTGATCTCCTTTACCAAGAGTTTGCATCGAGTCCATACCCTTGCTAAAGTGGGGGCTTAATGTATCATCTTAAATTGGAAGTGCTTCCATGATAAGAGCATTTATCCCTCTGAGTAAGTGGTTTCGGGTCATGTTTGATGCCTTGAATGGGTACTCGACTTGGATCTTGCTTTTTCCCCACTCTACCCCATTTTCCACTTCTTCCTGACATTTTTCTTCTATCCTAGACTATGAGCCTAGGATTCTTGACCTCAAGGTCAAGGTTGACCTCAACCCTGACCTAGGTCAAGGTTGACCTCATCCTTGACCGTAGGGTCTAGGATCCTCGAGGTTAGCTTCCAGTTTCAGGATTTCATCAAAATTTTGTCTTTTCCCTATTCGGGGCCACTATTTCTCGGATTAAGTGTCTAATTATAAAATTAATATTTGAGGTGGACCTTTCTTGATATTTGTATAGGATTCCTAATTTATTATTGGAGATTAGCCTTTCTCGAGTTTTGTGCCTAATGCTCAAATTAACTTTGGGGTTGGCCTTACCTCAAATTTTGTGACAAGGCTCTTAAATAATTATTTTATTTCTATATTAAGGGTGGTCCCCTTCTAGAGTTTTGTGTCAAGACTTTAATTTAATTTCCTCTCCATGTGCACCTCTCTAGAGTTTTGTGCCATGGGCCCTTAATAATTGTTTTCTACAAGGCCCCTCTTGTGCCCTAGATCACTATAAAAGGGAGCCTTCCTCTCTCATTTTCTCATCCATTCTCACCAAGAAATCTCTCAAGCTCTCAAGTGAAAGCAAGTAAGAAGATCAAGCATTCAAGCATTCAAGAATTCAATTCATCAAGGAGATCCATTAGAAGCCATTGAAGGATTCAAGCTCTATGGAGCTCTCTTGTTGAAGATTCCTCCATTTCCATTCAAGCCTCTTCCAAATTCAAGATTAGTGTTGAAGATCTAAAGAGAATTGATTGGAGACATCCTACATTTGATCCATCCATTCTTGTGGATTGAACGATTCGAATCCTCAACAAGGGTTTCAACTCAAGCAAGGTGAATTATTCTATTTACTTTGTTTACTACAACAATTTCAATTCAATTTCAAGGTTAATTCCTAAATTGGGGTTTGACTGAGGCAAACCCCTTTCCCCAAAAAAACAAAACCATTTAGGTACAGGTGTAGAATTTCAAATCTAAGATTGGATTTAGATACCCTTTTCGTCGAACTTCTAAGATCTACGAACAAATTCAAAATTGACCTTTAGAATAAAAATGTGGCCTTTGACCTTTTATGAGGGTCAAAGTCGACTTGATCTAATCTTAGAAAAAGATTTTTGGGTTTTGTAGATCTCACAATTTCAGTGGCATAATGGGAAAATCAACAGTTCTTGAGATCATTTGATAGAGTTTTCAGCCAATTCTTTTTTAGAGATAAGTACCTTGATTTCCTAATTTCAATATTAATCATCTACATTTACTTTCTATATCAATATAATTCAAATGTATGTTTAAAATATTGGTTTTGGGGTCTCTCTTATGTGCAAACCATTTTTCTAGGACCTCATTCATATTTTACCCTATACAAGGAGAGGGATTGTTGAAAAGGGGAAGGGGTGGGAAAGAGAATCTGGGCATCCCTCCAAGACCATCCACAACCACAAAGACCAGGGCATGTGACTAGGATGGTAGATATACCAGCCATCAGTGGTAAACTCTCTTTGGGATTAAACCCACAAGCTGTTAGGAATGAAGCCATTCTGTAGCAGTTGTTGTTGCATTCATGACTATGATTTTCATTGATGTCCACATAGTGATCTTCTAGAGACTTACAGAGAAGCAAACAGAGTTTGAATTAGCGCACGTGGGATTTTGTAGTTGGAGCTATGCCATGTTGAGGATATACTCTTTGATATGTTATATATCTATAGTTAAGAGCGCAGACAGTAATTCTTTTATTCATGGAAGTTATGAGCATTTTGGTGGAAGTAGTATTTAGGCAATGTTACTGAGTAGCGGTTTGTGGAAATCAGATGATATCTCCTAATCGGGATGGAATCTAGTTTTGCACAATTAAAGGGAGGTTGAAGACACATTGATAGTGACATGGATGACAATGCAAACTTCAAGCTTGTATGAGTGAAGATTTATTGTATTTGGAAGCTGACAGTTTTGTGTATTTTTTGATGTAGCATGTGGAAACTTTTATTTTGTAATTGTATGCCAACTCATTTTTAATTATTTGAGTGTGGTATAAAGGAAGGAATGTTTTTTCTTGTTGAATATGAGTGGATGAATATGAAGTGAAGAAAAGATCTAAATGTGAAAGTGAATTTGTGAAGGAAGACATGCAAAGTACGGAGATCTGAAATTGAGATCTGGTGTAATAGTGAGTGCGGTTTGGCATAGTCAGAGAAGAGGTAACATATTATTCTATTGAGTAATACAAAGATTATTTGGATAGTCTATTTAGTGATCTTACCCTAAAGCTATTTGGGTAGTGGGTCCTTCTGTCTTCCATAACTCTTAACAGAGTTAGAATCTTTTAACAGGGATTCAAAATATCCTAACAGGGGTTCATATGTGCTGAATGTATTTCATAAGATTCCTAACATAGTCCATGATTTCATAAGGAATATTCATATTAGTGCATCTTTTGTGGGAATCATTCCCACTGAGGTTTACTCTTTGATTAAGAGGTTCCCTAGCCAACATTTCTATGGTTAAGAGCGCAGATAGTAATTCTTTTATTCGTGGAAGTTATGAGCATTTTGGTGGAAGCATTATTCAGGTAGTGTTCCTGAGTAGCGATTTGTGGACATCAGATGATATCTCCTAATCAGGATGGAATTTGGTTTTGTGAAGTTAAAGATAATTTGAAGACACATTGATAGTGATGTGGATGACAATGCAAACTTTGAGGTCACATGAGTGAAGATTTATTGTATTTGGAAGCCAACAATTTTGTGTATTTTTTGATGTAGCGTGTGGAAACTTTAATTTTGTAATTGTATGCCCACTCATTTGTAATTATTTGAGTGTGGTATAAGGGAATGAATTTGTTTTTTTTGTTGAATACGAGTGGATGAATATGAAGTGAATAAAAGATCTAAATGTGAAAGAGAATTTGTGAAGGAAGACATGCAAAGTACAGAGATCTAAAATTGAGATTTGGTGTAACAATGATTGTGGTTTGGCATAGTTAGAGAAGAGGTAACATATTATTCTATTGAGTAATACAAAGTAAATTTGGATAGTGTGTTCAGTGATCTTACCCTGAAGCTATTTGGGTAGTGGGTCCTTTTGTCTTCCATAACTCTTAACAGAGTTAGAATCTTTTAACAGGGATTCAAAATCTCCTAACAGGGACTCATATGCACTGAATGAATTTCATAAGACTCCTAACAGAGTCCATCCTTTCACAAGGAATATTTATATTAGTGCATCTTTTGTGGGCATCATTCCCACCGGGGTTTACTCTTTGATCAAGAGGTTCCCTAGTCAACTTATCTTGTGTCATTATCTTATTGTGTATGAATATATTTCTATGGTTGGTAATTATATTTCTTACATGGTTTAATGCTTTTGAAGATAATAAAAGTTATAATTATCTGATAATTGATTCACGCCCCCACCCCCCCCATCCCCCCCTCTTAGTTATCTTGGTGGACTTTACTTTCTAACAATTGGTATCAGAGCGGCAGGTCCTTGAAAAAGAAGTTTAACAACTTAAGGAGATCCATGATGAATTTCAAGAAAGAAAGCCCTAAGTTTGATGGAGTAAATTTTGACAGATGGAAAGAAAAGATGAAGATAGACCTACTATTTTTAGGACCAGGTTATTGGTTGATTACAAAGAATGATAAGACTATCATTGAAGAAGACAATATTGAAACATATACTGCTGATGAGAAAAATCTATTCATGTGAAACATACTTGCAAGAGAAGCACTTTTGACAGCCCTTTCGGAGAATGAGTACAGTCAGGTAGAATGTTTGAAAAAATCTCATGAAATTTGCAATGCTTTACACTCTAATTTTGAAGGTGATGAACATGCAAAAAGAGTTAGATTACATAATTGGATATGTGCATTTGAAGATATAAGAATGTTGGAAGATGAATCTATTAGAATCTATATTGGTAGAATGTCAGAAATTGTTACAGGCATAAATTATTGTGGAGGAACAAAGATAGAGAATGAAGTGATATGGAAAATTATGAGGACATTGACTCCTGTATTAAAGTAGACAACATAGATGATTGAACAAGTTATACCTTGTACTACCAACTTTACAAGAGAGACTCTTCTTGGAAGATTGGAAGCAATAGAGATGAACCTAAGGTTATCATGAGACTTACCTAGAATAGAGCAGAGATTATGCCCTACTTTATCAAGAAGCATCAGTGTGAGTGGAGATTATGCTGGCAGCAATAGATCTAGAGATGAAGAAGATGAGAATATTGAAGAAGGTATTGCCTTTCTTGTGAAGAGAGAACCAGACGGTAAGAAATTTTTTAAATGTCAGACTTGTCAATAATATAGTCATTTTGCATCTAAATTTCCTAAGAGAGTTAAAAATTACATAAACAATTTCAAACCTAGAAGATCTAAGGAATTTTATTATGTTAATGATGAAGATCTTGAAGCTACTATATCAAGAACTCTAAGTGAAAGCGATACTGAGAATAATGATGACATAGGATTTGTAGAAATTAAAGAAGAGAATCTTGAAACTGATGTTAAGGATTAAAAATATTTAGTCTCTCAAGTTGAAAAGAAAGATGATTGGATTTTAGATAGTGGTTGTTCACATCATATGACTGGAGACATGAAAAAGTTCATAAAGTTTAACGAATATGATGGAGGAGTTGTTAGAGTTGGAAACAATGCACCTTGCTTTATTAAAGGTATAGGATCTATTACTATTGATGGAAAGACTAATAATGATGATGTTTATTTTGTGGATGGATCAAAACATAATATTTTGAGTGTTGGATAGTTAGTTGATAAGGGAAATCAAGTTTGGTTTACTGAGAAAACTTGTGTGATAAAGGATAAAGATGGAAATCTAATTGGAATTGGATCCAGAACTAGAGGTAATGTATTTTAGTTGAATCCTATTGAGATGACATGTTTGATTACTAAAATTGATGACAATTGGTTATGGCATAGAAGGTTTTTTCATATAAACTTTGACAACATTGTAAAAGTAAGTACTACACTTACAGTAAGAGATTTGCCTAAAATTATGAAGCCTACTAACATGATTTTCAAAGAATGTGTGATGGCTAAACAAAAGAGAACTTCTTTTCCCAGTAAGAAGTTTACATCTGCAGCAAAGCTAGAAATTGTTCATATAGATTTGAGCGGTCCTACCAGAACTAGAGGATTCTAAGTAGAAAGGTATTTTATGATTCTTATTGATGATTTTACAAGAATGATGTAGATTGCATTTCTTAAAGAAAAGTTTGAAGCATTTGATTAGTTTAAGATTGTTAAGAATAAAGTTGAGAATGAATCTGGAATGAAGATTGAATGTTTGAGATCTGATAGAGGTGGAGAATTTACCTCTAGAGAGTTTAACACCTTTTTTGAAGAAAATAACATTAAGAGACAGTTCTCAGCCCTTAGAGCACCTGGAAAAAATGGTATTGCAGAAAGAAGGAATAGATTAGTGACTGAAGCAGCAAGAGCTATCTTATTTGAGAATGATTTGGTGAAGATATTTTGGAGAGTAGTGAAAATAGCAGTGTATACAATGAACAAAGTACAAATCAGAGAAGACATAGAAAAGACACCCTATAAATTATGGTTTGGACATGCACCCTCAGTTAAGTATTTTAGAATTTTTGGAAGAAAATGTTATATAAAGAGAGATGATGATATTGGAAAATTTGATCCTAGAAGTGACGAAGGTATATTTCTTGGATATTCTTTGAAAATAAAAGCCTATAGATGTTACAATAAAATAACTAAGACTATTGTTGAAAGCACAAATGTTAAAGTTGATGAAAAGTTCAAAATTCAGGAAATAATGCTTGATTATGAATCAGATGAAGAAGCTCATCCTAAACCTAACACTGGATGTACTGAATTATTTTATGAGACTGACAATGATTTGTTGAATGAAAGCCATAGTGAAGGCATTGAAGAACCTACACCTGAACTGAGATCTGAGACAGTGACAACTAGCAAGAGTTTTTCAAGAAATCATCCTATTGGACAAATTATTGGAAGCATCAAAAGAGGAGTTCTAACTCAGAATAAGGTACATGAATAGTTATGTTTGATTTCTCAAATTGAACCTAAAACTAATAGTGAAGCTTGTGAAGATGAAAGTTGGAATAATGCTATGAAAGAAGAACTAGATCAGATTGAAAAGAACAAGACATGGGAATTGGTCCCTAGACCTAAAGACAAGAATGTTATTGGAACTTAATGGGTATTTACAAACAAGATGAATGAACAAGGATAAGTAGTAAGAAACAAAGAAATATTGGTATGTAAGTGATTCTCACAGCAAGAAGGAGACATGGTATGTAAACTGAACAAAGCTTTATATAGACTAAAACAAGCACCTAGAACTTGGTATGCAAGATTGGACAAGTATTTGTTAAAGTTAGGATTTACAAAAGGAACAACTGATAGCAATCTATACACAAAAGAATTTGAAAATGGTTTGTTGGTTATAGTTATTTTTGTTGATGACATTATTTTTGGAGGAGAAGATGAAGCTAGTGACAAATGTGCTGATGAAATGAAGACTAAATTTGAAATGAGTATGATTGGTGAAATGAAATACTTTTTGGGATTATAGATAACAAAAAACAATGATGGTATCTTTGTAAGGTAGACAAAGTACCTTATGTTAGGAATGAATGCTAAAGTGTTTGGCAGCCATTATGTAGTAGTTGTTGTTGTATTCATGACTATGATTGTCATTGATGTCAACACAGTGATTTACTGAAGACTTGCAGAGAAGTAGACAAAGTTTGGATTAGCACACATGGGTTATTATAGTTGGAGTGATGTGAGGTTGAGGATATAATCTTTGATATTTCATATGTCTATGGTTAAGAGTGGAGACAGTAATTCATTGATTCATGGAAGTTATGATCATTTTGGTGGAAGCAGTGTTCCTGAGTAGCAGTTTGTGGAAATTGGATGATATCTCCTAATCGGGATGGAATCTAGCTTTGCATTGTTAAAAGGAAGTTGGAGACACATTTATCATGATGTGGTTGACAACATAGATTTTGAGGTCACACAAGTGAAGATTTATTCTATTTGGAAGCCGACAGTTTTATGTAATTTTGGTGTAGCGTGTGGAAACTTTTATTTTGTAATTGTATGCTGACTCATTTGTAATTATTTGAGTGTGGTATAAAGGAAGGAATGTATCTCCTTTTTGTATAGAGATTTATAATGTGAAAGTGTTTAATTATGATATGGTAGCATCGGTTGTGATGTTGTATGCATGAAGTGAAGAAAAGTGCTGAGTATGAAAGCGAATTTGTGAAGGAAGACATGTCAAGTACAGAGATCTAAAATTGAGATCTGATGTAATAGTGAGTGTAGTTCGGCATAGTTAGAGAAGAGGTAACATATTATTATGTTGAGTAATGAAAATATTATTTGGACAGTTTGTTCAGTGATTTTACCCTGAAGCTATTTGGGCATTGGGTCCTTTTGTCTTCCACAACTCTTAACCTGGTTAGAATCTTTTGACAGGGATTCATATGTACTGAATGTATTTCATAAGACTCCTAAGAGAGTCCATCCTCTCACAAGGACTGTTCATATTAGTGCATGTTTTATGGGCATCATTCCCACCAAGGTTTACTCTTTGATCAAGAGGTTCCCTAGTCAACATATCTTGTGTCATTGTGTTATTGTGTATGAATATCTTTCTATGGTTGGTAATTATATTTCTTATATGGTTTAATGTTGTTGAACATGATAAAAGTTATAATTATCTCATAATAGATTCACCCAACTTGTCAATTATCTTGGTGGACTTTACTTTATAACAATTGGTATTAGAGTAGCAGGTCCTTGAAAAAGAATTTAAATAGCTTAAGGAGATCCATGGAAAATTTTAGGAAAGAAAGCCCTAAGTTTGATGGAGTAAATTTTGACAGCTGGAAAGAAAAGATGAAGACACACCTATTATGTTTAGGACTAAGTTATTGGTTGATTACAAAGAATAATAAGACTATCATTGAAGAGGACAATCTTGAAACATGTACTACAGAAGAGAGAGATCTATTCATGTGTAGCATACTTGCAAGAGAATCACTTTTGACAGCACTACCAGAGAATGAGTATAGTCAGGTAAAATATTTCAAAAAATCTCATGAAATTTGGAATGCTTTACACTCTAGTTTTGAAGGTGATGAACATGCAAAAAGAGTTAGATTACATAATTGGATATGTGCATTTGAAGATATAAGAATGTTGGAAGATGAATCTGTTAGAAGTTATATTGGTAGAATGTCAAAGATCATTTTAGGTATAAAATCTTATGGAGGAACAAAGATAGAGAATGAAGTGATATTGAAAATTTTGAGGACATTGACTCATGTATTTAAACAGACAACACAGATGATTGAACAAGTGATACCTTGTACAACAAAATTTACAAGAGAGACTCTTCTTGGAAGATTGGAAGCAGTAGAAATGAACCTAAGATTATCAGGAGACTTACATAGAATGGAGATTACGCAAGAAGCATCAGTGTGAGTGGAGATTATGTTGGCAACAATAGATATAGAAATGAATAAGACAAGAAGATTGAAGAAGGTATTTCCTTGCTTGTGGAAAGAGAACCAGACGGTAAGAAAGTTTTAAATGTTGGACTTGTCAAGAATATGGTCATTTTGCATCTAAATATCCTAAGAGAGTTAAAAAGTTTAGAAGAAATTTCAAACCTAGAATATCTAAGGAATGTTAGTATGCTAATGATGAAGATCTTGAAGCTAGTATAGAAAGAACTTTAAGTGAAAGTGATACTAAAAATAATGATGACAAAGGATTTGTAGCAATTAAAGAAGAAAATCCTGAAACTGATGTTAAGGAAGAAAAAGCCTTAGTTTCTCAAGTTGAAAAGAAAGCTGATTGGATTATAGACAATGGTTGTTCACATCATATGACTGGACACATGAAAAATTTCATAAAGTTGAATGAATATGATGGTGGAGTAGTTAGATTTGGAAACAATGCACCTTGTTTGATTAAAGGTATAGGATCTATTACTCTTTATGGAAAGACTAATATTGATGATGTTTATTTTGTGGATGGATTGAAGCATAATATTGTGAGTGTTGGATAGTTAGTTGATAAGGGATATCAAGTTTGGTTTACTTAGAAAACTTGTGTGATAAAGGATAAAGATGGAAATATGATTGGAACTAGATCTAGAACCAGAGGTAATGTATTTTAGTTGAATCCTATTGAGATGAAATGTTTGATTACAAAAATTGATGATAGTTGGTTATGGCATAGAAGGTTTTGTCATATAAACTTTGATAACATTGTGAAAGTAAGTACTACACTTGCAGTAAGAGATTTACCTAGAATTATGAAGCCTACTAGCATGATTTGCAAAGAATGTGTAATGGCTAAACAAAAGAGAACTTCTTTTTCTAGTAAGAAATTTACTTCTACAGAGAAGCTGGAGATTATTCATATAGATTTGAGTGGTCCTACAGGACTAGAGGATTCTATGGAGAAAGGTATTTTATGATTCTTGTTGATGACTTTACAAGAATGACGTGGATTGCATTTTTTAAAGAAAAATATGAAGCATTTGATAAGTTTAAGATTGTTAAGAATAAATTTGAGAATGAATTTGGAATGAAGATTAAATGTTTAAGATCTGATAGAGGTGGAGAATTTACTTCTAGAGAGTTTAACAACTTTTGTGAAGAAAATGGCATTAAAAGATAGTATTCAGCTCCTAGAACACCTGAACAAAATGGCATTGCAGAAAGAAGTAACAGATTAGTGACTGAAGCAACAAGAGCTATGTTGTTTGAAAATAATTTGGGAAAGATATTCTGGAGAGAAGCAATGAACACAATAGTATATACAATGAACAGAGTACAAATCAGATAAGACACATATAAGACACCTTATGAATTATGGTTTGGACATGCACCCTCAGTTAAGTATTTTAGAATTTTCGGAAGCAAATGTTATATAAAGAGAGATGATGATATTGGAAAGTTTGATCCTAGAAGTGATGAAGGTATATTTCTTGGATATTCTTTGAAAAGAAAATCATATAGATGTTTCAATAAAAGAACTAAGACTATTGTTGAGAGTGCAAATGTTAAAGTTGATGAAAAGTTCAAAATTCAGGAAAGAATGCTTGATTATGAATCTGATGAAGAAACTCATCCTAAGCCTAATATTGGAACTACTAAATTATTTTATGAAACTGATAGTGATTTGATGAATGAAAGCCATAGTGAGGTTATTAAAGAACCTACATCTGAAGAGAGATCTGAGACAGTGACACGTAGCAAGAGTTTGTTAAAGAATCATCCTTTTGAACAAATTATTGGGAGCATCAAAATTGGAGTTCTTACTCAAAATAAGGCACAAGAACAGTTATGTTTGATTTCTCAAATTGAACCTAAGACTACTAATGAAGCTTGTGAAGATGAAAGTTGGACTAATGCTATGAAAGAAGAACTAGATCAGATTGAAAAGAACAAGACATGGGAATTGGTCCCTAGACCTAAAGACAAGAATATTATTGGAACTAAATGGGTATTTAGAAACAAGATGAATGAACAAGGAGAAGTAGTAAGAAATAAAGCAAGATTGGTATGTAAGGGTTACTCACAACAAGAAGGAATTGACTATGAAGAAACCTTTGCACCTGTTGGAGTAAGAATATTTTTGGCATATGCAGCTTACAAGAAATTCAAAGTGTATCAGATGGATGTGAAGTCAACATTTCTAAATGGAGAATTGGAAGAAGAAGTCTACATTGAGCAGCCTGAAGGTTTTCCTTTAACTCAAGAAGGAGATATGGTATGTAAATTGAAGAAAGCTTTATATGCACTTAAACAAGCACTTGGAACTTGGTATGCAAGACTGGATAAGTATTTGTTAAAGTTGGGATTTATAAAAGGTACAACTGATAGCAATCTATACACAACAAAAATTGAAAATGGTTTGTTAGTTATAGTTATTTTTGTTGATGACATTATCTTTGGAGGAGAAGATGAAACTAGTGAAAAATTTGTTGATGAAATGAAGACTAAATTTGAAATGAGTATGATTGGTGAAATGAAATACTTTTTTGGATTATAGATAACACAAAACAATGATGGTATCTTTTTAAGTCAGACAAAGTACTTGAATGACTTGTTGAAAAGATTTGGAATGGAGGATTGTAAACTAGTTGGAACACCTAAGGTGACCGGACATAAGTTATCTAGCACAGATGAGACACCTATAGTAGAATAGAAGAAATATAGATCTATGATTAAAGGATTACAGTATTTGACTCATACAAGACCTGATATAGCACATTAAGTTGGAATTGTAGCAAGATTTCAAGCTGAACCTAGAGAATCCCATTATGCATCAGTAAAGAGGATACTAAGATATTTAAGAGGCACAATGGACTATGGATTATGGTATGAAAATTATGATGATTTTACCCTATGTGCATATACAGATGTTGATTGGGGAGGCAGTGTTGATGATAAGAAAAGCCCTAGTGGAGGAGCATTTTTCCTTGGAGGAAGATTAGTTTCTTGGCTAAGCAAGAAGTAGAAATGTATCTCACAAAGCACAATAGAAGCAAAATATGTAGTAGTAGAAAACAATTGTAAACAGATAATTTAGATGAAGCAGATGCTGAAGGATATTGGTATCAAATTTGTTGAACTTGTTGTTTTACATTGTGATAACACTAGCATAGTTAGTATGTCTAAGAATCCTGTATTACATTCTAAGAAAAAGCATATAGAGATTAAGTATCATGTTGTAAGAGAGAAAGTTGCTGAAAAAGAAGTCAGACTTGAGTACATAAGTACAAAGGAGCAGATAGCAGATATATTTACAAAGCCTTTGCCTAAGGATACATTTGATTATTTGAGAGGTATACTTGGGGTTATGCCCCAACCTACTTTTGAGAAGTGATGTATTTGGTTGCATTCATCCAGTGGTATATGAGCCTTATCTTTCTTATGGACTAGATGTTGGTACTTCCTCTATGGGGGAGTATGTGTATCTGAGCTGAGTCATGAGGACTCTAGTAAATGTATTTTATGAAAAGTGTCTTTTTACATTAAGTTTTTGTTGACTTAGTGATGGAATTTCTTTCATTGATGTCAATGGGTGAGAAGCATGCATGAAAAACAATATGAGACATTTGTTGGAGAGAACTGAACAGGATAACGAAGCAAGATTTGATTGATGTAGAGGATTTGAAGAAGCAGTGTTGTAGTATTGGATTTTTGGAACATTGGATGTTTTTCATCTATGTTTCCATCAATGCCAATGGGGGAGATTGTTAGGAATGAATGCTAAAGTATTTGGCAGCCATTCTGTAGCAGTTGTTGTTGCATTCATGACTATGATTGTCATTAATGTCAACACAATGATTTACCAAAGACTTGCAGAGAAGCAAAAAAAGTTTGGATTAGCACACATGGGTTATTATAGTTGGAGCTATGTGACCTTGAGGATATACTCTTTGATATGTCATATGTCTATGGTTAAGAGCACAAATAGTAATTCATTGATTCATCGAAGTTATGATCATTTTGGTGGAAGCAGTGTTCAGGCAATGTTCCTGAGTAGCATTTTGTGGAAATCGGATGATATCTCCTCATTAGGATGGAATCTAGCTTTGTGCAATTAAAGGGAAGTTGGAGACACATTGATAGTGATGTGGTTGATAGTGTAGACTTCTTGGTTGTACGAGTGAAGATTTATTGTATTTGGAAGCCGACAATTTTATGTAAGTTTGGTGTAGCCTGTGGAAACTTTTATTTTGTAATTGTATGCCGACTCATTTGTAATTATTTGAATGTGGTATAAAGGAAGGAATGTATATCCTTGTTTTATAGAGATTTTTAATGTGAAAGTGTATAATTATGATATGGTAGCAGTGGTTGTGATGCTATATGCATGAAGTGAAGAAAAGAGCTGAGTATGAAAGCAAATTTGTGAAGGAAGACATGTGAAGTACAAAGATCTAAAATTGAGATCTGATGTAACAATGAGTGTGGTTTGGAATAGTTAGAGAAGAGGTAACATATTATTATTTTGAGTAATGAAAAGATTATTTGGACAGTGTGTTCAGTGATCTTACCCTGAAGTTGTTTGGGCAGTGGGTCCTTCTGTCTTCCATAACTCTTAACCGGGTTAGAATCTTTTAACAGGGATTCAAAATCTCCTAACATGGATTAATATGTACTGAATGTATTTCATAAGACTCCAAATAGATTCCATCCTCTCACAAGGAATATTCATATTAGTGCATCTTTTGTGGGCATCATTCCAATTGGGGTTTAGTCTTTGATCAAGAGGTTCCCTAGTCAACATATCTTGTGTCATTGTGTTATTGTGTATGAATATCTTTCTATGGTTGGTAATTATATTTCTTATATGGTTTAATATTTTTGAATATGATAAAAGTTATAATTATCTGATAACTGATTCACCCCCCCTCTTAGTTATCTTGGTGGACTTTACTTTCTAACACCTGAATGACTTGTTGAAAAGATTTGGAATGGAGAACTATAAACCAGTTGGAACACCTATGATAACTAGACATAAGTTATCTAGCATAGATGAGACTCCTACAGTGGAATAGAAGAAATATAGATCTATGATTGGATGATTGTAGTATTTGATACATACAAGACCTGATATAGCACATTTAGTTGGAATTGTTGCAAGATTTCAAGTTGAACCTAGAGAATCACATTATGTAGTAGTAAAGAGGATACTGAGATATTTAAGAGGCACAATGGAGTATGGATTGCGGTATGAAAAATCTGATGATTTTACCCTATGTGCATATACAAATGCTGATTGGGGAGGTAGTGTTGATGATAAGAAAAGCACCAGTGGTGGAGCATTTTTCTTGGAGGAAGATTGGTTTCTTGGTTAAGCAAGAAGCAAAATTGTATCTCACAAAGCATAGTAGAAGTAGAATATGTAGCAGCACCAAACAATTGTAACCAGATAATTTGGATGAAGTAAATGCTGAAGGATATTGGAATAAAGTTTGTTGAACCTATTGTCATACATTGTGACAACACCAACATAGTTAGTATGTCTAAGAACCCCGTATTACATTCTAAGACAAAACATATAGAGATTATGTATGATGTTGTAAGAGAGAAAGTTGCTGAGAAAGAAGTCAGACTTGAGTACATAAGTACAAAGGAGCAGATAGAAAATATATTTACAAAGCCTTTGCCTAAGGATACATTTGAGTATCTGAGAGGTATGCTTGAGGTTATGCCCCAGCCTACTTTTGAGAAGTGATGCAGTTGGTTGCATCCATCCAGTAGTATATGAGCCTTATCTTTCTTCTGGACTGGATGTTGGTACTTTCTCTATGGGGGAGTATGTGTATCTGAGCTAAGTCATGAGGACTCTAGTGAATGTATTTTCTGAATAGTGTCTTTTGACATTGGAGTTTTTGTTGACATGATGATGATATTTCTATCATTGATGTCAATGGGGGAGAAGTGTACATGAAAAAACTATTTGTAATATCTGAACAGGAAAATGAAGCAAGATTTGATTGATGAAGAGGACTTGGAGCAACAGTATTGCAGTATTGGATTTTTGGAACATTGATTGTTTTTTCATCTATGTTTCCATCAATGCAAATGGGGGAGATTGTTAGGAATGAATGCTAAATTTTTGGCAGCCATTTTGTAGCATTTGTTGTTGCATTCATGACTATGATTGTCATTGATGTCAACACAATGATCTTCTAGAGACTTGCAGAGAAGCAAAAAGTGTTTGAATTAGTCCACATGGGATATTGCAGTTGGAGCTATGTGATGTTGCGGATAAAATATTTGATATGTTATATGTCTATGGTTAAGAGTGTAGATAGGAATTATTTTATTCATGGAAGTTATGAGCATTTTGGTGGAAACAGTATTCAAGCAGTGTTCCTGAGTAGCAGTTTGTCGAAATCGGATGATATCTCCTAATCGGGATAGAATCTGGTTTTGCATAGTTAAAGGGAAGTTGAAGACACATTGATAGTGATGTGGATGATAGCAAAAAATTCAAATTCACATGAGTGAAGATTTATTATATTTGGAAGCCAATAGTTTTGTGTATTTTTCGATGTAGCATGTGGAAACTTTTATTTTGTAATTGTATACTAACTCATCTGTAATTATTTGAGTATGGTATAAATGAAGGAATGTTTTTCCTTGTTGAATATGAGTGGATGAATATGAAGTGAAGAAAAGAGCTAAATGTGAAAGTGAATTTGTGAAGGAAGACATAAGAAGTACAAAGATCTGAAATTGAGATTTGGTGTAACAGTGAGTGTGGTTTGGCATAGTCAAAGAAGAGGTAACATATTATTCTATTGATTAATACAAAGATTATTTTGACATTGTGTAAAGTGATCTTACCTTGAAGCTGTTTGGGTAGTGGGTCCTTCTGTCTTCCATAAATCTTAACAGAGTTAGAATCTTTTAACAGGGATTCAAAATCTCCTAATAGGGATTCATATGTACTGAATGTATTTCATAAGACTCCTAATAGAGTCCATCCTTTCACAAGGAATATTTATATTAGTGCATCTTTTGTGGGCATCATTCACACCAGATTTACTCTTTGATCAAGAGGTTCCCTAGTCAATATATCTTGTGTCATTATGTTATTGTGTATGAATATCTTTGTATGCTTGGTAATTATATTGCTTACATGGTTTAATGTTGTTGAAGATGATTAAAATTATAATTATCTGATAACTAATTCAACCCCCCCCCCTCTCAGTTATCTTGGTGGACTTTACTTTCTAACATAGGCAAGTCCACTTTCCCTTCTATTAAGGATTTATCAAACAAGGAAAACGGAAAATATGCTATAGAGATTCCTAATGAACTGGTAGATCAAAATATAGCTACCATGGACCATACTATTGTTAGAAAGTTTGTTGGATCAATACCTATTATAGACATCATAAGGATCTTTGCAAAAAAAATGGGATTTAAAGGGTCAAGTCCAAGTAATAGCCATGGCGAAGGGCTTTCTATCTTTTGAGTTCTCCTGCAAAGAGGACCTAGACAAAATCCTTTGTTCTGGAACCTGGGCCATAGGAAAGGCCACTCTGGTGCTGAAAAAATGGACTCCAATGCTTGACCTCAATGATTCCTTCTATGTCTAGGCCCCTGTGTGGATAAGACTTCCTAAAGTTCCCCTAGATTTTTGGTATGAAGATGTTTTTGATGGGATAGCCAAATCCTTTGGAACCCTTCTTTCCATTGTCCTAGTGACTATGGGAAAGAGACACCTCACATATGCTAGGATCTACATAGGGGTGGAAGAAGGCCAAGACATGCTAGAAATCATTGAGATTCAATCCAAACTGGGAAAACAAGTGCAAAAACTTGACTATGAAAGTGTTCCCTTTGCTTGTTTCCACTATAAGGAAGCTGGACATAGAGCTAAATCATGTCTAATGCACCAGAGCTAGGAGAAAGAAAGGAAAGCTAGACTAGCTCTAAGAAAAAATAACAATGGAAAAAATAACAGCAGGGAAAAGGTAGACTCAACAATAGAGAAAACTATTCCCGAGAAGGATACCAGGACCAAAACCCAAAGAGTTTGGAAGAAAAAAGAACAAGCTGAGACCTTTGCAGTAATCCAAGAAATCAATGTTGTTAAGTAAACAACTGTAGAAGGGGAGTTGCCAAGAAAATAGCATGAAATCTAAGAAACTAGTGGAGAGACCCACCTTTTGGAGGAAATAGATCTAGAAATGAATGAAGTTTTGGCTGAAGGAGGTGACTCTAGTCCAAAATAGAGCACGCGGAGAGGCACCTCCTCTCAAGACTCCCAACCTTGTCTGGAGAAGTAGTACTCAAGGAAGTTTCAATAGATGGAAGAACTAATGGTTACAGCCTCCCCTAACCAATTTACCAAAATGGAAGAGCTCTTTACCAAATATAAAGAAGAAAAGGAGGGTAGGACCTCTTTCCACAAGAAGAAGAAATCTAATAGTAGAGACCCATCATCGGTCTCCCCTGCAGCTACCAGAAGTAGAAATAAAGAAGATGTAGGGGTTAAACCAAAAAATCTAGGTAGAAAGAGGGCCAGCCAAATAAGGAAAGAAGAAGCTAGCAAGAACATAGTGGATGGGACTCGGAAAACCATCCAGGTAGTCTGCACCCCCAATTAGAAATGAAATTAATATCCTTGAACATTCATGGGCTAAATAGCTCACACAAGTAAGATTTTATTAGAAACATGATAAGGGATCATAGACCTAATATTTTCTTAATCCAGGAAACTAAGATGCAGAAGGACAAGCTTGAGTGTACTAGTTTTAGTAAAGTCATGGAAAACAAAGCTACCAGTTTAGATGGCACCTTTGGAGGTCTTATGACCATGTGGATTTCTTATCATCTCAGAGCTAAAGTCATTTACAAAGGAGGTAACCTTATTCTCTTTTAATTTACTAAAATAAAAGATAATGAAAGTTGGTTCATATTTAATATTTATACTCCTAATACCAAAAAGCATAGAAGGGTCTACTTGGACAAGATTAAAACTACCTTAGCCTCCTTTAATCTATCTAAGGGAATAATCATGGCAGACTTCAACACTCCCCTCAAAGAAGGGGAAAAAAAAGGAGGGATCGCCCCTGACTTGGAAAGTAGGCAAGACTTAATGGACTTCATCAATGACCAGGCTCTTCTCGATATGGATCTCCAAGGAGCTGATTTCACCTGGTCTAATAGGCAAGTTGTAGAGGATTGCATCCAATTTTGGTTGAACTATGCCCTAATTATGCTAGACTGGTTGAATCACTACTCTATCAATAGCTCTACTTTGGTTAGAGTTGACTCTGATCATTCTCTTGTCTTTCTTTCCCTATACCAGATCACCAAGAAAAGGAACTTTCCCTTCAGATTTGAAAAAATGTGGGTGTCCCACCCAAATTTTCTTAACAAAATAAAAGAATGGTGTAGCATTGATGTATAGGGCACTGTTATGTTTAGAGTGGTGAAAAAGATAAGGAATATCAAATTTAATGACAAAAATTGGGACAAGGAAGAATTTGGCCATATCTTTACTTCCAAAGACAAGAATCTCAATGATCTTAACCTCATTCAAGCTAAAATCCAAAATTAGGGATATGATGAAGATAGACTGAATAAGGAGAAATCTATCCTAACTAAACACCATAATATCTTCAGGAAGGAGGAAAATTTTTGGAAGTAGAGATCAAGGTCTGTTTGGCTAAGGGAAGGAGACCAAAACACTCACTTCTTTCACCTATCTACTATGAAACATAAATTTGCTAATAGGATAAGCAGTATCAAGAAGGGAGACCAAGCCCTTAAGGAGTAAAATGACATTGCAGAGGAAGCTATAGCCTACTTTTCTTCTCTCCTTTGTAAAGACCAGGAGCTTTCAAAGAAAGATCTGGTTAAACTCTTCAATAAAATTTCAAAAATTTTAATAGAAAGCCAAAAAAAAATCCTTATGCTCTATTCTAGATATGATTGAGGTCAAGAGATCCCTGGAATCTCTTCTAGGAGACAAAGCCCCTAGTCCTAATGGCTTCCTCATGTTATTTTTTCACCAATTCTGGGATGTGGTGAAAGAAGATGTGGTTAAAGCGGTGTAGGAATTGTTTGGTTCCAAAAATCTCCTCAAAGAGCTCAATGCTACATTCCTGGTGCTTATTCCTAAGTCCTTGGGAGTAGACTCTTTCAAGCTCTTCAGACCCATCAGCCTCTGCAACTCTTTCCTTAAGATCATTTCAAAGGTCATCACTTACAGGATTCTCATAGTCCTCCCCTTCTTGATCTCATAGTAGTAATCAAGCTTTGTGCTAGGTAGACAGATCTTGGATTCCATAATGATGGTGCATGAAGTTATTCACTCCTTAGAAGCAGGAAAAAGGGAAGGATTTATTCTCAATCTTGATCTCTGCAAGGCTTATAATCAGGTAGACTAACAGTTTTCGATCAGATTTCTCAAAGCTTTTGGATTTAATTCTCATTCTTGCAAGCATCTCCAGCAAATTATCTCTACCCCTTCTCTAGTGATTATGATTAACAGTTCCCCTTCTTCATTTTTCAAGCCAAATAGGGGCCTAAGGAAAGGAGACCCCCTTTCCCCAATTATTTTCATCATCCTTGTTGATTGCCTGAGAAGACTCATCTCTGCTTCAAAAAGGGAGGGGAACCTGAAAGGTATCAAACCCTCCTTAGGTAACAATGTTTTCTCGCACTAGAAATTCATGGATGATACCATCCTTGGTGGAGAAGCCTCAGTGGGAGGAGCTAAAGTGGTGAAGGATCTACTCAATGATTACATCAGAGCAATTGGTCAATCCATAAATTGGAATAAAAGCTCCATCTTCTTTGTCAACACCTCGGAGGGAAGATAGAGGAAAATTGCTAACATTTTGGGATGTGGTATTAACTCTTTCCCATCCTCTTATTTGGGCTTGTCCCTAGGTGTCAAACCTTTGGAAGCCTTCTAGAAAAAATTTATAAATAGATTCAATAGGAAGCTTGCTGGATGGAAAGGGGTCTCTCTCAGTTAGGTAGGAAAGATACAGTTGGTGAAATCAACTTTGCAAAACCTCCCAACCTATGCTCTCATCCTCTTCTCCATTCCTGCTAAAGTTGTGGAGGTTATGTAAAGAATTCAAAGAAGATTCCTTTGGTCTGGCATTGAGGAACACAAGCATATCCCTCTTATTGCCTGGGACAAAGTTTATTGCTATAAAAAGGCTGGTGGTCTTGGAATAAGGAAATTAAGACTGTTTAACAAAGCTCTTCAAGCCAAACAGATATGGGGAATCTTCAACAGCAAAGGGCAGTGGCAGGATACCATTGAAGAAAAATACCTATTGCACAACTTAATAAAATGCTTTCTTGAAGAGACAGATTCCTCGAAAGGATCTGTAATGTGGAATGGTCTCCTTAATGCTAAGGAGTTGGCTAAATCCAAAGCTAAATGGAAGATTGAGAATGGACAATTAATCAATTTCTGGAATGACAATTGGCTTCAGATGAGTTACTTGAGAGAATGTGAGACTTTCTATGCCTGGAGACATGTATGTACCCAAATTTATGATCCTTATGTTAGAAACTACAAAATGGATGACAATTGGGTGGATCCTTCCCAGATCTCTCATGATCTAATCCCTCTGATGAAAGCCCTCAATGTGGTTTCTCTCTCTTCTACTTAGGATGGGATCATATGGGAAGATTCACTAGATAGTATCTACACTATGGCCTCTACCTATTCCTTGCAGATACCTCAAATTCAAGAAGCTAAACTATTGTGGGACAAAGCCTAGATCCCTAGCCTTAGTCTCAAAATCAATGTTTTCTTTTGGTTCCTTCTCCAGAACTATATCCTTACAGTTGATAATCTCATTAAGCGTGGCTTCCAGATCTCCAACAGGTGCATTCTCTGAAGATGTCAAGAGGAAATGATGGATCACCTATTTATTCATTGCTCTTTTGTTAGTAACATCTGGAAATGTCTCTTCTTGGCCCTAGATTTATCCTAGTATTTTTCCCTATCTTTCCATGATCCCTTTTCTCAATGGGCTTTTAATATGTTTAACCTAGACTTATGGTAATTTTGCACTTGGATCCTTCCTCATCTCTACTGGGGAGTTTGGAAAGAGTGTAATAATCACATTTTCTATGATTGTTCCTCTCCCCCTAAAATAATTTTTGAAAAAATCCAACATGCAGTTAAGGAAAACTATTATTATTACAGAAGAACTAACCATCTTGTAGGAAAGGCCCAAGAAGAACTGTTATTGGAGTTGTCCTCCGACTGGCTGGGTGAAAGCCAACTTTGATGGAGCTACCAAAGGGAACCTTGGCTAGGCTGGTAGTAGAGGGATTATCAGAAATAGATTTGTTTTTGGCCTTGCGGCTATTATTTTACCTCTAGGCTCTCAATCCAACCACTTTGTTGAAGCTTGTGTAGCTCTCCAAGTCACCAAACTTGCCCATGAAATTGGGGTCAAGAAGCTCTAGCTAGAAGGAGACTTGATGAACATCACCAATTGCTTAAACCTCAATCACTCTCCATCTTGGACAATATCCAACATGATTGAAGAAACATACACCATTCTAAATTCCTTTGAAGAGGTGTACATTTTCCAAGTGTACAGGGAAGCCAACAGTGTCACTAATTTTTTTGCCAAATTGGATGTCACGAAGGATGCCAAGATGATATGGCAATAGGGTGAAGATATCCCATGTGAATTGATGGATCTCCTTGACAAGGAAAGACTCCAAAGTACAGAGGGAATCATAAAAAATAGTAATGAAAAGTAAAGGGGATTTTTAGAAGTGTCATTCCATTAATGACAAGAATTGGAGGGACAAAAAGGTTACTAATTACACATCCCCTCCACACACTTTTAGGGTATTCTTTCCCAAGAAAATCTATCTAGAGCAAAGGAAAAATGGAAAATAAAGCTTGATTATTATGAGAAACAGAGAAATCACTAGGCCTAAGCTTCACTAGGGAAACACCCACATCCAAGCTAGAGAGATGACAAGGAAAAGACATAGAAGGGAGCCTGAGAATGAAAGTGCGAAGTGGAAGAGGAGAACTAAAGTTTGGAATGCTCTACAGAAAGGAGCTATAACCATCTTCATCGAGAGGATTCATGGTAGAGATAAGGTGGTCACTAACAACTTTGTGAAAAGCTAGAATGAAGGAATTATAGAGATTGAGGGAAAGTCCTTCACTATTATTGAGGATATCATTTCCAAGGTCACTGGCATCCCCATTGCTAGTAAAGAATGCTATAGAGACCACAAAAACTCTGACAATGTTGTCAATTACTTTGTGAGAGATGAGGATGAAAAGAAAGAAATTGTTAAGTTGGGAACCTACTACCAGCCAGAGGGTATGAAAATGTTGTGGAGTATGTTCTTAAGGCTCTTATTTCCTATGTCACTTTGGATACTAGATTCAAAGGAATTAGGACCTATCATTTTGTGTTGTTGAACCACTTCAGGCATGGCATGAAGATCTCTATTCCATTCTATCTTTATTCTTCCATTAATGAAAACATAAATAGTTTTAGGGAGAATAATATTGCTAATCCTACCTTGCATGAAAGCCTATTATTGTTAATTTATGAATACTTTAAAGTCCAAATGAACGGAATGAGGATAGTGGATAATAATGATTACAGTAAGGCTTTTGGGTCAGATTACATTCCATCAGATGGTATCAGTGAGGGAATGAACACTAATGACAATGAGGAAGAAGAAAACAACAATCTGCTTCTGGGATCTTCTTCTAGAGAAAGACCTGCATGCTCAAGAAAAAAAAAAACCCTCCAAAAAATAGACTAAAATAGAGATCCCCTCCAATTAGAATTACACTGATCAAGACAAAGATATGAATATAGATGATGAGGGAAATCCTAAGGGTGAAACCATAAAGAAGATTAAACAGATCAAAAAGTAAAAAACTATGACCAAGGGGGAAATGTCAGAATGCCTACCTATTGATCTCACCATTAGCAATGAAAACTCTCCCCTTCCTCCCTTAGTAGCCAAAGAGAAAGATGAGGAACCGAAACCCATTCACTAAAGCACCCCAAACCTACAAGAGAACTCAAAATATAAAAATTAGTCAAGGGAGTTATCACAGTCAAGACAATGGAGAAGGAAAAAAAAGTGTGGAGGAATTTCAACATGGACATAGTGTGGATGGGGATCATCAGAGAAGCTATTAATCCCAAAATCCTAGAGGACCTTGATGGTAGACTTCAAAAGGAGGACCTTATTGACCCTGCTCTGGTTGTCCTCAGTGACAAGGCTAGGGAAATTGAGATGAATTTCTTAAATAATGCCAAGAATAGTATGCTTGATCAGTTCAGGGCCTTCAAATGGCTCTTTTATGAACTTGATGAACTCAAGGAAAAAATTGAGGGTTTGGCTGATGAGGATCATAAATCTTCTATGCATACTCACAGCCTAGTCTCCAGGGTTGATCAATTGGAGAAAAGCATGAATAGCCTTGAGAAAACCCTTAAAGGTATAGTAGAAATCTTTTTTAATATTCTCAAATCCCCCAACAAGCACATCAATCTACTAATTTACAAAATGGAAGAGAATATGGTTAACAAGGAGCAGGGTACCCTGGAGGAAACCAAGGACAAACCTAGAGACGGATTAGGGAAGAGAACTAGAGCTAGAACAAAGAAAAAGTTGCCAGAGGACACTTCCCATGACATTCAAAAGATAAAAGATGTTACAGAGAAGGTGGAGGTTCTCAAAAGCAATATTGCTGCATTTCTTAGGAACGTCACCTAATCCTGGTCCCTGGTGCTTTCCTTTCTGTTCCTTTTTGTTCAGTATAGTTTTGTTGTGGTAACTTAGCCTTTGGCCTGTTGGTGGCCTATTTCATGGATGCTCTATTTTCATTACTTTCTCAACTTTTGAATGCCTCTTTAATTTTTTTTTGGGTTTGAGGGACCCTATAAAACCTATTTTACTTAATAAAAAAAAACCCTGCAAAAACCTTGGAAAAAGATTTAAATCCTGGTAGTAACAGCTGACTGAAAAAGTTTAAAACATGACCATTGATCTTAATCTTTTCCAGTACATCAGGCTGCTCATAGAATTTGACAAAAATCAATTGAGACATTTAAAATTACCTAGTTCCATCATCATATATTGACATCCAATCAGAAATGACCACCTCAGTGACACTTAGAAATGGATCCACTGTCTTCATTGGTCTTTCCATTAGATGGCTAGCACAAACCCACGATCACTAACTTTTGACTACATTTCCTCTACAAAATCATGACCTCTATTGGATCTTTTGTAGACCTACAATCTCTTTACCTTAACCTTGGAAAGCTTCCCCTTAACCCTTAGTCATGTAGTGAACACGCGACTAAAAGCTATCTCCTGATCTCGGAATAGAAACCTTAACCCTAGTTCAATTAGGAGATCATGCGAATGAAGCACGCACATGATCACTGTGTCTTTTCTTAACTCTGGGTTTTATCCAGAGAATACACAACCATTGTCTAATCTATTTTCATCATCGGTCCAAATTCTATCTCAAGCCTTCAAACCTTAACACATGCTTGATTTGGCGATTCAGTGACCAAAGCATTCTCCAATTTGTTGAATACATCACTTAACCAAGGTTTCATCTGGAGAACAAGACAAAAAAGAATTCTCCAAGTCACTAGATAAAAACCTTAACCTTAGTTATCTCTCAAGATTGAGCCTTATTCTTAACTCACCTTATATCAAGTGATTTAGCGACAAAGGAAAAACCTAACTTGCCATTAACTATGGTCATATTCAGAGACCATGTGATTGAGCATTCTCACATTCACTAGATAAATGGTTGACCTTGTGTTAAATCATGAGAACATGTGAAAGCCTTAGTCACTAGATCACTAAATGATAAAGTTAATCACCTAGGACAAACCTTCCTTTGACTTTGAATTAACCCAAGCCCATATGCAGATTACGTGAACAAAGGACTATGTTGAATCACTGAATCTTTGGCTAACCCCTGGTTTGATTTAGAGAATAAGCACTAGCCACCGATCTTGATGTATATCTATGGCTCATATTTAATCTCTAAAATCCTCCTTCCTTGATCAAATATCTAGAGAATGAGCGACTGAAGGAAAACATAATTGCCTTCCTGGTTGCTAGATGTTAGAGCACTAACTGCAAGGACTTGGAGAATACACAAACATTATAGTCGTGTAATCTCTGAATAGAAACATAACAACCTAGGCAAGGAAATTGGACATATGTAGAATGAGGACTTAAGTGGCCCAAAAAGGTAATGGAGAAAGAGACTTTGTCTAGGGTTTTGGACTTTGATAAATTTCATGAAGTTGTTACAAGTAGTGGTTGTCATTGCACCAAAATGTTGACCTATTAATGCCCAATAAAATCACTATACTTATAGAAGACACATGAGGCAGTTAATCCATGTCACAAATCTGGATGGGAGCACTAAATATTTTTCCAACAATCTCCCCATCGGTGTTACCCAAGAGGATTTGAACCTGTGACAAAGCAATGATACCACTTGGTACAAGTAGTGGTTGTCATTGCACCAAATATCAACTTGTTATTTTTTTATACAACCAATAGACTTATAGAAGACAAAGGAGGTGGTTAATCCATGTCACAAATCCCAAGGGGAGCACTGACTATTTTTCCAATAGAATCCCTAGGACATGAATAAACCCTCTTTCTTAGACCTTAAAAAATTCTATATCTACCTATTTTTTGCACATTAGGCCATGTGATCTGAAATGAAACTTGTATAGATCTTGGACTATCCCAAGCTAAGCTTGCAAGCTATAAAACCTTACACATCTTCTTCGCAGATTAAAATAATGTTGCAGCTAGGGTAAGACATTTTTCTTAGGTTTTTTCAAGGATAGACCATTTTCTTTGGATTTTTGCTATGATAGGAAAATGGGCTAATAGTGGCTCTATTTGGGTATGTATGCCCCTTCCAGGCATGACAAGGATTCAAATTTTTTGGAGGAAATAGACCACCTACTAAAGAAAAACTGACGGGTAACCTCCTCAAAAACTAGTGAACGAACTAGGGAAACTGGAAAGGAAACAAACAACAAAAAAGGAAAATATTTACAAATATCTTACAAGATTTAAAACTTTACTTGGTGGCATCGGGCCACCAAAACAAAATCAAAAGCCTCCTAATTCAAAGGTCTTATTTTCATCCACACAGGTAACCTACCAATTGAAAGTGTCATGATCATATTGCTACCAACATATGTGAATAATCATGGGCTGAAAATGAAACTATAATTATTACTACCCATGCTCTTCCAATCACAACCATCATCATGTTCATACTCAAAAAAGTATGGAACATCATCCATCTCTTGTTGTGAACTAGAAATATAAAAATGATCTAGTAATGCATAAAAAAATCTAGAACATAGTGATTATCATGCATTACTACAAAATTACCTAGTTGAGAAGGACATGGATCCTCAATTTCCCTTCATGCATTTCTTTAGCCATTGAGAAACTTGGTTCCTCCTTGATGTCTTCACTAACTAGATCATTAACCAAGTGAAGGTCTCTTTCACAAATTGTGTGACAGTGGGACAACCGATTTGCATAATTATTTCTATCAAAAGAATTACTATCCCAATCATTGAAGACAAGGTCCTCAATACTATCACACTCACAATAATATTAGGCAAAAGAAGGAAAAGGATATGAACAAGAAACTTGCTCATCACTGGAATCTTTATGATAGGAAAAAACACTATCATGGCCTTCAACCTCTTCTTTTGCAGAGTCCCTACATGAGGGGAACTCTAGTACACATGGATCATACTCTTCATCACTTTGAACACCCACCTTATTATCAGTGTCAAAGAATATGTCAAAGGGGAGCTGAAAATCAAAGTCCATATTAGGTGCATACCTTTGGAATTCATCAGCCAAGAGTGTTGAGATTCTTTCACTGCTCAATGGACTATGGACCTTATTATCATCTTTATTGGCCTCACCCCTAGTGTTGCAAACGTCATCCCTGTCTGAGACAAGGATTGACATCTTTGGATTAAAATCATCTTGTGTAAAGAAATAAGTGCATGAATCATTATCTGCATCATAATCATTTTCGTTCCCTTCACACAAAACATCCTCAAATTGGGACAAGAATGCTTCCTTCTCATGCTGATAAGAAGAAAAATTTGTAGACCAAATGGAAACATTGTCAACCTTGGACTCATCTTCATCATCCTCATATGCATTGACCTCAAAGTCAGCATCATAATTAATACTTTAAGCATGATAAGAATCAACAGTAGAATCACTGGCCTCTTCATGATCAACATAAAGAACTTCTAGTTCTCACAATCTCTTGTCTTCCTCTAACTGCCAAATCTCAGCACTATTCTCTACAAGTTTCTTCTTGAGAGTAGAAATCTTGATGAGAAAATTTTCATAATCAGTATCATGGATGGTGGGATCAACAAAGACACTAATGTATTATATATGATCTTTATCTTATATTTCATACACATCCATATCAGCTCCTTCATCAAAATGTTCTATAAATGTTGCTCTTAATACATCCCAAGAAGGGATTGAACATGAAGGAAGGGATACGAACCAATCCCTTGAACTATGTGAAAGAGACTGCATAAGAAAACTCATGGAAACATCTTCATGCTCAACATCCATTTCACCAAATAAATCCATGAGATCATCTACATGTTGGCTTGCCGAAACTGATCCATCAGCCATGAATCTTGGCAAGCCTTCCCCATCCTTAGTAGAAAACTCATTAGGGGCACCTTCAATGCCATCAAAACTAAAGGGCCTATATTCCTCCATAAGGAACTACCCACTATCACTCATCCCTTCACACTAGTGTTGGACACTTGATAGGGATAAATTTCTTACACTTGATTTTCATAAACTTTTTGCTTATGAAAATCAACATACCTAGAAGTACTGCAGCTGAAATGTAGCTTGTTGATTGGGAAGCAAGAAAGATCTAGAGCTCTCTTTGTAGCTCCATCAAGTTCTTTTCTTTTAGATTCACCAACTCCTTGAAGAGGAAAATATTTCACTTTTCTTTGTATCTCCTTCCAATCAACCAAAACCTCACTAGGATTTTATAAACTATTTATCAGAGACTACATTGATCAAACAGAGAACTCAAAGTCACCACCGACACATAGTGAGAAGATATAACAATTTTTATTTCTTACTGACTCTATACTATGGCCTCCCCAGTAGAGTTTTCATTTTGTTGGTTCCTTTTACCACATTGTAAGATTTACAATTCAGTTGACAAATTAATGTTACTGACTCTCAATAACCACTCCAAATCTGATAAGAAAAAGGGCCAATTAACAAAGACCAAGATAATCATCCTCCTACACTTTGAGCTCCACATCACTCTAGTGGGTATACCTCATCTACACATACATAACTTCTTGTGACAAAAAACATGCCTGCAGATATATGACTGTGGAATAGCTTTCAAACTCCTATATGTATCATGTACCTCAATGTTCACCAAGTCTTATGCAATATCCTACTTGCATAGAATGAATTTGAAAACTAGAATGGACTTCTAACTCCTCCTATCAAACATGAAAGGGAAAATGATTTCATTTGATTGATTTAATATTTTTGGGTTGAATGGACCCCTAAAATACCCCAAGTCTCTCATAGACTAGTGCCTTATCCAATGGGCAACAAAGTCAAATAAATCACTGCAACAAAGAGCTATAATTAGAGACTACAATAAATTCTAATATGTTGATGCCTTACATCAAGCATACAACATTGATTAGATCCTACTTAGCAATCCACCTGTGTACTCAGATATGCAATTACCTATTCAAAGGAGTTTAACCCTCCCCTTAGAAGAGACCTAGAAATAAGGAATACATTAATCAACATCTACTGAAAGATATGTTTGAGATAGCCTTGATATCCCAACTCATACACATCTAAAAACCAGTCATAAACTCAGTTGTTTCTATGAAAACAACTTTATTGCGGACATCTTCAGACATACAATAGAAAGATTAAAACACCCTTGATGCTCTAATCAACAAGTTCAGGAATCAAATGGAGACAATCTGATAGTAGTATGAAAATATTGAGATATTATTTATAAGACAAACTGTTACAACTTATATTGTATTCTCCAAGCCAAAAAGGAAAGAGGGAATACCCTATATGCAGAGAAAAAGGAAAAAATATTTATAGGAAGGAACCACTCATGGAACCCCTTGAGATTACCAAAAATTGGAACCCTTCTAAATGATCTTGGAAATCCTTATAAAGGATTGCAACAAGCTTGCGATCATTTAGGTGAAAATTAGGTCTACAACAACTAGGGACAATGAGAAATAAAAGAAGACAAGAAAGCCTAAAAACATGGGAAGGATCAGATCAAATCTAATGTACAATTATTTGGGTTTTAGGATAACACGCTAACCTTAAATACAAATTCAACCGATTTATTATTTCAGACAAAACAAAACTTAAATTCTAGGACCACCAAAAGAAAGCTTGTGTGCACAGGGCATGTAAACAACTAAAAATCATCATACCCTAGCCACCTTTGTCAAACATCAGTCCTCAACATTAACTCATCATGGCATCCTTAGGAAATAAAATCAAAATAGGATGGCTACCCACATCTTACTCATCAATTTTTTTACCTACAACCATCTTGGAAAAATCAAATCTGATTTGGCTTTTGTCATATCTATTTCACTTTAACAAACCCTACAAAAACCCTAGCAAAAGATTTAAGTCTTGGCAGCAATGACTAACTAACAAAGTTTAAAATGAGACCGTTGATCTTAGTCTTTCCCAGCACATCGGGTGGCTCACAAAATTTGACAATAGTCAACTTAGCCATTTAAAATTACCTAGCCACATCATCATATCTCAGCATCCAATCATAAATGGGCACCTCAGAAACACTTGGCAATGGACCCACTATCTTCATCGGTCTTTCCATCGGATGATTGGCGCAAACCCATGATCACTAATTTTGAGCACATTTTCTTTGCAGAATCACAACCTCTGTTTGATCTTCTCTGGACCTATAATCTCTTTACCTTAACCTCATAAAGCTTCCCCTTAACCCTTAGGCATCCAATGAACATGTGACTGAAGGCTATCTCCTGATCTCATAATGAAAACCTTAACCGTGGTTCAAATCATAGATCATGCAAATGAAGCATTCACGTGATTGCTGAGCCTTTTCTTAACTCTGGGTTTCATCTAGAGAATACATGACCACCATCACATCTATTTTCATCAATGGTCCATATTCTATCTCCAAGCCTTCAAACATTAACTCATGCTTGATCTGGCGATTCAGTGACCAAAGCATTCTCCAATTTTCTAAATGTATCACTTAACCGGGGTTTCATCTTGAGAACAAGAGAAAAAAGCATTCGCCAAGTCACCAGATAAAAACCTTAGCCTCAATTATATCTCAAGATTACATGTCGACTATTGATCTTGTCCTTATCCTATGGCTATCACTGAATCGTTGAGCCTTATTCTTAACTCACCTTATATCAAGCGATTTGGTGAAAAAGGGAAAACTTGACTTGCCTTTAATTATAGTCATATTCAGAGACCATGCAACTGAGTATTCTCACATTCACCAGATAAATGCTTGACCTTGGGTTAAATCATGAGAACATGCCAAAGCCTCAGATGCTAGATCATTGAATGATAATATTAACCACCTAGGACTAAAATTTCCTTGACTTTGACTTAACCCAATCCCATCTGGAGATTACATGAATAAAGGACTATGCTGAATCACTAAATCTTTGGCTAACCTTTGGTTTTATTTAGAGAATAATTGTCATCCACTGATCTTGATCTACATCTATGACTCATATTTAATCTCTAAAAGCCTCCTACCTTGACCAGATATCTGGAGAATGAGCGATTGAAGGAAAACATAACCACCCACCAGGTCGCTAGATGTTAGAGCACTAACTGTGAGGACTTGGATAATACGCAAAAACTGTAGTTACATAATCTCTGAATAGAAACATAACAGCCTGGGCAAGGAAATTAGACATATGTAGAATGAGACTTAAGTGACCCAAAAAGGTAACAGATAAATAGACTTTGGCCAGGGTTTTGGACTTAGACAAATTTCATGAAGCCCTAGGACACGGATAAACCCTATTTCTCAGACCTTAAAAAATGCTATATCAAGCCCTATTTTTTAGACATTAGGCCATGCGATTTGAAATCAAACTTGTATACATCTTGGACTATCCTAGGCTAAGCTCATAAGCTATAAAAACTTACACATCTTCACAGATTAAAACAGTGTTGCAGCTAGGGCAAGATAATATTTTTAGGGTTTTGCAAGGATAGACCATATTCTTTCAATTTTTACTATGACATGAAAAATGGGATAACAAGTTATATTGGAATGATCCTTCCTGATGGTTCCAAATCCTTTCTCAGTGTGACGTATAGTGATACATCCATTATCTGTCGATCTAACTCAAATCTCTCCTGACCATGAGTGTATGTTATGCGAATGGACTCATCGAGATAGTTTATGTCTATCCTCATGCATTTTGTTGATGTGATTAATTCCTTTTCTTTTGTTGAAACCTTTACATTGGTGAGACCACAACTGATACACACACTGCACCATCATTAAAAAATGTCTTGGCGATAGTTCTACCTTTACTTATTTAAGACATGTGTTCACTCTTGATGGTGAATGCCTTTATCATAACCCAATATTACCTTGAAGCTGCCCAATGGAGGATTATCTTTCAGGGTTCTTGAATGTACATATATGTGATGACCATGTTACAAATGACACACACAACTAGTTGTAACTATTCTAATGATAAAATTTAAAAAAATATTCCTCAAGAATTATTTGTGTCAAGAGTGGCTCTTTTTGGGGATGTATGCTCTTAATGAGCATAGCGAGACTCCATTTTTCTCTAGAATATCAGACTGTGACATATAGTAAAAGAAATGGGAAAAAAAATATAATACATAATATATATTGGGTAAGAGATTTCCTCAACATTCTTTGAAGAATTTTTTTTTCAAATACTGACCATGCACTGGGAGTTCTTGAATGTAGCCTTTTGTATCCTACAAAAAATAGGATTTCTCACCTCCTTTTCTACTGATGATGAAAGGTCCTAACCATAAGGCATCAAATGCTTTCCCTTGTCTTGATCCTTTGCGTTCCATTTTAATACCCAATCTCCTTCCTGAAACTTTCTTCCTTTGGACCCTTTGTCGTACAGAGTTTTAACCTACTTTTTATTCTTTAGATTCTTATTTTGGGCATGTATTCTCACCTCATCCAATTCTTCAAGTTGGTACATCCTATCTTCCATGACATTGATATCCTCAACCTATTCTTCCTTGACAAATTTATACACTTGTAAAATATTTTTCAATGGTAATTTGGCTTTCTTCCCATAAACTAATTCATAAGGTGCATATCTTGTTGATTTCTTGACTATAATCCTATCTTTCTAATGTGCAAGAGTCAATTTTGAATCCCATACCCTTTGTTATTAGTTAATATCCTTTTTTATGATCTTCATTATAATTTTGTTACTTGATTCTTCTTGACCATTTCCTTGTGGATGGTAAGGGGAAGAATAGGATAGGTCAATACCATACTTGTAATAGAAATTCAAGATTTCTTCTAACCTAAAACACATGGAATTATCAAAACCAATCTTGCATGGAATACCAAACCTTGTCAATATATTCTCAGTCCAGAATTTTATTACTACTTTTATTGTTTCCTGTCTGGTGGGTATAGCTTCAACACATTTGGTAAAGTAATCAATAGCAAAAAAGATCCATTTATATCCTCCACTTGAAGCATCAACAATTTCACTCATGAAATCTATTCCCTGCATCTGAAATGGCTCCTCGTTGGACAAAGATTTAAGAGGTAATGTACCCTCATATTTGAGTTTTCCTAAAAAATTATGGCAAGCTTCACATTTTTGGAGATATGCCTAACAATATTTAAATAAACATGGCCAATAATACCAGGCATTTGATATTTTATGAGTAGTGGTCCTTGCTAAAAAATGACCCTGAGACATTCCATCATGTAACTCTTTTAATATTGACTTCGCTTGATACATATGTAAGAAAAATAAAAGGACACCATCTCTATTTTTCCAATACAAATCCCCTTGTATCAATACATACCTAGATTCTTGCAACTTTATTGTTCTTTTCTAATTGTCATTTAGGCTCTCTTGACAATTTATGTGTTGTAATAAATAGACTAGATCTGTATACCAGAGAAAATGCTCAATACTAACTACTGATTGTTCTGAACTCATCTGATTTACTTGAATCACATCCAAATTTGATTTTGTCATGAGTATGGCTAATCCCTGTCCTCTAACTAATTTAGTAATTTCAATTTCTATCATTAAATTCTTGGACCTATTTAACCCATATTCATCTTGTGTCTGTGACTTCAGATTGCCTAAATATGTCTTTGATTGTTGCATTAGGGACATAAGCTATTATTTTTTCCCCTACCAAATATGGCCTAAAGGATTTTACTACTTTCACCAAGGAATAGGTTTGTTTCTCATTTATATCATAATTCAATTCTACTACCTGAAGTGTCTTACTAAAAAATGTTATTGGTTGTTCATACCCTTCATCATTTTTCTATAATAAGACAACAACAATAGTGTGGTATGAAGGAAATGAAAATAACTAAAATGGTTTTGAGAAATCAAGTAATTCTAGGATAGGAGCTTCTTTTGAATATTATCTCTAAATGCTTGCAATGGTCCTCTTCTTTTTTGGAATATATAGTAAGGTCATCTTGGTAAACTACCATGATAATGTTGATGAAATCCTCAAAAGCTACATCCATAGCCCTTTGGAAAGTAGCTCCTACATTAGTGAGCCCAAAAGGCATCCCAGCATAAACATAAGTCCCCCATGGTGTAGTGAAGGTTGTCTTATACTATTCCTCTTCTTTGAATTTCACTTGATTGTACCTAGAAAAACCATCCATCATGGACATGAGCTCATTTCCTATCACCACTTGTAATAGTGCTTCCATGTTTGGTAGAGCATAATTATCCTTAAGTGAAGATATATTTAAATTCCTAAAATACACACAGAGTGTAATATCTCCATTCTTCTTTTGAGCTGGTACAAGATTTGAAACCCATGTGGAATGTCTGATAGGTTTTATTATACCAACATCCCTCATTTTGATTAACTATTCTTTTATTTTAGGAGCCAGCGTTGAATTTATTGGCCTTTTTCTTTTCCTAAAGGGTTTTGCATCTAGTTTGAGAGGTATCTCATAGTGGAACAAATCTTATTTTTATGCTTTGAGGTCATCATATGACTAGGAAAAAACATGCCTATACTTTCTTAATAACCCTACAATGTCAGTCCTGATTTTTGGTGTTAACTTTTTGGCAACAAAAACCTCTTTTGGAGAGTGTTTGTTTCCTAGATTGATTTTCTCTAGTTTCTCAATCACTGTGCCAAAAACATTAGTTTCATTTTTCAATTCTTTATTTTCAAACACTCTTTCTAAAGCTACTAATCCTTTTGGGATTTTGTTAGTTTTAAGTTGTATAACTTCTCTTGCAAATAGAGTCTCATTTCCATTTACTGTCTCAACATTAGGGTTCAAATCTATAAGAGCATCTTCATACTTCTCCTCACATGACAAGAAATTAATTATATCCCTATCATCCTAAAAAACTTACAAGTTGCATATATTATCAGGTACTACAGATCTAATTTTAATCTCTACTTGGGTGATATCTTCATAAGGAATATCATTGTGCTTCACTACCAAGTTAGCCATAAAGTCTGTAAGAATATTTTTTGACCTAACCATCCAGTTTATAGAAAAAACATCAAAACATTCTATGGAATCTCATACCTCATTTCTATATATTTATAATCTATAATTTCTAGTGACAAACCTATTTCTAACTTGAGAAACAATGAATTTAGAATCACCATAAACACAAAGAGACTTAATACCATGCTTCTATGTTATTTTAAGACCAAGCAGTAATGCCTTGTACTCTAAAACATTATTAGTACAATCAAAATATAACATAAAATAGTATTTAAACAATTTCCCATTTGGAGAAATAAAAACAACACCTGCTCCATTACCATCTTTACAACATGAGCCATCAAAATACATTTTCTAAATCATATTCTTATTTTCTATAGCATGTATTTCAATAAGCCCAATATTCTTCATGGCATCTTTAGAAAAAATTACTTTGAAATTTTCCATGTTAGTGTGGCAAAATCATGTCATCTTATCTAGATCTACTCCATTAATGTAGGAGGCTCTCATCTCCCTATCAATTCTAACATATCTTCCATTTACTAGGATAGAAGCATAAGATAAATCCAATTGAATATTTCCACCTACGAAATTAGACCATTGTCTAGATAAGACAATTTCATAATTAGTAGGAACTTCAACCATAGTAATATCAATCTTATAAGACATTTTAGGACAAACAAGAAATTTAAATTCAACATCTTTCATTATTCCAACAACATGAACATACCTATTATCCATAGCATAACATCTACCATAAGTAGTATTAACTTTCATTCCTTATTCTTCCATAACGTCAGAGGGCATAATGTTCCCAGTTACCCCTGAATTGATCATATAATTCTTGACCAGCTTATTATTAATTTACAAAGTCAGATAAAATGGATCTACTTGAGTAGGATTTTTACTGAAAGTAGTTCCTAAATAAATAATTGGTGGTTCTTCATTATCCTTTTTCTCTTTTTCATTGTTCTTAGGATTTCCTACATTGGCTAGTGTTTTAAGAGTTTTATTCCTATAATAATGAAATTTCATAATTTCAATTAGGGGAACATCAATTTTTGTACCTGTGATAACGCATGAGACATGAAATAATTGCAGTTAGATATTTTCTTACCATGTTATTCTTCTTATCAGGAGGCTTAATCAGTTTTGTAAATTGTATCTTCTCTAATGGCTTCTTTAGGGCAGTCTCCTTTCATTTCTTTATCGTCTTTTCTTTATTAGAAACTTTTGTAAACAACCCAACTGGATTTCCTTGATCATTATTGACTATCCTATTTATTAGATGGTAATTGCTTCAATACTGTTCCAATGTTGCTACAATATATGCTCTTTTTTCTTCATCTATCAATCTTCTTATTTTGGGGTTTTCCTCATCATTTGAAAACACCTCTTCAACATTTTGTTGTTTCATCCTTCTATCACTTACATCAGGCATATACTCATCATCTGATGAATCATGATTTTCTCCTCCAATTCCTCTTGATTGTATTTTTCAGATTTATACAATTTAACAGATTCTGATCCATTACCTAAGAATTTAGGAATAACATATCTTTATTCATTGGATATAGGATTTGGGAATACCACTATACCATCAAAGTCTAATTGCCTATATATTTCAATTACTATAGGATCTCTAGTGTTTATATATAATTACCACCTTGATTATTTATCCTTGGCCACAAATTTTGATGATTGTTATTCCTATGATTTTGACCTCTTTGATTATTATTTTTCTGATTATCATGGTTTTGATTCATGTATGATTCCCAGGATACTGATTTCCATTATTTGGCTACCTCTAATGTCCATCAGTGTTTCTCCTTTCTCTTTCTTGCTCAAATCGTGGGTTGGCATACCCATTGTTTAATATTTATTTGACATTTTTTCTATGGGGGATTATATTTTGGCTCTCTTTGTTCACCATTATTTCTTCTTGTTTCATATCGTTCCTCATTTTTCTATTTATCTTTTCTTCTACCTCCTTTTAGTGTAATAATCTAATTTTTTTTATTCCCCGCATCTCCAATACCTCACTTGGTTTCCTTTTAAGAGCCTTCGATGTCCTTCTATCTCTAGAACCAAGATTTTCCAATTCATGGAAAATATCACCTGCCTTATTGCAATATTCTTCATCTTCCTCATTATTCTCCTCATCTTCGACATCATCTTATTGTGCATCATTTTCATTTGCAGCTATATAGAATGGGTTTTTGTTATCTTCATCACTGGTGTGATGACTAGATTGTGGATCATCACCTTCATCTTGATGTCTCCTTTCTATTTCTAGGAAGTCCTTAAATCTAGCAAAAGTCATATCTGGATTGGATTTTTTGCCTCTCGTAGAGTGCATATCCAACTCAATATGATTATCTGATCCTTCATGTAAGGACCTTATACCCCACATGCATTTGGCACATATGTGTCTAGGATTATTCCTTGTTTTCTTAACAAAACACTACATATATTATATTAGAGTCACCACCTCAACTTTGAGGAAAAATGTTACTTTAACTTTTCTGAGTTCTTCTCTTCTACTAGAGTCTATGTATATCATTCAATTTTGGTCTGCGCGATATGAATCTCTGAGTATCTTCACAATGCAAATTATGAGAAAATCCCTAGCAAAGTCACCAATCTGTTGGTGCTCAAATCAACAGATTGGATTTCCTATGGAATTTCCACTCTAATGATGGGAAACCCAAGTTATTTGACCCACTAATAAGTTCAACCCCAAAACATGATTGAAACTTCTGCAATTCTAGCTCTACAAGACCTAGGCTAGTGGGTCTATACCTCAACCCAAATCTGTTGGTTGAAGGATTTTTATAGCAGATAGTTGTGAGGAATTGATGTAATCTATATAAAAGGGAAATTGAACAATTTGAAGTAAATTATTGGTGTATTCAAAATCTGTAATGGTTATAAGAAGAAAAGATAATTTGTATTAATATGAATATTGATTTGTTTTTTAATGCTAAATATTTGATTATTTTTCAAACTAGACCAGTGCCTAAACCTCTCAAATTTGATCTCTATCGAATTATTTTAGATTGAATCATATGTATAAATCTAGAGATAATTTATAATTAAAAACTATCGATTTAAAGGTGTTCAAATGAGAGCATAATTAATTTAAATCCATAGTTTGTCCTATTGAATTTAACTTTACTCAGAAAGACCAACATGATAGAATTGAAAATTGACAACCAATATTTTAACCTGATAATCAAACTGTAATTTACTAAAAAATATATTTTCATCAAACTACACATTAAATAAAATCATAACATTTATCACAGAGAATTAATTCAGATGAGCAAGAAAATAGATATCACCAAGATCTGAAAACAACATGCCTTTGTATTATAGTTCAAACAACCAATTGATGGATACATGTTTATAAAGATCCAATTATCATAGCATAACCCAAAATTATAAAATATATCAAGAGTAGTATCATTTTTCTTTTGTCCTACACTTGTGTCATGTATCTATAGACAACAAGGTGGTTACAATTCTAAAAAGATGCAACCTTTCATAAAAATTATTAACATAAAGTAAATGGACTAATATCCCTTTGATTTTTATTAAATAAAATAAAATAAATATTAATATCCCAAGATTCCCCGCAATGCGTGATATGATTCATATAATCTCCAGAAGCATAAGTGTCAGCATTGTACATGATATTCCTCACAATAATCTCTAGGGCCACAAATATTTCCATCTGTGCACTTGTTCCCTTTAATTCAATTCCATCAGATCATGCAACGTCCAAGACAACACTGAGTAGAATCTGGCATTCACTAATCCATTCACTCCTATCCTTCACATCACCTCTATCATCTGTGAATGTTGGTAATATTTCTCTGACGACATCCTTAAAAATTTCAAACTCATTAGCCAGTTATTTATCAAACACTCCATGTAAATAGCTTTGTTCAATTCTTCAACCTCTACGTCATAATTTACCTCCATGGTTTTTTCATGTAGTTTGAATCCAAACCTATTTTTTATCCTAAGATGTGACAATTGATTGTTTATATTATTTAGATATGAATCCCATAAGTTCTCAATTATATCCTTCATTTTGTCAAACCTTTGTGTTAATAGGAAAATTATTGTGTCTGGCCTTACATTTTGTATTTGTCTTATTATCCTCTAGTTTTTTTCATACAGATCATCATACTTCATTTTCTATTTTGTGTTTTCTCTGAGAGTGATCAAGGGCACACCCAGTCTACTTTTCTTCACTGTTTCTTCATACAAAGCCTTAAAATGATCTTTTTCTTTAACCAATCTGATGACTTGTTCTCTATTGAATTTAGCAACATCTAAAACCATGTCTACAGAAGTAATAGGGTCAAGTTCTCCAACCTTAAGCTTCATCATGTGGCCAAATTATTTGTCAACATCAATGATCTTGGGCCTCTTATTTGGTGGATACAATTACCATAATAGAAAATCTTCTTCATCCTGATCAAACCTTGAGCCAACAAATACTTCATTTACACTAGCAATATCTAACTTAACATCTTTGTGTTCTGAATCTAGCAATCTATCAAAAATAAAAGAGGCACTCATATCCCAACCAAGAAATAGGATAACACTAGGTTTAGACAATAAAAATTTCCCTCCTTATGGGGTCATGGAAAACATCTCAAAATCAATATCATCCTTGAGTCTTTTAAACAATATGACCTCATTTTATGGATCTATATTGGGATGAGCCTCTCTTAACTTATTTCATTTGAAATTATACAAGATGGTTGTCAATTCTCTTGATTTATAGGCTTCATCATCAGATACAAAAGAACAATTTTCTATTATCCAATTATCTTGGTGGATTCCAAGAGTAGAGATAATCTTTTCATCTTGATATGGTTCCTCTTTAATCTCAATGACTTACCTCTTAGAAATAACTTCATTGTCTACATATTCTTCTCCCTCAAGAAGCTTTGTTTCTTCTTGTTGTGTCAAGTCTTTAAATTTTTGTCTTTTCTCATCCATTTTTTTGTTATAATTATTCAAAATAATTTGGGCCTTATGTTCTTCCAAATTTCTAAAAATATCTTCAACTTCTATAGCTACATGAGGATAATCACCCAGGTTTTGCCTCTTTTTACAATAATGAATATATCCCTCATGATCATAATTTTTCCTAGGGTGATGCTCATAAAAATTGAACTCCTCTATCAGTATCTTATCAATTAAAAAAAAATAATTTGTATAGACAATAGTAAAATCACCAAAAGACAAAGTGCTAGGCAAAAAAGTATATTTATGTAAATTGCCAAAATGCTCAGCATTTTAAATGCTCATATGAGGAATGCCATCAAAACCATATATTCTGAAGAAGCAAAAATTGTTATATACATACCAATCTCCCCAATTATGTTGAATCTTCTTATCTAGATCAAATTTCTTGGGCATAAGAAAGGATTTGATTTTATTTGATACTGAATGATTACAAGTGAAACTAAACAATTGGTACATAGGCTTCACTATCTCAATTCCCACATAGAATTACATAACTGCATAGGTTGACTCTCTCCTTCTTTGTTTATGGTATTCAGCTTCAACTCATTAGGCCATAACCACCTCTTATGCCCATAAAATAATACCATGTGCATTAATAGTGAGTAAAGGTAGGAGTACCACTACTTCTAAGATCTAAGAATCATTCATGTAATTTCTCAACCAAACAAGAGGCATAATCAAAGGTCTTAGGTTCTATTAGGCCATTTTTTTGTCATGGGAAAATCCTTTGAACATGGCCTCTTTCCTTGCAAGTTTGCTTGAAATGTCTTGCCCTATACTCTTTATGTGTCACCTTGCTTCAGCCCAGGTCACGTCTGCTAATGTGCAAAACCCAGTAAGATATACAAATTCTAAGGCCTGTTGGAAATATTTCAAAATTTTCTATAGTGTCGAAAACCCACAGTGTTTCTAAAAGTCCATGATGTTTTCGGTCTGTGTGTTTTTGGCCTTTGTTGTTTTCAACCCTGTGCTTCTTGTTTTGTGCACTTATCTTCTGGCATCGAAAACTCTGTGTTTTTGGTCTTTTGCTGTGTCAAAAACTTTGTTTATTTTTGACCTTAGTCCTAACTGTGCAGGTGCAATGGATGGTGGGGCCCAGTCTTTCAAACGCTCTATGTCACTGCTTCTCTAGATTTTCTAGTGGTTACATCTCTTATACAGTGACTCAGCTGATGGAATATGGATGAAGTGACTGAGAGGGGGGGGCGAATCAGTCAACCATAAAACACTTCACAATTAATTCTTTCCAAATCCCTTAGGATATCTTAACAATGTTATCTATTTTAGCACTCGGTAAATAGATTGCAGTAATATTGAAGATGCAGAAAGTGTTAGCAAAATTATCTTTAGATATTCATCAGCACATGTATATGATTGAGAAAGCAATTAAGAACACAAGAGACACAAGATTTAACGTGGAAACCCAATATGGAAAAAACCACCAATGTATCTAGATACTGATTTTCACTTTTCTGAAGTGATGCCCGGTTAGAAGCCAACCCGGTAAAAGGTTACAAAACACACTATTAGGTGTGACCTTGTTAGAGGATTTAAAACACCCTACTAGGAGTGGCCTGGTAAGAGGTCTTGAAAACAATTCAATGGAATTGTCACCTTGTTAGAGGATTTACAATATGGTTGTTAAACCAACTCGGTTAAGAGATTTAGAATTCACTGTTACAATGATAAGAAGGTAACAATGAAAAATGACCTGTATAATAATGCAACTATCTTGCTGATTACAGATCTTTGTTCTGCATAAGTCTGATCCTTTCTGATCGAATAAATCTCTACTGCACCTCAAGGATATCTGAACATCCTTCACAAATTCGCATACACCTTTTCTGCTTTTCTTCTGTAAAATCTTCTACTGTATTTCTTGTTTACTTTTCACATTTGACCTTTTATTTATATGATTTTAGATTTGTCAAATTGACATTATTTAGTATAACAGTCAGTTGAATTAAGCAAACTCTATTTGCAAAAAAAAAAAATCCTTCAAGGGCCGACAGTACTCAGTGACCATAACTTTCTATAATCTTTCAGAGACCGAGGGAACTCGGTAAACACCGACAATCTTTTACCTTCGATGACCGACTGAACTCGGTAAACACTAACCCTTTTTTTTTTCGATAACCGAGTGAACTCGGTAAACACTAAATTTTCTTCAATGACCGACTGAACTCGGTAAACACTAAATTTTCTTCGATGACCGACTGAACTCAGTAAACACTAAATTTTCTTTGGTAACCGAGTGAACTCGGTAGATACTGATTTTCTTTGATAACCGAGTGGACTCGGTAAGCACTAATATTCCTGTCTGGCAGACCGACTGAGCTCGGTAGGATCTGATTGCTGCGGACTATGACATTGTGTGACATCAAAGACAATACATAATTGAGTAGCAATTTCCTTCAGACAATTGTTTCCAACAATCTCCCTCTTTGGCATTGATGGCAACACAATATGTCATATCATAAGAAATTTGAAAGAGTTAGCTCGGTTCAGATTCAAATCTCCCTCTGTCAGCAAACTTCCTATATCCTGAAAATTCTTCCTTCTGACAATTGAGAATTTCTTGAAGTAATAGAAAAGACATAGCAAACACTCCCTCTTTGACAACACATGCCAAAGACAATTCACATATTACCGGTGAAAATTAATGTACCTCAAGTACTGATTCATATGCAATGATTCCTTGAATATGCTGCATCAACAGGTTGATTTTCAATCATGTTCTGGTTGATGCATCACTAAAACTGTATTTAGTGAGCCTCGAATAGGGGAATGACCCCTAACTTACCTCTTAGATACAAAAATGCATCCTTAGGTAATGGTTTGGTAAAAATGTCTGCAATCTGTTCTTTTGTATGAATATATTCTAATCTGATTTCCTTGTCCTGCACCAATTCTCTGACAAAGTGATATTTAATAGCAATGTGCTTGGTTTTGGAATGCATCACTAGATTCTTAGAGATGTTTATTGCACTGGTATTGTCACAAAATATAACAACTGGTTCTTTGATTTCAACCTTCATACCTTCTAATAGCTGTTTAAACCAAATAATATTTGAACAGTTTACTGCAGCAGCAACATATTCTGCTTCAGCTGTGGATTGAGATGTGCAATTCTGCTTTTTACTAGTCCAGGATACCAGTCTTTTTCCAAGAAAAAATGCTCCACCACTTGTGCTTTTTCTATCATCAATGTTTCCTGCCCAATCAGCATCAGTAAACACTTTCAAGTCTAGATTGCCTCCAAATTTATACCACAAACCATATTCTTCAGTTCCTCTTAAGTATCTTAAGATTCTTTTGATTGCCATCATGTGATTTTCCTTAGGTTTTGCTGAGAATCTAGCTACTATACCGACTGCTAAGGCAATATCAGGTCTTGTATGTACTACATACTACAATTTTCCAATCATAGATCGGTATAGGGTCTGATCAACTTCTTTTGAATCATCATTTTTGGTAAGTTTCAGTCCAGTACACATGGGTGTACCAACTGGTTTTGAATCTTCCATACCAAACTTCTTAAGTATTTCCTTAATGTATTTAGATTGAGTAATGTATATACCATTCTTGCTTTGTTGAGTTTGAAGACCAACAAAGAATTTTATTAAACCAAACATAGACATTTCAAATTCTTTGTTCATTTGCTCTGAAAATTCTTTGCACTGATCCTCATTCCCTGTAAATATAGTATCATCCACAAATATTTCTGCCAATACAATTTTGTCATCCGGTCCTTCTTTAATATATAGATTACTATTATCATTAGCTCTTTTGAAATTAATCTGAATCAAATAGTTATGGAGTCTTTCATACCATGCTCTAGGAGCTTGTTTTAAACCATACAATGCTTTGTGTAACCTGCAGACCATGTCCCTTTTATCAGGATCAACAAAACCTTCAGGTTGTTCAATGTAGACTTCTTCATCAAGAATTCCATTGAGAAATGCAGATTTTATATCCATCTGATATACCTTAAATCCTTTGTGTGCTGCATAAGCAAGTAGAGTTCTTACACCTTCTAATCTTGCAACAGGAGTGAAAGTTTCTCCATAATCTATACCTTCTTCTTGAGAATAACCTTTACATACCAGTCTAGCTTTGTTTCTAGATACTTGACCATCTTCATTCAGCTTATTCCTGAATACCCATTTTGTTCCAATTACATTCTTATCTTTAGGTCTAGGTACAAGAGTCCAAGTTTTGTTCTTTTGTATTTGTTCTAATTCTTCATTCATTGCTTCAATCCAACTTTCATTTTCCAATGCATCTTTGATATTTCTACGTTCAAAGTCAGTAAGCAGACATGTACCTTTTAGCTTGCTTCTTGTCATAGTACCATCTGATTTGTTTCCAATGATTTGATCTGGTGTATGATGTCTTCTGACATATTTGGCTAGTATAGGTTCCTTGCCTTTTGAATGATTCATGCTGTTGTCTTCTAGGATCTCTTCTTCAGGTTGCTCGGGCTCGGTAGATATTTGCTCGGTAACTTCAGGCTGAGACTCGGTCTGAATTCCTTCCTGTGACTCAGTTTGAACTTCTTCCTGTGACTCAGTTTGTGACTCGGTAACTGTGCTCGGCTCGGTAGATATAGTTTCCTTACTGATAGTTGTATCTGCCAATGTTTCAGGTTCAATGTAAATGAATCTTCTGTAGTTCTCAGGTTCCCTTTTGCTTTCTTCCTCAGTCTTTTCTGCAAACTCATCAAATTTTACATGTATACTTTCTATGACTTTGTGAGTAGATAAGTTCAGACATTTGTATGCCTTGCTTTTGCTAGAATATCCTAGGAATATTCCTTCATCACTTTTCACATCAAATTTATTTCTTTTGGATTCTTTAAGATATAACACTTGCTACCAAATATTTTCATGTAACTTATATTGGGTTTATAGCCATACCATAATTCATAAGGAGTTTTGAATGTGTCTTTCTTCAGTTGTACCCGGTTCAAGGTATGAACTACAGTGCTGATAGCTTCCTTCTAGTACTTTATAGCGATGTTCTTTTCTATCATTAGAGTCCTTGCACAATCCATAATAGATCTATTTCTTCTTTCTGCTATTCCATTCTACTCAAGAGTTCTAGGAGCTAATACCTGTCTTTTGATTCCTCTTTCAATGCAAAAGTTATTAAAATCATGGGAGATGAATTCACCACCTCTGTCTGATCTTAAGCATTTCAATCTTTTCCCTGTTTCCTTTTCCACTCTTGCTAAGTACCATTTGAACTTTTCAAATGCTTCTGATTTTTCTCTTAAATACATAACAGTCATCATTCTAGAATAATCATCAACGAAAAGAATAAAGAATTTATCTCCAGTATAGCTTTGTATACCAATAGGTCCACATAAATTAGTATGCACAATTTCCAAAATTTCTTTAGACTGATAGTTCTTACTCTTGAAACTAGTTTTACTCATTTTGCCAATCTGACAATTCTTACATAGACCAGTGTCAGGTTTCTTCAAAGTAGGAATGCCTCTAACCTTCTTGAATTTGCTTATTTTTATCATGTTATAAAAATTCACATGACATAACCTTTTGTGCCATAGCCAACTTTCTTCTATTTGAGCAATAAAGCATGAATATTCACTGAGATCAAGATAAAATAAGTTACCTTTTGTTTGTTTGCCTAATCCAATGAGTTTTCCTTTTCCATCCAGCAGTCTTGCTTGACCATTCATGAATTCAACCTTGAAACCAGTGTTGATTAGCTGTGCTACACTTAGAAGATTATGTTTTAGTCCTTCAACCCAATAAGCATTATCACATATGAGTTCTTTGGTTAATGAGATTCTTCCTTTTCCTTTTATACAACAAGGTTCATTGTTTCCAAATCTTACATTACCATTGTCACAGTCTTCTAGATATTCAAATTTTGTCTTGTCACCAGTCATGTGGTGTGAACATCCGCTATCTATTATCCATATATCATCTTTGCTTATATGAGAAATAAGTGCCATCTTATCTTCATCATCATTAGATTCATCTTTTATAGCAATAAAGACAATTTCTTTTTCACTATCATCAGAATCTTTAGCCATAAAACATGATTTCTTACCTTTATCCTTGTATGATTTGAAATTCTTTTTGCCATAGTACTTGTGACTTCTCTTCTCTTCCTTGACTTGCTTGTTTGGTCACCTAGCTGCAATATGTCCAATTTCTTCACATGAAAAATAGATTAAAGGAGTTTTACCTTTATATTTACCTTTCCCTCTAGAGTACTTCTTTGCAAGTAATGCTTCTAAAATTTCAAGATCACTATCAGAACTTTCTTCTGATACTTCTTCACTTTCTGACTGAACTTCTTTAATTTTCTTGTTCTTCTTTAGTGAAACCTTGGCCTCAAATGCTGATTCAATATTTTTGGAATTTGGAACATAGTTGTCATAGTTATCTAATTCAAAGGCTGTCAATCTTCCAACTAAAGCATCCAAAGTTATATTGTGGTTTGTTTCACATCTTCTTTCTTGAATAGCTGATACTCTTATTGCATAGCTAGGGAGTAATGTTCTGAGTACCTTACTTATAACAGTCTCATCTGAGATTGTTCCTCCAGAAGCTCTAATTGCACTTACACTTGCTTTGATTCTTTCAACATATTTTGCAATGTTTTCATCTTCCTTCATATTCATCTTGTCAAACTGTCCTCTTAGGCTTTCTTCTTTGGCTCTTTTCACATTTGTATCACCACCATATATTTTCTTCAGTGCCATCCACATTTCATATGCAGTAGTGCAGTCTTTAATATCATCAAATTCTTCATAGCTGAGAGCAGATGCAATGTCTATCATCATGGTGTTGTGAGTCTTTTTATCTGCAATGTCGTCAATAGTTAATGCGCCATTAGGAATTGTGTATTCTTCATCAATGTATTTGCATCCTGAATCACCAATGGAAGCCAGATGAAGTCGCATGAGACCTTGCCATGCTGAAAAGTTATCTTTGTTGAGCTTTGGAATTTCCCTCTTGTAAGACATCCTGATCTTTAGCTTAGGTCTTTGAAACCCTTCCTGCAAGCACCAAAAGCTCTAATACCAATTGATGGAATATGGATGAAGTGACTGAGAGGGGGGGGTGAATCAGTCAACCATAAAACACTTCACAATTAATTCTTTCCAGATCCCTTAGGATATCTTAACAATGTTATCTGTTTTAGCACTCGGTAAATAGATTGTAGTAATATTGAAGATGCAGAAAGTATTAGCAAAATTATCTTTAGATATTCATCAGCACATGTATATGATTGAGAAAGCAATTAAGAACACAAGAGACACAAGATTTAACGTGGAAACCCAATATGGGAAAAACCACCAATGTATCTAGATACTGATTTTCACTTTTCTGAAGTGATGCCCGGTTAGAAGCCAACCTGGTAAAAGGTTACAAAACACACTGTTAGGTGTGACCTTGTTAGAGGATTTAAAACACCCTGCTAGGAGTGGCCTGGTAAGAGGTCTTGAAAACAATTCAATGGAATTGTCATCTTGTTAGAGGATTTACAATATGGTTGTTAAACCAACTTGGTTAAGAGATTTAGAATTCACTGTTACAATGATAAGAAGGTAACAATGAAAAATGACCTGTATAATAATGCAACTGTCTTGCTGATTACAGATCTCTGTTCTGCATAAGTCTGATCCTTTCTGATCGAATAAATCTCTACTGCACCTCAAGGATATCTGAACATCCTTCACAAATTTGCATACACCTTTTCTGCTTTTCTTTTGTAAAATCTTCTGCTGTATTTCTTGTTTACTTTTCACATTTGACCTTTTATTTATATGATTTTAGATTTGTCAAATCGACATTATTTAGTATAACAGTAAGCTGAATTAAGCAAACTCTATTTGCAAAAAAAAAAAATCCTTCAAGGGCCGACAGTGCTCGGTGACCATAACTTTCTATAATCTTTCGGAGACCAAGGGAACTCGGTAAACACCGACAATCTTTTACCTTCGATGACCGACTGAACTCGATAAACACTAACCCTTTTTTTTTCGATAACCGAGTGAACTCGGTAAACACTAAATTTTCTTCGATGACCGACTGAACTCGATAAACACTAAATTTTCTTCGATGACCGACTGAACTCGGTAAACACTAAATTTTCTTTGGTAACCGAGTGAACTCGATAGATACTGATTTTCTTTGATAACCGAGTGGACTCGGTAAGCACTAATATTCCTGTCTGGCAGACCGACTGAGCTGAGTAGGATCTGATTGCTGCGGACTATGACATTGTGTGACATCAAAGACAATACATAATTGAGTAGCAATTTCCTTCAGACAATTGTTTCCAACATCAGCGACTGTGTTGTCGCGCAATCTCTTCTCTTCTGGCGGTTAGCGGCTAGCATTCAACGACTTGGCAAGCAATTTTTCATGTAGTCACTGAATGCCTGGTAGTTGGTAAGTGGGCTCGATTCTTCAAGTGGTAGGAAAGGAGATCGACAGTCGGTGTGTGATCACAAGGAATATTCTTTCCCCTTGTGATCATGCACTTGCCATTGATTCTGTTAGTAGAGCACAGTGGTCCCGGTGTCAGAAGGGAGGTAGAGATGTGTTCTGATTGGTCGTCGCATGGCCGCATGTCAGACTTTTCTGACATGCGATCATGTGACCACCTGCCACCTATCCACGTGGTCCCAACTTTTCATTGTGTTTAGTTGCCTAGTGGTTAGTTTTCTTCTCACGACCTGGCGACTTGCAGTTTTCTCTGGTCGCTGAATCCTGGAGGTTAAGTCCCCACCATCTAGCGACCTGGTAGGCAGTTAATTTTTCCACCATCACATGGTCGCTAGATGGTGGGCCTGGTATTTCTTAAGTGGAGTAAAAATGTGGGAGATCTACAGTTGCCGCATGATCATGAGGAATATTCCTCTCCCTTGCGATCATACAACCACCGTTCGATCTTGGGCTTGCAGGGTGTGGGTCCAGTGTTGGTGACTGAGTGGTATTTGGTGAATAGTGTTGTGACATGTGGCATATGGTAGGCCCAGGTCTCAAGCATCATGGTTATGGAGTTAAAGGTGGGGTCTGAGGTTTGGCAGAGTGGATAAAGTTTAGTGGCCCAACAAATTTGCTTCTTATCATGGGTTTGCAGGATGATTCGGTGGCAGCGCTATTCTTTCCGCGAACTAGCCAAAGTCCTTTGTTGCCAGTTCACTAGATGACTTAAGTGGCATTTTTAGCACATGTAGTTGTGTGGTCGCTGAGTATAACTGGAGTTAAGATTTTCATTCCACGACTGGGATATTGCCTTGTCGCCAGTTCACGGAATGAAACCTGAGGTGCTTGATGAGTTAGAGGATCTGAACCTTGGGAAAGGTAGAGAGATCTACGGTTGGGACTTAATTGTTGATCTTCGATCAAATCAGGACCACCGATGTGCTACTGGCACCAAGACTTAGATGTTGGAGTTCAAATTCAAATCTCAGAGGCATTTCCAGTGACCAGTAAGGACTAAAATTGATGACAGAGGGGGCCAGAGTTGGTGAGATTGAACTTCTCTGCCATTTCAGTCTAGTCTTGGGTGCTTTGAGTGATTGTAGGTATTTGTACCGTGTGGAGGAGGATAGTTTTGTTGGCTCAAGGTGTGATTTTAGGGTGATTGTTTTGACTTGCTCTCTTGGTGGATTTGTGATCTTCTATGATTTGTTTTGAGAATTATCATAATTGGAGATCTTCTTCGATCTATTTCTCTGAGATTGCTTAGTTTCCTGCCCTTGTAATAAATTTTGATGTATTTTTTTGGTTGGTTGGGTAGTTGAAACCCTATCCCTAGCTATCCCTAAGCTTGTTGCATTCTCCTAGAGAATTCCAAGGCAGCTAGTGGTATAAATTGCAGGTGGTTTGATTTTGTAAGGGTTCCTTCTTCTGCAAATTTTTTAGGAGAATTGGTTCGAGTGAAGGGTCCTTTTCCTGTAGATTTCTCCTTATCTCTGCATATAGAGTGTTCTTCTCTCCATTGTTGGTTCAGAGAATAGAGTGCATGTTGTAACAGATTTGTCTTATGTATGAGAAGTGAATATATTCTTACTGTTACTGAGCTATCTCCATTTGAATTTTGAGTCCATTAATCATACATCAAGGGTGTTTGATTTTTCTATTTGCATTGCCTAAGTGTTTGCAAGTGGAGTTGTCTTCGCAGAGATAACTGGTTCAGAGTTAGTGTTCATGTATGTATGAGCTCAGGTGTCAAGGATATTTCATGCTTGTCTTCCAGTGGATGCTGGTCAATGTATTATCTATTTATAGGTCTCTTCTAAGGGGAGGGTTAAAATCCTTTGATGGATAATAACATGCTTGAATGCATAGGTGGGTGTTAAGCTAAGGTTTGGTCATGGTGTGTGATTGATGTTAGGCATCAACACATTAAGCATATTGTGTTCTTGTTTCATAGCTATCTCTTGCAATAGGGTATTTGACTCTGTGGCCCATTGGACAAGGCACTGGTCTGTCAGAGACTTAGGGTATCTCAGGGGTCCCTTCAAACTCATCTTTAAAATCATTTCCTTTCAGTTCCACCCTTTCCCTTTCATGTTGTTAGGATAGTTTTCTAGCTTTCAGTCTCATTCCATGCAAGTAGGGCTATTGCATGAGACTTTCTATCATTGGGGTACAGGATACCTATAGGAGATTGACTTCTATTCCACATTAATCTGTCTGCAGGCCTTTGGTTTTGTCATGAGATGTCTTGAGTGTGCAGATAAGGCAATACCCACCTAAGTGAATGTGGAGCTCAAAGAAGAAGGAGGATTTCTCTCTATCCTCATCAATTGGTTTTTTTTTCTTGTCAAGCTTGAGTGCCTAGCCTGTGTTTCAAGCCCAACTATTTGATTCAAACTTGGTCTTGCAAGGAAAAGTGCCAACAAAATGGTGACTCTGCTGGGGAAGAACATAAGGAAAACCTATTAAGGAGCTCTGGTTATGGTTACAAATTTTGCAGTATCATATCTTTTGACCAGATTGGTTTGGCCCATCCAAGTCACCAATAAAATGGTGACTCTGCTGGGGAAGAGATAAAAGATAGCAAGCTTCCTTGCTTGGCTAGATAATCCCAGGGTCTTGGTTGAAGTTACAGAGTCAAATGAACCAAATACATTTGTAATATTTTTGCACTAAGTGTTGAGTGGCGACTCTGAGTCTCTATTTGGTCAATGTTTTATAACAAGTGTGATATATTTGTAGTCCTGACAAGCAGTTATCCTGTGAGGTTGTCTTGTGATTGTTGGTTTTGAAGAAGGTTTAGAGTTGAAGAGGTTCTCAACTAATTTAGATTTGTCCTCTGTAAGGAGGTGGCAGCTCTACCAAGGTTTGAAAAGCGATTTGGAGGAGACTTCATATCAGTATTTTGTAGCATTCACAACATCTCTAGATAATCCTATTTCATTAAGCAAGAACAGTCCCTAATTAGGTGAACAAGTCACTATTGAAAAGGGAAGTCAATCTTGAAGGTTTGATCATATTTCTAGATAAAAGTTTTAGTTTTGTAATGAGTATCAGAAATATGTTGAGGTTTAAAGAGTCATTGGTTGCATGGGTTTGAACAAAAGTATTGTCATGAGAACAAGCTGTATTATTTTGTCAATACTTTAAAATGGAGTTTCCAGCTTTGATAGATCAGGATGATGTTTCTAGGTCTGGGTGTTATCAGTCAGACCTTAGAAATGTTGAGAGAGAAAGAGACATTTATCTAATAAGTCAAAGAATCCAACAGACTTGTATAAAGATTTTAAGATGTGCAATAGGGGAATGGAAAGAAGGGTCATCCCACTCATACTATAAGAAATTTCTTATAGCTTGTGATGAACTTCTTATGGGTATTGAGCTTCAAGATTTATAGTATACTGAAATGTTTTTAGTACATAGTATGCCTAAATTAGTTGGTTGGATTGCCTCTATTAGAAATGAAGCATTAGAAAAAGTTAAGAAATGGATGGATTCATTTAAGAATGATGAATCTTGTGATGCTAGTGCTGATGATGGAACTTGTGATTATCAAGAGACAAAAGATGAATTTGCGGATATGAGTTCCTGCAGTGATGACTTGACACAAAAAATTTCAGCCCTTGTCTCAAATGAGGAAGATATTTGCAGCATTTGTAGTGAAGCAAATGAGATTGAGTGTGAAGTCCAGTACATGCTAAGTAGTGAACAAATTTTAAAGCTTTTGGATGTAGAGTTTCAAAGATGCACTCCCGAGTATGTTTCTAAGATCCCATGCCTAGTGGATATTATTTTTGATGAAGAAAAAATGAGTGATGGCATGGTGTGTGAAACTTCTACTGAGGTCCTTTCTCCCATTTTTGATATGCAAGTGGATGGTACACATTATTGCAGTAAATTTGATAATGTCAGTGATGATGAGTATGATGATATGTGTACTAGTGTGGATTCAGTTTTTCAAGAGCCTAATGTCTGTGATTCTTCTTTATATTCTGATGCTGGAGAATACGGCAATTCTGAAGGAGTTTTCTTAGATTTGCAAATGACTGATGAGTCGTTGACTGATAGTGCTTGTTCCTTTCTAGAAGATGCTGATGTGATTTTTGATCAGCAAGTTGCTACCATTTTCATGCAGTCAGATTTCTAGCTTGAGAAGTTTTATATTAGTTTGCAGAGCAGGGAGATAGAAAGTGTTTATTATTCATTGTAAACTAATGGTCAGAATGTTGATGCTTCCAGTCATGATGTTGAGTTGGAGTGTTTCCTTTTTTAGCATGGCGGTGAAAGTACAGAGTGTGAAATTTTGTTAACATGAAATGGTCAACATCTATGGTAGCCTGATGTCTTTATCTTGCTGGATGATGGTGAGTATGGTGATCATTTTTTATATAATGTGCTGAATGTGGATCACAGTGTTTTTGGCAGGATGGATGAGAAATGTATTTTCAGCTTTCCTTTGCTAAGTGGAGATGAAAATTACTTTTTTGATAGAGGAAAGACCTGGTCAAAACTTTTGGGGCCCTGAGCCTTTTGTGAATATTGTAAATCTTTGTATATAAGTTGCTTTCCCCTACCTTGTTTTACCCTGGTCTGTCAGTTTTTGGTCTTGTTGCTTGTCTGGCCCTGCTTGTTCCTTGCTCTCTGCAATTTTGTCTTGTTGGTGGTCTGCTCTCCCACAAATCCTAAATTCTCACATGGGCACAAGTTACCCATCATCCCCAGATAGAGCCAATGTTAGGCCATTTTTCTGTCATGGAAAAATCCTTTGAACATGGCCTCTTTCCTTGCAAGTTTGCTTGAAATGTCCTGCCTTATGCTTTTTATGTGTCACCTTGCTTCAGCCCAAGTCACGTCTGCTAATGTGCAAAACCCAATAAGATATTCAAATTCTAAGGCCTACTGGAAATATTTCAAAATTTTCCACAGTGTCAAAAACCCACAATGTTTTTGAAAGTCCATGATGTTTTTGGTCTGTGTGTTTTCAGCCTTCATTGTTTTTGACCCTATGCTTCTTGTTTTGTGCACTTGTCTTCTGGCATCAAAAACTCTATGTGTTTTCTATCTTTCGCTGTGTCGAAAACTTTGTGTGTTTTCAACCTTGGTCCTAACTTGGTAGGTGTGATGGATGGTGGGGCCCAGTCTTTCAAAGGCTCTATGTTGTTGATTCTCCAAGTTTTCTAGTGGTTACATCTCTTATCCAGTGAGTCGGTGACTGTGTTGTCGTGCAATCTCTTCTCTTATGGCAATTAGCGGCTAGCATTCAGTGACTTGGCAAGTGGTTTGTCATGTAGTCACTGAATGCCTGGCAGTTGGTAAGTGGGCTCGATTCTTCAAGTGGTAGGAAAGGAAATCGATGGTTGGTGTATGATCACAAGGAATATTCTTTCCCCTTGTGATCATGCACCTATCGTTGATTCTGTTAGCAGAGCCCAGTGGTCCCAGTGTCAAAGGGGAGGTGGAGATGTGTTCTGATTGGCCATCACATGGCTGCATGTCAGACTTTTCTGAGATGTGATCATGCGATTGCCTGCCGCCTATCCACGTGGTCCCAGCTTTTCATTGTGTTTGATTGCCTAACAGTTAGTTTTCTTTTGGCGACCTGGTGACTTGCAATTTTCTCTGGTTGCTAAATCCTGGCAACTAAGTCCCCACCATCTAGCGACCTGGCGGGCGGTTAAGTTTTCCACTGTCACGTGGTCGCTAGATGGTGGGCCCAGTATTTCTTAAGTGGAGTAACAATGAGGGAGATCTACGGTTTGCACATGATCATGAGGAATATTTCTCTCCCTTGCGATCATGCGACCATCGTTCGATCTTGGGCTTGTAGGGCGTGGGTCCAGTGTTGGTGACTGGGTAGTATTTGGTGAACAGTGTTGTGACATGTGGCGTAAGGACTAAAATTGATGACAAAGGGGGCCAGAGTTGGTGAGATTGAACTTCTCCGCCATTCCAGTGTGGTCCAAAGTGCTTTGAGTGATTGCAGGGATTTGTGCCATGTGGAGGAGGACAATTTTGTTAGCTCAAGGCGTGATTCCAAGGTGATTGTTTTGACTTGCTCTCTTGGTGGATTTGTGATCTTTTATGCTCTGTTCTGAGAATTATCATAATTAGAGATGTTCTTCGATCTATTTTTCTAAGATTGCTTAGTTTCCTGCCCCTCTAATAAATTCTGATGTATTCTTTTGGTTGGTTGGGTAGTTGAAACCCTATGATGCAGGAGCATCCTGGGTGTAAGAGCAATCTTGCATCACCCAAAAAAATTTATGTTTTTATATTCAATAAGGGTTATTTTGTGCAGAGCTGCTATTTATGGAAAGTTACTATTTTTGGTAATTTTCGTATGTGCTCAGAATGATCTGATTTCTTCTTTGGAGGTTCATTTTGGTCATATAAGTCTGCCAGCAAAGTTTCATTGCCAGATCAAGTGTATATTGGAAGATATTGAAGATTTTCGGTATTGGCAGCAGGGTACAGAAACTTTGAACTCAGTTTTGAAGGCTTTAGAGTCTCCGGATGAGGTCAAAAATTTGAGTGATGGGCGCTTGTGCTAGTCAAGCTTGTAGAGCGCTTCGTGGCATTTTTGAAATGGGGTTATAATAGCCGAGCGGGTCAACTGGTGATGACTTATGGTCTACAGAAGTTGGGCCACCCGAAATGGCGAAAAATAATTTTCTTCAAAATTTCTGTTCGGGTTTCAAAGGTTATCTTGAGCCGACTATGATGTAGTAAAATGTAAAATAAAATAATTCTAAGTTTGGTCAGCCTTATTGGCTAAAATTCTGGAACCTTCCCAGGCGGTGGAAAATTGCCTATATAAGGAAGGCTGTACTATTATTTTAGGCAGTTCAGAATAGTTCTGGGTAGTAGATCTGGGTAATAGCTCGAGGCTTTGTCCTATAGAATATTGTAAGGGAATGCCCATGTGGCTTTGCATATTGTAATTCTGAAAGTTTGTAATTCCACATTTGTGGAGATAATAAGAAGCCAATTTTTTATTCTTGCATATTGTTGTTGTTTCTCTATTTCTGTTATGTGTTTGTGGTATTAAGGGGAGCACTCTTCATCAAGTGGTATCAGAGCAGGTTTTCTCGAGTGTGTAAATAGATCACCGACTGTGAGGCAGTTTGCACCAGGACCATGGCTAGGGTTTCAGCGCGCATCGTGAAAATGCCTCCACGATGAGAACGTGGCGGAAGAGTTGGTGCTGTGACACCTGAGGTTAGAGAGCTGCAGAGACAAGTGCGATCATTGCAAGAAGAGATTCACAGAGGAATGAATCTTAATGTCAGAGACGAAAGCGAGGATGAAGCCGAAGAAGAATATCAAGAAGGAGAAGTTAAAATTGTGAACCAGGAGGAAGAAAAACATTTTCGGGCCATTTCTAAGATTGGGAAAAGACCTAAGATAGAGGTTCCTACATTTTTTGGAAATCTTAACCCAGAAGAATTGATCGACTGGATCAACGAATGTGAGGAATATTTTGAGTATGAAGATGTTGAGGATCCTGATAGGGTCAAATTTGTGAAAGCCAGACTGAAAGGTCATGCGAAGATATGGTGGCAAGAGATTCAGTTGGAGCGAAATAGAAGGGGAAAGGAGAAAATCACGAGATGGGATCGGATGGTGGATAAATTGAAGCGACAGTTCATTCCTGTTGATTATGAGCTTGACCTACTGAAGAAAATGTAGAGTTTGAAGCAAGTAGGAAGATCTGTTCACGAGTATACAGAGGAGTTCTATCGACTTCTCATCAGAACAGGCCATGCAGAAGCTGATAAGGAAAAAGTTGCCGGATACCTTAATGGGTTAAGGCCAAGCATTCAGGAGGAGCTGAATCTGGTTCGAATGAATAGTATTGAAGAGGCATACCAGTTTGCCCTAAAAGTAGAGGAAAAGCTGAATAAGAAGTTTGAGAGCAGACAAAATGGAAGAGGTCGCGGTGGACGATCTGGTGGACGGTCATATGGTGGCCGAAATGAGGATCCGAAAAAGAAGGATGAGACCAGTAGTAGTCAGAATTAGCGAGGAAATAATTCCAATCGCTTCCAGGATCAGAATAATAGAGATCAGAGAGGAAGAGGAAGAGGACAAGGATCTGGAAGAGGTGGCTTCTGTGGAACATGTTTTCACTGTGGAGAAGGTCATAGGGCATTTGAATGTCCTCATTGCCAAGGCAGAACAGACAGAAGAAATGAAGGCCAGGCCAGAGTTGCACATGTAGATGAAGATGCCAGATCATCAAATTCTGAAGATGCTGAAAGAGGAGAAACGTTGATTAATAGAAGAGTCCTGTTCAGTGGTGAGAATGAACCTGAGCAAAGGAGGAGCCTATTTCGCACCAGGTGCAAGTGTGAAGGTAAATGTTGTGATGTGATCATTGATAGTGGGAGCACTAACAATTTGGTGTCAGAAGAGATGGTGACAAAGTTGAAGCTCAAGAGACAGAAACACCCACATCCATATCGGATTGCCTGGGTACAGGATGACCACAAGGTCATGGTCAATGAACAATGCCTAGTGAAGTTCAAGATTGGCGGATACCAAGATGAGGTATTGTGTGATATCATATCTATGGATGCATGTCATATGTTGTTGGGTAGACCATGGCAGTTTGATAGATGTGCTGTACATGATGGTCGTGCGAATACCTATTCCCTGACAAAGGATGGAGTGCGACATAAGCTAAAACCATTGAAGGAGACTGAAGAAAAGGTATGTGGTAATGCAAGGATAACTTTTTTTGATGGAAGAAATTTTCTAGATGGTATGAGGCATGAGCATGTATGTTTTTCTTTAATTCCAAAAGCTGGTAAAGAGGAAGTAGAAGATGTTCCTGTAGAAGTTGCAGATTTGTTGAATGAGTTTCAGGATATTGTATCCGATAACGTGCCTGATGGATTACCACAAGTCAGGAAGATCAGTCATCAGATGGACTTGATCCCATGTGTGAGTTTGCCAAATAAGGCAGCACATAGAATGACACCTGTAGAAAGTGAGGAGTTGAACAGACAAGTACATGAACTGTTACAGAAAGGATTGATCCGTGAGAGTCTGAGTCCCTGTACTATACCAGCGGTATTAGCACCAAAGAAGAATGGAGAATGGAGAATGTGTACAGATTCTAGGGCAATAAATAAGATTACAATCAAGTACAGGTTTCCATTGCCACGAATGGATGATATTATGGACTGTTTGAGTGGAGCTGTGTATTTCTCAAAGATAGATCTGAAAAGTGGATATCATCAGATTCAGATCAGAGAAGGAGATGAATGGAAGACTGCCTTCAAGACAAAGGAAGGACTGTATGAGTGGTTAGTCATGCCTTTTGGGCTAACCAATGCACCGAGCACTTTCATGCAGCTCATGAACGAGGTTTTGAAAGAATTTCTGGGTAAGTTTGTCATTGTTTACCTAGATGATATTTTGATCTTTAGTAAGACATTGGAGGAGCATATGATGCATATTCGTATGGTATTTGAGAAGTTGAGATAAGAGAAATTGTTGATTAATTTGAAGAAGTGCAGTTTTGTGAAGAAAGAGTTAGTGTATTTGGGATTTGTAGTTTCAGCAGAAGGTCTAAAAATGGACCCAGAGAAGGTACAGGCTATCCTTGAATGGCCTACTCCAAGGAGTGCTACTGAGGTAAGATCTTTTCATGGTTTAGCTAGCTTTTACAGAAAGTTTATCAGAAATTTTAGCAGTATTTGTGGACCCTTGACTGAAACAATGAGAGGGGATAGAAAAGAGTTTAAGTGGACTAATGGGGCAGAAAAGAGTTTTCAATTATTGAAACAAAAAGTTACAGAACAATCTGTTTTAGCACTTCCAGATTTTAATAAGGTGTTTCAAGTAGATTGTGATGCTAGTGGTACTGCAATAGGAGCTGTTATGAGCCAAGAAGGTAAACCTGTTGCTTATTTCAGTGAGAAGTTAAATGATGCCAAGAGGAAATATTCTATTTATGATCAAGAATTTTATGCTATAGTTCAGGCATTAAAGAAGTGGAGACATTATCTACTTCCTAAGGAGTTTGTTTTATATACTGATCATCAAGCTTTGCAATATTTGAATAGTCAAGGAAAATTGAATCAAAGGCATTTGAAATGGGTTGAGTTTTTGCAGAGTTATACATTTATTTTGAAACACAGGAGTGGAAAGTCTAATAGGGTTGCAGATGCTCTTAGCCGAAGGCAACTATTGCTGACAGAAATGCAGATTGAAGTGGTTGGGTTCAAGGAACTCAAGAATTTGTATCCAGAGGATCCTGATTTTGGTGAAGCTTGGAAAGCTTGTACAGAACCTGTTACTCTAGACAGGACAAAATGGTTGGATTTCATCATCCAAGATGATATGCTATTTAGAGGGAGTCAGTTGTGCATTCCACGAAGTTCTATGAGGGGGAATCTCACCAAGGAGAAGCATAGCGGAGGATTGGCTAGACATTTTGGTTGTGACAAAACCCTTGGTTTGGTTAGTGAGAATTATTATTGGCCACAATTGCAGCAAGATGTGAAAAAGTTTGTACAAAGCTATAGAGTATGTCAGATGGTGAAAGGAGTGAAGCAGAATACAGGGTTGTATCAGCCATTAACTATACCAGAGAAGCCTTGGGAGGATATCAGCATGGACTTTGTTCTTGGTTTACCGAAGACTCAGCAGAGACATGATTCAATTTTTGTGGTGGTTGACAGATTTTCAAAGATGGCACATTTCATTCCCTGCAAGAAGACTAATGATGCTATTCATGTAGCAGAATTGTTTTTCAGAGAAGTAGTGAGACTTCATGGTTTGCCAAGGACCATAGTTTCAGATCGGGACATTAAGTTTGTTGGATATTTCTGGCGTACATTGTGGAAGAAGTTGAAGACAGATTTGAAGTTCAGTTCATCACATCATCCACAGACTGATGGACAGACAGAGGTGGTGAATAGAAGTTTGGGAAATTTGGTGAGATGTTTGGTTGGAGATAAGCCAACAGGATGGGATTTGATTTTACCACAGGCAGAATTCACATACAATAATTCTGTCAACAGGAGCACTGGTAAATCACCATTCCAGATTGTATATGGAAGTAGTCTAAGAAATGCATCTGAATTGAGGAAGATAGATAAAGGAGAAATAAGTAGTGCTAAAGCTGAGGATTATGCAGAACACTTGAAGAACATCCATGAAGAGGCGAGGAAGCATATTACCAAGATGAATGCACAGTATAAGGCTAAGGCAGATGAGAAAAGGAGGTATAAGGAATTTCAGGTTGGTGATGAAGTCATGGTTCATTTGCGGAAGGAGCGGTTTCCAGTTGGTACATATAACAAGCTGAAAATGAAGAAGTTTGGGCCATGTAAGATACTGAAGAAACATGATTCAGGAAATGCATATGAGGTAGAATTGCCTACTGAGCTGAATATTTCACCAGTGTTTAACATTTCAGATTTGACGGAGTATTATGAAGGAGGTATTGAAGATGAGATCACAGCAGCACAGTGGAGTATTCCAGCAACTAGTTCAGACACTAAGGAGATCGAAGATATACTGGACAGTCGTGTTGGTAGAAGCACAAGAAATAGGACATATGAAGAGTATTTGGTCAAATGGAAAGGATGACCTATTGAAGATTCATCATGGATAACAAAGGAGGAGGTTAACCGTCTTGGTTTTCCTCTGCACACCTGAGTCGTGACAGGGTCACTTCTCAAATTACCCCGGGTGTCTGATGCAGGAGCATCCTGGGTGTAAGAGCAATCTTGCATCACCCAAAAAATATTTATGTTTTTATATTCAATAAGGGTTATTTTGTATAGAGCTGCTATTTATGGAAAGTTACTATTTTTGGTAATTTTCGTATGTGCTCAAAATGATCTGATTTCTTCCTTGGAGGTTCATTTTGGTCATATAAGTCTGCCAGCAAAGTTTCATTGCCAGATCAAGTGTATATTGGAAGATATTGAAGATTTTCGGTATTGGCAGCAGGGTACAGAAACTTTGAACTCAGTTTTGAAAGCTTTAGAGGCTCCGAATGAGGTTGAAAATTTGAGCGACGAGCACTTGCGCTGATCAAGCCTGTGGAGCGCTTCGTGGCATTTCCGAAATGGGGTTATAATAGCCGAGCGGGTCAACTGGTGATGACTTATGGTCTTCGAAAGTTGGGCCACCCGAAATGGCGAAAAATAATTTTTTATAAAATTTCTGTTCGGGTTTCAAAGGTTATCTTGAGCCGACTATGATGTAGTAAAATGTAAAATAAAATAATTCTAAGTTTGGTCGGCCTTATTGGCTAAAATTCTGGAACCTTTCCAGGCGGTGGAAAATTGCCTATATAAGGAAGGCTGTACTATTATCTTAGGCAGTTCAGAATAGTTCTGGGTAGTAGATCTGGGTAATAGCTCGAGGCTTTGTCCTACAGAATATTGTAAGGGAATGCCCATGTGGCTTTGCATATTGTAATTCTGAAAGTTTGTAATTCCACATTTGTGGAGATAATAAGAAGCCAATTTTTTGTTCTTGCATATTGTTGTTGTTTCTCTATTTCTGTTATGTGTTTGTGGTATTAAGGGGAGCACCCTTCATCACCCTAGCCCTAGCTGTCCCTAAGCTTTTTGCATTTTCCTAGAGAATTCCAAGGTAGCTAGTGGTATAAATTGCAGGTGGTTCAATTTTGTAAGGGTTCCTTCTTCTACAAATTTTTGAGGAGAATTAGTTCCAATGAAGGGTCCTTTTCCTGTAGATTTCTCCTTCTCTCTACATATAGAGTGTTCTTCTCTCCATTGTTGGTTCAGAGAATAGAGTGCATGTTGTAATAAATTTGTCTTATGTATGAGAAGTGAATATATTCTTACTGTTACTGAGCTATCTCCATTTGAATTCTGAGTCCATTAATCATACATCGAGGGTGTTTGATTTTTCTATTTGCATTGCCTAAGTGTTTGCAAGTGGAGTTATCTTCACAGAGATAACTAGCTCAGAGTTAGTGTTCATGTATGTATGAGTTGAGGTGTCAAGGATATTTCATGCTTGTCTTCCAATGGATGTTGGTGAATGTATTATCTGTTTATAGGTCTCTTCTAAGGGGAGGGTTAAAATCCTTTGATGGATAATAACATGCTTGAATGCACAAGTTTTTGTTAAGTTGAGGTTTGGTCATGGTGTGTGATTGATGTCAGGCATCAACACATTGAGTATATTGTGTTCTTGTTTCATAGCTGTCTCTTGCAGTAGGGTATTTGACTTTGTGGCCCATTGGACAAGGCAATGGTCTATCAGAGACTTAGGGTATCTTAGGGGTCCCTTCAAACTCATCTTTAAAATCATTTCCTTTCAGTTCCACCCTTTCCCTTTGATGTTGTTAGGATAGGTTTCTAGCTTTCAATCTCATTCCATGCAAGTAGGGGTATTGCATGAGACTTTCTATCATTGGGGTACAGGATACCTATAGGAGATTGACTGCTATTCCACATTAATCTGTCTACAGGCCTTTAGTTTTGTCATGAGGTGTCTTGAGTGTGCAGATAAGGCAATACCCACTTGAGTGAATATGGAGCTCAAAGAAGAAGGAGGATTTCTCTCTATCCTCATCAATTGGTTTGTTTTTCTTGTCAAGATTGAGTGCCTAGCCTATGTTTCAACGCCAACTATTTGATTCAAGCTTGGTCCTGTAAGGAAAAGTGCCAACAAGTTTATGCATCTGAATGTGTGTAGCTAACACCATTGGTCCAATGCTCATCAAATATAGGACTTCAAATCCTCCCAATTTTCCATAAGACATATAAGTATATTGGAAATAGGGCCTAAAAAAAGCTACCCTGAAAGGTGTCCCATCCTCTTCTATAAGTTTCCCCTTTTCCACCTTATGGAATACTAGTTTCCAACCCATATATATAGTATGCATCCTATTGTATTCATCCTCAAAACTTATGAACTTTAAAGGCCTGTTACAACTAAGATCTAAATCAAATACCTCTATAATTATTTCCATAGAAAATTTCAGAAACATTGCAACTGGGATCCCTAATACATCTCTCTTCATCTTTATAATTTCATATTAATAACTCTAACAACTTCAAATTCATGAAAAATATTGGGTATAATTAACTTACCCTAATTCGTAGTCCATGGGTTTCTAACAAGTGTATGTCCATTTCTTCTTAGATAGTGGTAAAGGAAAAACTCATAACCATGCACCTTCATCCATATGTCTCTCACACCTCCATAATTATCTTCCAACTAGTCCCTTTTCAAAAAATGATATTTCAACCTCCTTAATTTAGGTCTTGGAGGATTCATCTGATCAATCATATCCTTATTCAGCTTTATGGTTCACTCTTTTTCATCTCCATTATGCTTCTTAGTACAAGACTTTGTACTCTTTGTTGATTTTCTTTTCTTGGTTGAACTTGTCGCCTCCATTTTTCTCTGTTTTGCATGAATAGTCTCTAAGCTCTACAATTTTGCAATTTCTATGAGTTATGTAGAATTGATTGTGTTGAATTTATTTTGATATTGCATAACTATATTCAATGTTTTTCATCATGTGATGCATAACATCTCATTAATGTATTTCCTTATGTATTTATGACATTTGAAATGTCATTAAGTTCACCACTATATGCTATAAACACATATGAAAAATAATGGCACCTTAGAATAGATCCTTTTTTTCTTTTCCCATTTACCAGCATAGGTTATCACACACAATCCATCGGGTGTCAGTCTAACTAACTTCACCCTACTCTGCTATTAAAACTTATAGCGATGAACAAGTATCGTTATAACCTTTCTTGATAGTGTTTCATCTTCTATCGGTATGTCTAATACCGATATTTTCATTGGCCATTGGTCTAATCCATTTTTATTTTTGCCGCTAGTGAAAGTTTTTTCAATAGTTATATCAACATGATCCTTCCCGATGGTTCCAAATCCTTTCTTGGTGTGACGTATAGAGATACATCCATCGGCTATCAGTCTAACTCAAATATCGCCTAACCGCTAGTGTATGTTATGTCGATGGACTCATTAGGATAGGTTATGCCGATGCCCATTCTTTTTTTGATGTCATTAATTCTTTTTCTTTTGTTGAAACCTTTACATAGGTCAGACCGTAGCCAATACACACACTGTACCATCATTGGCAAATGTCTTGGCAATAGTTCTACCTTTACTTATTTAACACATTTGTTCTCTCTTGATGGTGAATGCCTTTGTCATAACCCAGTGTTACCTTGAAGCTGCCCAATGGAGGATTAGATTTTAGGGTTCTTGAATGTACATATATGTGATGACCTTGTTACAAATGACACACACAACCAGTAGTATCTATTCTATTGATAAAATTGAAAACATATTCCTCAATAATTATTTGTGGCAACATATCCTTGGTTTGGGGGCTTACATCCTTAAACTTAGTGATTTCTTATCTCTTTTAAATTCACCTACCATCTCTATCTTATCAATCTTCTTTCTCATCCTTTACCATAAGCATGAACTTGTATCATACTCCTACTAAAGTGGAGGATAAATGTACCATCCTAAAATGTAAGCACTTCATTAGTGTTCATTTTGGGACTATTTTTAGCTCACCTTAGTGTGTTCCTTGTGCTAGGACCTCACATTGTACTTAAGTACATACATAATTTAAGTTAAGGTCCTCCTTATTTAAACTCAAGGTTAGCTCTAATTTCTATGCACAATTTACCATTCTCCATCTATTCACATAGTTCATTTCACACCTAGGTCCTTTGCATGCATTTTTAAGATCTTAGGATTCACCCTAATCTCCTAGTGGGTTGTGCCTTCCAATACCCATTTTAGTACATAAACCCAAAACAACTTTAAAATTAGCCTCTCCAAGACAAGGCAAAATTTGGCCTAGTCATGGGAAAGGCTGACCCAAGTCAAACTTGTCCTTGGGATTTGATTTTTGGTACCTCTAAGCCCAATGTGGGGGTGTTTCCTTGGGTGTTTAATTTGGGTTGGCCTCATGAAATTTGGGCCCCAAAATGTTTATAAAAGGGGACTTCTTCCTCTCATTTTCACATCCATAATCTTGCATGCATACCTATAAGTCAATCATTGTGCACTCAAGATATTTAAGCATCCATTGAAGGCATCTATCAAGCATTAAATACTACAAAGCATTCAATAATCTCATTTTCATTCATGCATTTCCTTCCATATATATTACTCTTTTCTCCATTAGAGGTCAAGAAAAGGAGTTTTCAATCAAGGAGGGAGATATACATTCATCCATAAAGTCTTCTTCTTCCTCAAATCAATATTTGTGGTGAATTGCAACATCTACTACATGAGGTTTTGTCTTACATAATTTTCCTTTTGGTTTTTTGTGTTGATTCAAAGTTATTGCATCAACATAATTGATCACATTCTAAGTACAATATCATCTACATGGTTTGATATACTCTATTGCTTAGATTAAATCTCCACTATATGTCAAAATTCCTTCATTTACATCTATTTCATTTCAAGGTTAATTTCTATACAAGGGCTTGACTAAGGAAATCCCCTCCCTACAAAACTTTCCTATGCTTTCTTGTGTGAAAGAACATACAGTGCATCGTGACACAACTGGATTTGTACAGTTTTAGATTCAAGAAGCGATCCTTTACAAAATTCATTAATTTTTACTCTTCTAGGACTAGGCCAACTTTTGGGACTAGGATGAGTTGTGTCAAAATTTTCTTAAGGTCTACAAATTTCACAAATGGGAGTTGCAGGTCTTACTATTCCCAATTATGACAGGTTTTCCATAGTCGGTTCCAGATCTGAAGTTCACTTGACCTATCCTACCCCTCAAGGTGGGCTCATTATTCTTATTTCTCTTTAGAATTTACTTTAATACATTATATCTAATATCATATATTTCTAGTTATCATCTCCTTTATCATTGCATAAGGTTTTTTCATTACCTTTACAGTTCATTTACATACTTTTTTATCCATACAGGAAATCCTCAAAATCCCCCTTTATCTAGATCATGTATTATCACCCATTCATGCTTTTGGGTTGTGCTAATCAGATTTGGCCTAAGGGTGGGTTTTGAATTCCAATATATATGGGAAATGTGAATCTACCCTTAATAACCATTTCCCATATCACAATCATTTTTAATTTTTTTTTTTAATATATATATATATATATATATATATATATATATATATATATATATATATATATATATATATATATATATATATATATATATATATATATATATATATATATATATGGGTGAAACCACAATAGTAGATTACACTTTTTTGCATGAATGGATACTGGGTTCTACATTTTGAAAAAAACTTTCAAGTTCAAATGCATATTGTCGGTAAACTATTTGAAATCAGAAGATGAAGTATATTAGAGTCTTTTAGGATTTTCTATCTAGATTCTAAATATATTTTTAATTTTATTTTTTAATTTATTTAAATAATTTTTTCTTTCTCCCACGAAAAATGGTATGTTGCTAAAAATGTCATTTTCAAAGAGTTGCATTGTTTACATAGACTATAACCTTTTTTTCTTAAATAGATATGAATGTGATTCTTTCAAATTTAGTTTTGAGACATCCATATAGATGACATGCAATTGGTTTTATGACATTACCATGATTATTGCATATTGTATTAACGTTTGAAGTTGTCTAAATCATAATTTTGACATACCTTGACTATATAGCTTATAACTTGTCATGTATTTGTCCAATTTCATTTTTATTTTTTTTTATAGAAAAAGAACTTCAAAACCTAGGGCATAGATATATTTTTTCTCTCATCGACTATTTTTTCCCTAAGCATCATGTTAGCACCTTGAAAAAATTTCATGGCTTTAGCCCATTTCTTCTGTTCTCTACAGTTGGTTTTAGGTCTCTGGCATCAACCCTTAGTTCAATTTTTTGAGAAACTAGCCATTGCATAAAAACCCTTTGTAATGCCCTGGCCTTTTTATAATTTTAAGTTACTTTTTTGAGCCACTTAAAAGTCCTAAAATGCACGTGCCTTATATTTTTGGTCGGCCCCCGTTTAATTCTTCCTAATTTTTTACCCCTGGCGGCCTTCAATTTTTCCTATAGTCCTCAGCACCTAATTTTACCCTAAAAGCCTAAGTCTCAGCAATTAATATTTCCTAATGTTCTGGCTTAATTATTTCCCAGGCCCGGCTCTGACACCATCTTGATCCAATGGTTGTCACGAAAGCGTAAGGGTTTTGTTAGAGACTTGCACTTTTGCGACAATCGTTGATTCATTTTCATGACATAACTTTTCAATGCAGGTGGGACCACTACCACATAAGCACAAGTGGTGACATTTTATTGGCCAAAAGAAAAGATGATATGGCAGGGTGGGGTCAAGTTGTCAGTCACTTGAGGAACCGGTGGTTGTCGCATGATTGCAAGGAATATTCTTCCCCTTCACGATCATGCGACAATCATCGATTTGGAATCTAACGTAAAGGTTGTCAGTGGGTCCAAGGTAACACGTAAGCACAGTTGGTGGTTTATGATTGGTCCATGTATTTACACGTTGGTAGTCGTCAATGGGACCTGGTTTCCAGATGTGTCAAAGGGTCCTGACATTGTCAGTAAATCAACGACGGGTGTAAGTTCTTATGAGATGTGTTAGAGGCTTAAGATCTTGTGCCAACCATTGATTTCATGACCTATCAGAGGGTTGTCAAGGTAGGGTGAGATTCTTCATCTGACGGTTGTCTTATGATCTGGAGGAATCTTCGAGGTCTATGTGAAGATGAGACAACCGTCGATTTTCTTGATGCGGGCCCGGTTAAGTTTCTCAGTTTTTTTGGTGGTTCTAATAAAGCATTTGGTGGCTTGAAAATTTTTCAAAGGTTCACTCGTTCATGAAGAAAGATGACAGTTCTCTAAATGTTTTAGCAGTTCAACAAACAAGCATTCACGTAATCATTAAACTATCTGGTAGAGACGTAAAGTATTATGCGACTTGGAGGTATCCTTTAGTTGCCAATTCGCTAAGTTTGGTTAGGGTCTTATTAAGTGATAAATCATAAAGACCGTGAAAAGGAGGGATCGAACGGTCAGGACTTAAAGTTGATCAAGATTCAAATGTTGACTGCCGATTTTCTCCTAGCACTATAAAAGTGATCGTTTGAATTAAAATTCAAATTTTTGAGGGTTTCCTACAACCAGAAGGACCAAAATTGAATGCAGAAGCTACTAGAGCTAGTAAGAGATGATTTTTTTTATCATTGTAGTGTGGTCCAGAGTGTTCCATGATCATTTGTAGGGGTTTGTACTATGTTTTTTATGCTCAAAGCGTATTGCAGGTGGCCAAAATGGTTGACAAATTGGGCATTTTCATAGTTCTCAGTACTTTCTCAGTGGTATTATCATGATTGAGGATCACTCCGAGATCTATTTTCTCTTGGCCAATTGGTTTTCATCCCCTGAATTAAATTTTGACTATTTCTAGTTGGTTGGGTGGCTAAAATCCTGACCCTAGTCATCTGTAGCTTGTTGCATCATCTTTAAGGATTCCAAGATGACTAGGG